>SJYA01001431.1:0-88436 GCA_006410615.1 Neotragus moschatus
CTCCGGGAGTTGGTGACGGACAGGGAGGCCTGGTGTGCTGCAATTCATGGGGTTGCAAAGAGTCGGACATTACTGAGTGACTGAACTGAACTGAACTCAGTGATCCCCAGGGACTCATTCTGTTTGGACCACTTGAGTGTTAAAAAATTGAATTGGTAGTGAATATTTTTAAAAAATCAACTAAGTGCATTATTACCGCATGGAATTTGTTTTCTTTCTGAGGCATAAGGTCTAATAATGCTTAGGATTTTACTCTTTTGTGGTAGAAAACATAATTAAGGAGAAGAACCATGAATATGACACCACATCAGAAGTAGTGTCCTTCTTGTCCTGTTTTTTGTAACATAGTAGCCTGAATGGAACTTTTCAAGAAATACAAAAGGGAACATATTTTCTATATACTTTACATTCATCTTTGGTAGGTATAAAGGCATAATCAACATAAACAATTTTGGTGTTCATGTTTTTAGTCCTATTTTGGTTTGATGGGCTGAGCTGCAATCATTTTTTACATAATTTATGTTTTTTAAATTACTTTATATGCCTGTCCCTTCCTTTTGAATCTTTGACATTGAGGATATCCACCTTGTTTTAATATTTTCTTTCTTTGGGGTTCAGTTGCCCCAGACTCATATTTTCCTCCTAAATTTCCATTTATATCCTCAGTTTTTATTTTGGAGTTTCACTTGTGTTTATCTCTTCTAAACCCTCTTCTCTTCTCTCTGTAGATATTCTTTCAGTTCAGTTCAGTTCAGTCGCTCAGTCGTGTCCAACTCTTTGTGACCCCATCAGTTGCAGCACACCAGGCCTCCCTGTCCATCACGANTTTCCTCCTAAATTTCCATTTATATCCTCAGTTTTTATTTTGGAGTTTCACTTGTGTTTATCTCTTCTAAACCCTCTTCTCTTCTCTCTGTAGATATTCTTTCAGTTCAGTTCAGTTCAGTCGCTCAGTCGTGTCCAACTCTTTGTGACCCCATCAGTTGCAGCACACCAGGCCTCCCTGTCCATCACGAACTCCCAGAGTTCACTCAGATTCACGTCCATCGAGTCAGTGATGCCATCCAGCCATCTCATCCTCTGTCGTCCCCTTCTCCTCCTGCCCCCAGTCCCTCCCAGCATCAGAGTCTTTTCCAGTGAGTTAACTCTTCACATGAGGTGGCCAAAGTACTGGAGGTTCAGCGTTAGCATCATTCCTCCCAAAGAAATCCCAGGGCTGATCTCCTTCAGAATGGACTGGTTGGATCTCCTTGCAGTCCAAGGGACTCTCAAGAGTCTTCTCCAACACCACAGTTCAAAAGCATCAATTCTTCAGGGCTCAGCCTTCTTCACAGTCCAACTTTCACATCCCTACATGACTACTGGAAAAACGATAGCCTTGACTAGACAGACCTTAGTTGGCAAAGTAATGTCTCTGCTTTTGAATATGCTATCTAGGTTGATGATAACTTTTCTTCCGAGGAGTAAGCGTCTTTTAATTTCATGGCTGCAGTCACAATCAGCAGTGATTTTGGAGCCCAAAAAAATAAAGTCTGACACTGTTTCCACTGTTTCCCCATCTATTTCCCATGAAGTGATGGGGCCAGATGCCATGATCTTCATTTTCTGAATGTTGAGCTTTGATCCAACGTTTTCACTTTCCTCTTTGGGGGCCATTTTACCTGTTCCTGTGCCTTTAACTTCCTTTACACTATTAATTTTTTAGTTTGTATCTCTTGACCATATCTCTTGAGCTTTAGATCTATAGATACAATTATTATCTATACTTCTGTGTGTTTTGATCCTAACTTCAGTCTAATTCAGCCTAATTTAACTTCTTTACCCCTGCTGCTGCTGCTAAGTCGCTTCAGTTGTGTCCGACTCTGTGCGACCCCATAGAGGGCAGCCCACCAGTTTTCCCGTTCCTGGGATTCTCCAAGCAAGAACACTGGAGTGGGTTGCCATTTCCTTCTCCATCTTAACCCTTAAATCTTTGCTTTTTCTAGGTTTCCTCTTTTAGTTTATTAAGGAAAAATTGGCTATCAATGGCGATTCCTCCTTCTTCCTTACCTTGCTTACGTTTAAGTCTCAAATACAAATGGTTTGGTCCAGTCCTTATTATCATTTTTCACTTGTTTGGAGTACTATAACAGCCTCTTGGCTTCCTGATATTTTCTCCACTCTATCTAGAGAGTATACTTTCTAAAGAACTGTCACTTCACTTCCTTGTCTCATATTTGTGGTTAGACGGGTATGATGGTTTATCTTTCACCCTCATGCTGACTGTGTTTTCTTCCTAAATGCATTACTAGAAAGTGATCCTTTAATCTAGCAGAGTTGATTAGCTTTTCTGGCTCTCTGTCCTGTGAAATTTTATTTTTTTCTTTTTCTATTTGCAATAGTATTTCAAAGTGGATATTGGGGAATGAAGCAGACTTAATTAAATTTCTACAGTCCTAATTTCAAGTTCACATCCTCATATAAGTTGTGGACTTCCTGTATTTCAGTTCAGCTCCATCATGTCCAACTCGGCGACCACATGAACCGCAGCACGCCAGGCCCCCCTGTCTATCACCAGCTCCCAGAGTTCACCCAAACCCATGTTCATCAAGTCGGTGATGCCATCCAACCATCTCATCTTCTGGCATCCCCTTCTCCTCCTGTCCTCAATCTTTCCCAGCATGAAGGTCTTTTCAAATGAGTCAGCTCTTCACATCAGGTGGCCAAAGTATTGGAGTTTCAGCTTCAAAATCAGTCCTTCCAGTGAACACCCAGGACTGATCTCCTTTAGGATGGATTGGTTAGCAGTGATTTTTGGAGCCCCCTGAAATAAGGCCTGTCAGTGTTTCCACTGTATTTGTTTAATACACTATTTCCTGTATTTGTCTAGTGACATGCAGACAAGACAAAGGTCTACAAATTGTACAGCAAGTACTATAGCCAGGTCTCATCTCTGCAAGGTGATTTAACTTTAGCTTTTGTTGATCTATCTCCTGCCCCCTTTTGTTTTTTATTAAATAATAGCTAAATTGAGATATAATTCATATGCCATACAACTGACCTAGTAGAGTTACCATTTAGTAGTTTTTAGTATATTCACAGAGAGGTGCAGCCATCACTACATGAATTTTGGAACATTTTCATTACCCACCAAAAGACAATCTGGACCATTAGCTATCAGGTTCTTAACATACCTGCCCATCCCACCCTCCTGGTAGTACTAGTCAGCAAGTAATCTGCTTTTATCTCTATAGATTTGTCTGTTCTGGACATTGCTATTAATGAAGTGAAGTCGATCAGTTATGTCCAACTTTTGGGATCCCATAGACTGTAGCCTGCCAGGCTCCTCTATCCATGGCGTTTTCCAGGCAAGATTACTGGAGTAGGTTGCCATTTCTTTCTCTAGGGGGTCTTCCCAACCCAGGGATTGAACCTGCTAAATGATTCTATCACATCTACTTTTAATAAACTGGGGGATGTTCAAACAGCGTTTTAGACTTTTGAAGGCTTAGAATATTCTTGCTTATGACATGTACTATTCAGGGAGATTGTCCGTTAGCATAATCATATTTACCCTTCTAGTGCACAGCTTCTAGTATTTTGCTTCTTGTTGAGGTGAAGACTGTTTAGATTATTTAAAGTCAACTAGCAGCTGGATCGGAAAAGGCAGTGGCACCCCACTCCAGTACTCTTGCCTGGAAAATCCCATGGACGGAGGAGCCTGGTGGGCTACAGTCCATGGGGTCGCTAAGAGTCGGACACGACTAAAGCGACTTAGCAGCAGCAGCAGCAGCTGGATGGTACTCTCACTTGGGAACATCATAAGACCCAACTGAAATTTTGTTCTGCTAAATGTGAAAGTTCTTTTCTCATCCCTGCTTTAAAGATTTAAATATTAGCGTTGGTGAGGTTTGAGTCTTTGGAAAAGAGAGTTGCTTCAATTAAATTTCCTAGTTTTAAATATGGAAAAATGCTGACTTGATCTGACTCATGCTGTATAAAATCTCTGTCTTTACCTGATTAGCAAGACCCTTGGGTATATACATTTTTAGAAACAAAATTTAGAAATTTTGTTTTATTTTTTAATGTCTGAAATAACATTCTCTTTTATAACAAGTTTTTCTAGGTCTATTATGGAGTGCTTTGGATTTTTAAATATTTGTACTAAGCTAATTAGGGGATTAATTGTATTACAACATGAAGTTTAATAGGCTAAACTTTCTGTGGTATTGCCTTTCCAAAGATGATAGAGCATATCAAGTACTTTATAAAAATCCAAGAAAATAATTTTCTGCATGAGGTTTTAGCTGATATTAACCATTATGCAAATTTAAACATTATGGGTAATTTTGTCTAAATTTAGATTATCATGACTTTGTCATGTTTTGGAATACTACTGTTTTCTAGATTTTTAAAAATTAGATTAAATGTTATATTTTTAGACTAAACTTCAGTGGCTCTGTGAGGAGCTGAAAGAGAGAGAAAACAGAGAGAAAAGTCTACGGCACCAGCTGATGTTGTGCAGACAGCAACTCAGGAACATGACTGAAAACAAGGAAGCTGAGCTTCAGTGTCTCTTTGAACAGATAGAAAGACAGGAGCAACTTCTGGAAGAAATACACCGAGAGAAGAGAGGTATGTTAATTGCTCTTTCTCTTTTATTTTTCTTGTTTATGTTCATGAAATCTTAGGGTTGGGAGAAAAATGTTCTGTTTCTCTTGCCTTCAGTTTGAACTACAAAATTTCCAAATTCCTCTCCTTTCCTCGTCCCTTGCCTCCTTATCTTCATTTCTGGGTCTGGAAGAGAGAACTGTTTCTCGGTGAGAATGTCTCCTTTACTTCCTGTATCCCTGCTGTGTACATTTCTGTCTATTGGCCGTTTGCAAATGCTAATTAGGTAAGTCATGTTTGTTCTTCCCTAGTAAGATGCTAAAATTTATATTTTACTTCACTAAAATACCCATTCACTCAATACATATTTACTTTGTATCTATTTTTCCAAATTATTGAAGTTGTCAAATTTATTGACTTAAAGTTTTCTATAATAGCCCCTTTTAAATTCCTTTAGTTTCTATAAGATCTGTGCTGATGTCTCTTGTTATATTCCTGATATTGGTTATTTGTTTCTGTTCTTTTGTTTGTATAAGTCTTGCTGGGGGTTTTATTAATTTTGTTACTATTTTCAAAGAAACAGCCTTTGATTTTTAATTTTTTCTAGTATTTGTCTTTTTAGTGTTTTATTGATCTATATTGTCATTTTTATTTCCTTTCTTTTACTTCCTTGTGCATCATTTGTTTTTCTCCTGGATTCATAAGTTGGAAACTTTATTTTAATCTTTCTGTTTCTCAATATTGTCATTTAAAATTGTAAATTTCCATCTTAGTAATACTTTAAATGCATTTCACAAATTTTGTTCTTTTATTATTACTTAGTTTCATTTAGAAAATATTTCCCTTGTGATTTCTTCTCTGACATGTGGAATTTTTTTTTTTTAAAGAAGTGTACTACTTAGTTTCCAATTATGTAGAATTTTATAGATATTATCGGTTTCTAAACTTAGTACCCTTGCAGTTGTAAAACATACTCTGTGATTTTGATTCTTTGCTGAGACTTGTTTTATTGCCCCAAATGTGGTCTCTGTTAGTAAATTTTTCATGTGCACTTGGAAATAAGTTATGTTCTGCATTTATTGTGAAATGTTCTATAAAAGTCACTTATGCTAAATTGTTTCACATTGTTCTGCATTTCTGGTGGTTTCTGGTATTGATTATTTCTATCACTAACTGACAGAGATATCCAGATATTTTGAGTATGTGATTTTGTTTTTCTTCCAAATGTTTTGAAACTGTTCTTAGATCCCATCTTGATATTGATTGTGGAAATGCATCTAATTAGTTGCTAAGTCGTGTCCCACTCTTAAGATCCATGAATCTAATTAGGAGCCTATTATAACAGTCTCAATAAAAGCAAAAGAGGGACTGACAGAGGACATTAGTAGTGGCCACAAATGTAAGATACTGTTGAGGAATTGGTGCAAGATTGAAGAATGTAGGTGAATGAGAGAAGACTCACAGGATACTCAAGGTCTTAGTGGTTTTGCCACTGGGAGAAATAGCAATGTTGGGAAGGAGGGGCTGATTTGTTGGGAGACCAAAATGGATCATGTTTTGTCTATTCTTTAAAAATTATAAAAAGTAAAAGTCTCAGGAATACCCAAACGTTTGTGATAGAGGGATGATATGGTAATTTCTTGACTTTCAGGTATAAGATGTATGAGTGCTGTGATCCAGAAATAATGAGGACATAATATGGATAATGAAGAACAAGCCAAGCCTGTTATAGTTGCATACGTACACATGTATTATTAGGAAGATGAGAGTTTTCTTCTGTTTTCTGGGCTATTTTAGGGCTGTAGGTTGGAGCTGGGGTGTTCCAAAAGGAGATGAAATCTACTGAGAAGTTATTGTCATGGATCTCTTAGAAGTTTGGTCATTATTGACTTAGGAATTCTTCATTGTTATGAATGGCAACAAAGAAAAGAGTATAGAGGTATAAACTGCAGCAGAGAAGATTTAGGTATGATATTTTAACTTGTGTAAGTAGTTATTTTTAGTAATATCTTAATAAACCAACCACTGCCTGCCTTCTTAATATTCTGATAGCTCACTGCTCCTGTGTGTGGCAGTTTTCCTAGGTAAGAATACATGCTTTGAAACTATGAGGTCTACTAAAAGCTAAAATTTATGTACATGCTAGAGGGATTTCTTTTGTCAGAGACCTTTAAAAGGAGGGATATCTGTATGGTATGATTTAGCTCCATTCTTGCTTATGAAATGCTGATTATTATGAACAAATATAGCAAATAACTTTATTAACAGTTTTTTCTATACCTGAAACTCTTAATTAAACAAAGAACCCATCTTTGCTTTCCAGGCACTTTATGATTGTGACCGTTTAGTGTACATCATTTTTCTTTCTGAAGTAGTTAAAAATTCACATGGCCTCTTAAATTCCTTTCCCTTAAAGATGAAATTTCGTCTTCTTACCCGGTTTCCCTTTTGGGTAGGTCACATGCTTATTTGGCTTTGCTGGAGTCACTGGGATCTTCATCCGCTCCCACTCTGGCAGATGCATTGCCCGCAAGGCAACAGTCTTGGTAGCCTGCACTGTGAATCCAGGCTCTCAGATCTGCCCTTCCCTGTCATATATCACTTGTTGTGACTGTAATACATGTAATGATGAAATAAACCATTATGAACAGCCTCTTTATTAGGGAGTTACCTTTTCTGAATAAAGGGAAATGTGGAATGTGGAAGAAGGGAAGTAGTCCTTCAGCTACTTCAGAAGGTATATTTTTGCAGCAGAGGACTGTCGCTCAGGTTGTTTGCTTATTTCTGATGAGCACCTGTTCGTTGGAATAGCAATGAAGTGGGCCGACAAGTGGGCAGTGGGAAAGGTTGCATCGTTGACCTACCTTTGTTTTTTTCCCTTAGTTCAGCTGTTTTAAGTCTTATGTTAGCATTGACTGTGGCTGTGGCCAGCGTTCTGAGAACTGTCCTGGGACAGAAACATCTTGTTTCTTGCCTCAGTGAGTTTGGGGATGACACACAATTGAGAAATGTGTTTAGTTGAGTGTATCGACTAGATGGAGTTTCTATGAAGGTAGTGGTTTTGTTATTTTGTTCAACACTGTGTACCCCAGTGCCTGAGAAGAACTTGGCACATAATAGATATGTCAGATGTTTGCTGAATGAGTGAATGGATGAAAGGACATTAAAGGGACACAGTTGATAAGGGAGCCATAACATCTGTGTTCAGTGAAAGAAAAAAACACAATGAACTGTACATTCCAAAATGAATTCTGAAAAACCAAATTGCAAATCAGCAAATATTTGGCAAAAGTTAAGTAATTTAATCAGAGTGGTTTGCATTTTTGTTATGGCACTTTGGAATTAGGTAACAGTATTTGCCTTTCCTAATATTTCAGTTATGTATTCCATTTTACAGCAGAAGTATTTAAGCCATTTACATTTTTATTCATTTTGTGATATTTTCTAGGAGATTCCTGATTCTTTTAAAGCATGCTGTAATGTTATTAGTAGTCATTCTTGTCTCCTTTTGTACCATAACGTGGGGTAACTTTCTGGAATTGCACGTGAAGATAAATTTTAATACCTAAGTATCAAAAATAAAATAAACAATATAAAACATATTGTTTATATCTAAAGTAGTTTCAGTCCTTAATAGTACAATGAATATAACTTTTAGAGTATAATTCTATTTGCTACTGATCATTGAGAAGCTTAACTGTGATTATAAATGTTGAGTAGAAGGATCTAGGAATGGGAGGTGTTGAATAGGTGAAAGAAAGGTTAATTGGTATAGCAGGAACCCAGAAGATATGAGAGTGAATGGGGTCAAAAGTAGAGGTAGAGAAATGAATCTTAGGAAGAACAGGGACAAGAGTTAGACATTTCTTCTTCCATTACTGCTTTAGCACTTTGAATACATTGCAGTTTTGAGTAGTTTAATTTATCACAGTAAGTTTTGTAATGATTTCCTTATTTTGACTGTTAGGTCCTCAACATTTGTGCTTGGATATAATTAATCTTTGCCTTGTATATGTTCAGTGTCTGTCTGGAGAAGAGGATGCAAGGAATGAGCCAAAGCTACTGGATTTGCCGTGTTAGACTTTGGAAGACTTGTTTTAGTAGAAGCCTTATGAATTTTAAGCCAAAACATTTCTCATAGTTTTTTTGTTTGTTTACTTGCTTGTTTTTTGTAAAATATCCAAAGGATAATAACACTTGTCATTCAAGGAATAGAGTCAGCTTAGTGATGAAACTGGTACACTGTATATTCCTATATGTGGCTCTGAAGATGAGTATTTTTACTGTATGATAGAGATATGATTTAATATTTTTCAGTTTTTTAAAACTTTTATTCTGTTCAAGGCACTTCCAAAGGTTCTCATCTATGTGATTTGCTTCTACCAGTAGTAATCTCAGTTTTTTAAGGATTTTCCTTTGATTTCCCAGTGTTCTCAATAACTCCTTTTAACTGTTTTCTCTGTTTCCCCTTGTCCTTTTTCTGAATTTTTGTACCATTTCTGTGTTGTTGGCAGAATAAAGAACAATTTCTTAGAATTCATTTTTGGGACAGAAACAAGGGTGGGACTTGTGAACCGAAGGCATCTTTTCTGGAGTGAAAATGAAGAGCACTTTCGCTCCAGTACTCTTTCCTAGGATAGGGAAACATGGGCTTGTATCATTTATGTTGTGTGTGTGTATTATGTATTTATTGGTTAAGTTTTTCTCCTACTTGTGGTGCATATTTTATTTCCCACATTGTTTCAAGCAGTTTTTATTTATTTGTCTCATTGAAAGAATATTTGGCAGTCATGCAACTTATACAAATGTTAGTCATTATCTAGTCTAAGAGCTTGGAAAACCAATTTTTTCTGTTGCATGTCGGAGTATAATTAAGCATTCTAAATTAATTTAAGAGATAATCTCTCAGTGTAATATAATTTATTTGGATTCTGGTTAATTAAAAAGAATCTATTTAGCACTTTATTTGCTATTTCACCGGTTTGTTCAGAAGTTCAGTGATCTTGATCAGTATAGATAAGGAAAGAATTGTAATTGATTGAGGAAATTATTTAAACTTACTAAACTATTATTTTGTTTAATGTGAAGTCATATCTTCCCTCATGTATTTTCAGATTTTCTTCATAATTATTTTTAAAAACCAATTGAGAAACAGTGGGTTTTTAAAAAATTATATCTACTACTAGAGTAAAATCAGAAGTTTGTTTTAATCTTAGTCCTTGTTTTTGCTTATATATGTTTCATGATAATAATTTTATTTCTCATGTGTTTAGTGTTATTTAAAATCCAGCCAGGCCAACAGGTCAACTGGGATTGAAATTAAACTTCATTGATTAAATGTGCCTAAGACCAGAATTGAATAAATTAATGATATGCAGATCTAAGCAGGTATCAACTTTGATTGACTCTATAACAACATTCATATTGTTACTAAGTAAATTGACAATAGAAAGTTATGGCTGATTATTCTTTAGTTATAAATATCCCCACCCACCTGCCTATCTGTGTAATGGGCCTAATTCTTGTACTACTTCTATTGGCTAATTAATTTGGAAGACGGACATTTTTAATACTTTCAGTTACATAGTCAGTTAGCAACAGTGAAGCATTGAATATAGAGTTCAGATAGTTAAAGTAACATTTTTCCTCTCCTAAATTATTGGATGTATTTTTATATTTTGGAATGTATTCTAGAAAATCCATAAATGTTAAGTATACTGTACAAATGAGTTTTAGATTATATTTTTTGATCTTTTCATAGATTATCTGTATTATTTTCTACTGTTTCATAGGACAGCAAAGCTGGTCTGCTTGAGCTTGAGTCATAGTCATATTCAGGGAGGAAAGTAAGCTAAAGTTGCATGTGCTAAAAGAGATTTGACATGGGTTTTTAGGTTAGTAAATAGCTTTTATTAAATTCAAAACTTATCTCTGCCGTGTTTCAGTTATTTTAAACTAACACTTCCTTCTGTTTTGTTGTTTATATGTTAGTTATCAATTGTGATAGGCAGAATAATGCCGACTCAATACCCTCAATGATATCTACATCCTAACTCCCAGAACCTTTTAATACGTTACATGCCAGAAGAGATTTTGTAACTATGTTCAAATAAGGCTTTAGAAAAGAGGAAGTTATCCTGGATTATTTATATAGGCCCACTAATAATCATAAGTATTCTTAAAGTGAAAGAGAAAGCAGAAAAGGGAGTTGGAGAAAGACTCAATGTATCATTTGTTCATGGCCTTGAAGAAGAAATTCTTCTGGGGCTCAGACAGTAAAGCATCTACCTGCAATGTGGGAGACCTGGGTTCAATCCCTGGGTTGGGAAGATCTTCTGGAGAAGGAAATGGCAACCCACTCCAGTACTCTTGCCTAGAAAATTCCAGGGAGAGAGGAGCCTGGTAGGCTACAGTCCATGGGATCGCAAAGAGTCAGACACGACTGAGCAACTTCACTTTTACTTTTGAAGAAGAAGGAAAGGAGTCAAACCCAGAGAATGTGAGTGGTCTCTAAGAAGCTGGATAAAAGTAAGGACATCAGTTCTTCCCTGGAACCTCTAGAAAGGAATGCAGCCTGCTGGAATGATGATTGTAGCCCAGTGATTCCCATACAGGCCTTCTTACAAACAAAATTGTGACATCATAAATTTGCATTGTTCTAAGTGGAAACAGTGTCAGACTTTATTTTGGGGGGCTCCAAAATCACTGCAGATGGTGAATGCAGCCTTGAAATTAAAAGATGCTTACTCCTTGGAAGGAACGTTATGACTAACCTATATAGCATATTGAAAAGCAGAGACATTACTTTGCCAGCAAAAGTCTGTCTCGTTAAGGCTATGGTTTTTCCAGTAGTCATGTATGGATATGAGAGTTGGACTGTGAAGAAAGCTGAGCGCCGAAGAATTGATGCTTTTGAACTGTGGTGTTGGAGAAGGCTCTTGAGAGTCCCTTGGACTGCAAGGAGATCCAACTAGTCCATCCTAAAGGAGATCAGTCCTGGGTGTTCATTGGAAGGACTGATGCTGAAGCTGAAACTCCAGTACTTTGGCCACCTGATGTGAAGAGTTGACTCATTGGAAAAGACCCTGATGCTGGGAGGGATTGGGAGCAGGAGGAGAATGGGACAACAGAGGATGAGATGGCTGGATGGCATCACCGACTTTATGGACATGAGTTTGGATAAGCTCCAGGAGTTGGTGATGGACAGGGAGGCCTGGTGTGCTGTGATTCATGGGGTCAAAAAGAGTTGGACATGACTGAGCGACTGAACTGAACTGAAGGCACTGTAGTTTTGGTAATTTGTTACAGCATACATTGCAAACTAATAACCAGTAGGATCATGAAATTAGGCATTTGTATAGTTTCTTTGAGTCTTGGTTCTCAGTTCTGTTCAGATAAAGTAATTCTGCAGCCTGCTTGAATCTCTTTGGTTAGTTGAGCCCATCTTTGGACATTTGTCAGAAAGTTAAGTATAGTATATTACTCTCAGTCTACTAAAATTAACTTGGAAATGAATGCCCAAGGTAGTTCTCAAAGTGAGTGAAATGCGGTATTTTCAAAATGTATATAATTTCCATACTCTCACACACATACATACATGCATACATTTGGTGTGCTTCATTTAAATATAGAAATTAAATTCAATGAAATTACATAGATCATGAATTAACCTGAAATGGAGGTAGTCTTTATCAGTGTGGACTGTAGTGAGGCCTTCATTCATTTTTAGTCCTACTTTAAAGTTTTATTCTTCTTCCACTTTGAGTTATAGCATAATATTAAAATGTACATAGAAAGAAATTAAAAAATAAAATTGCAGAAAAAAAATCAGAGAACAGAGAAATAGTGTCCTTGACACCTGGAAGGTGTTATTGTGGTTTATCATTTAATGCAACTCTGAATTTTCTAACATCACAGAGGTATACACTGTTGGTCACGCGGTTCTTATCATCTTAGTTAACTAAAGGGGACATGGGAATTCCTAGTGAGAAATAAAAAATCTGGAAACTGAAGTCAAGAAAAAGGTATTGTATTGATCTTTCTGCAAGTGATGCAACAAATAGCGTCTCCAGTTACTGTTCATATAGTAATAAGAGCTAACATTTATTGCTTATGCTGGATACTGTTTAAGTGTTTTAAGCAATTTATTTTTTAAGTTATCCCCAAACAGGTGCCATCATCCAGCTTTCAAAACAGCAAAAACAATCATTTTTTCTTAGTAGAAATATTACAAGGTAACTAGGTACACATTATTATTTTATGGTCCCTTAGGCACTTTGCCTTCATGGATCCCTTCCTCTACAGAAAATGAAATGCTTTGACTACATTGGTGTGAAGATAAATATAAGCCAGGCTAGATTTATTATCATATATTCAAGGTTATATTCATTCTTCTGCTGACTTTATAATCATCTCAGGTGAAAACGTGTTCATTGGCTGTAGGCACTGCCTCCTGTGCTTAGTAGAGAAGCTGGCCGTGGATGGAGAAGAGGCTGTGCTCTGAGGTCCTGTGGGGGCTCTGTGTGCAGCAGATGGTGACGGATATTGGACAATGGGGTTTCTGTAGAAAGTGTTCCATGTGGTGAACCTAAGTCTGAGTAGGCGTGATCCAGGCAAGAGATGGTGGCGGAGTTGTCCCAGCAGAGAGAACCATGTCTGTGAGGGGGCTGAAGTGGGAAAGAGCTTTGCTGCAACATAATGAGGTAAGGAAGTTGAAATGCACACAAAGGTTGTGGTTTACCTAATGTTATACACCTACTAGATTTAAAAAAAATTATTTCTGTCCCTCCAGTGAACTCAGTTTTCACATGATTGGTATCCCTTTGGTAGATTTCAAACTTCAATTTATAGTTACATTCGTTTTTTATTTTATTTTATTTTACTTTACAATACTGTATTGTTTTTGCCATACATCAACATGAATCCGCCACAGGTATACATGAGTTCCCAATCCTAAACCCCCCTCCTACCTCCCTCCCTATACCGTCTCTCTGGGTCATCCCAGTGCACCAGCCCCAAGCATCCTGTATCCTGCATCAAACCTAGACTGGCGATTGATTTAATATATGATAGTATACATGTTTCAATGCCATTCTCCCAAATCATCCAACCCTCTCCCTCTCCCACAAGAGTATAAAAGTCTGTTTTCTACATCTATGTCTCTTTTGCTGACTCACATACAGGGTTATCGTTACCATCTTTCTAAATTCCATATATATGTGTTAGTATACTGTGTTGGTGTTTTTCTTTCTGGCTTATTTCACTCTGTATAATCAGCTCCAGTTTCATCCACCTCATTACAACTGATTCAAATGTATTCTTTTTAATGGCTGAGTAATACTCCATTGTGTATATGTACCACAGCTTTCTTATCCATTCATCTGCTGATGGACATCTAGGTTGCTTTCATGTCCTGGCTATTGTAAACAGTGCTGCAATGAACATTGGGGTACATGTGTCTCTTTCAATTCTGGTTTCCTTAGTGTGTATGCCCAGCAGTGGGATTGCTGGGTCAGAGTGGAGAGTGAAAAAGTTGGCTTAAAGCTCAACATCAGAAAACGAAGATCATGGCATCCGGTCCCATCACTTCTTGGGAAAGAGATGGGGAAACAGTGTCAGACTTTATTTTTTGGGGGTCTAAAACCACTGCACATGTGATTGCAGCCATGAAATTAAAAGACTCTTACTCCTTTTAAGAAAAGTTATGACCAACCTAGATAGCATATTCAAAAGCAGAGGTATTACTTTGCCGACTAAGGTCCATCTAGTCAATGCTGTGGTTTTTCCAGTAGTCATGTATGGATGTGAGAGTTGGACTATGAAGAAAGCTGAGCGCCAAAGAATTGATGTTTTTGAACTGTGGTGTTGGAGAAGACTCTTGAGAGTCCCTTGGACTGCAAGGAGATCCAACCAGTCCATTCTGAAGGAGATCGGCCCTGGGATTTCTTTGGAAGGAATGATGCTAAAGCTGAAGCTCCAGTACTTTGGCCACCTCATGCGAAGAGTTGACTCATTGGAAAAGACTCTGATGCTGGGAGGGACTGGGGGCAGGAGAAGAAGGGGACGACAGAGGCTGAGATGGCTGGATGGCATCACTGACTCGATGGGCGTTGAGTCTGAGTGAACTCCGGGAGTTGGTGATGGACAGGGAGGCCTGGCGTGTTGCAATTCATGGGGTCGCAAAGAGTCGGACATGACTGAGCGACTGAACTGAACTGAACTGAAGGAAGTTCTGTTCCAGTTTTTTTAAGGAATCTCCACACTGTTTTCCATAGTGGCTGTACTAGTTTGCATTCCCACCAACAGTGTAAGAGGGTTCCCTTTTCTCCACACCCTCTCCAGAATTTATCGCTTGTAGACTTTTGGATTGCAGCCATTCTGACTGGTGTGAAATGGTATCTCACTGTGGTTTTGATTTGTGTTTCTCTGATAATGAGTGATGTTGAGTATCTTTTCATGTGTTTTTTAGCCATGTGTATGTCTTCTTTGGAGAAATATCTAAATTAGTTCTTTGGCCCATTTTTTTTTATTGGGTTGTTTATTTTCTGGAATTGAGCTGCATGAGTTGCTTGTATAGTTTTGAGATTAGTTGTTTGTCAGTTGCTTCATTTGCTATTATTTTCTCCTGTTCCGAAGGCTGTCTTTTCACCTTGCTTATAGTTTCCTTTGTTGTACAGAAGCTTTTAATTTTAATTAAATCCCATTTTTGCTTTTATTTCCAGTGTTCTGGGAGGTGGGTCATAGAGGATTCTGCTGTGACTTATGTCAGAGAGTGTTTTGCCTATGTTCTCTAGGAGTTTTATAGTTTCTGGTCTTACGTTTATCTTTAATCCATTTTGAGTTTATTTTTGTGTATGATGTATAGTTGCATTCTTGTCTAAATATTTGAANTTGCTTTTATTTCCAGTGTTCTGGGAGGTGGGTCATAGAGGATTCTGCTGTGAC
Source organism: Neotragus moschatus (assembly GCA_006410615.1). NCBI lineage: Eukaryota > Metazoa > Chordata > Mammalia > Artiodactyla > Bovidae > Neotragus > Neotragus moschatus. Next base: position 15,535 of record SJYA01001431.1, read on the forward strand.
TTATGTCAGAGAGTGTTTTGCCTATGTTCTCTAGGAGTTTTATAGTTTCTGGTCTTACGTTTATCTTTAATCCATTTTGAGTTTATTTTTGTGTATGATGTATAGTTGCATTCTTGTCTAAATATTTGAAGTTTGATTATTCTCTTTTGTTAACTTGTGATACAGAGTGCTTTCGATACCAGATGTGGTTGCTGAGAATAAATATGCATTGTGACATTTAAAATGGAACTATTTTAGAATAGTGGATGGCAATATACTGTATAGAAAGCTTCTATAGACCTTATAGCTATGAATTCTTACTTTGAAACTCCAAAGAAAATTTTCTCAATTTATTAACTTGCCAGCTTTCCTGAGAGCATTTAAAACCCATTCTCACACTTACAATTCCAAAGAAAGGTTGCTTTCTCCTATTCCTTGTCCCCTGCAACTGGTGACTTCACCAAGTTTTCCTTGGTGGTTTCTCACGAATCTGCTGCTCCTTCTGCATTTAGACTATGCTGTCTTATTTAGAATGATCTCTGTTCCTTTCCAAGGCAAACCATTCAATATCATGGTAATCCAAGTCTATGCCCCAACCAGTAATGCTGAAGAAGCTAAAGTTGAACATTCTATGAAGACCTACAAGACCTTTTAGAACTAACACCCCAAAAAGATGTCCTTTTCATTATAGGGGACTGNTCACTGACTCGATGGGCGTGAGTCTGACTGAACTCCGGGAGTTGGTGATGGACAGGGAGGCCTGGCGTGTTGCAGTTCATGAGGTCGCAAAGAGTTGGACACGACTGAGCGACTGAACTGAACTGAACTGAAGCTTTTATTTTCAAGATCTTCTTAACCTCTGGTTGCTGCCTTCTACTTGACTGCTCTTCACCTCTGAGCCTCCCAGAGCCTCCCAAATGGATGAATTTCCCAAGCAGTCACACTCCCGTGGTTGTGTTCATTCCTTGGGCCCCAGCTGTCTTCTATCCATTTCTCTGCTATCTAATAAAGCTTTTGATTAGCTTTTAGGAATAACCTTGAATATGCTTAGTTTGCTACAGAAGAAGCTTCCCTGGTTGCTCAGAGGTTAAAGCGTCTGCCTCCAATGCAAGAGACTCCAGTTTGATCCCTGGGTCAGGAAGATCCCCTGGAGAGGGAAATGGTAATCCACCACAGTATTCTTGCCTGGAGAATTCCATGGATGGAGAAGCCTGGTAGGCTACAGTCCAGAAGGTCGCATAGAGTCAGACACGACTGACTGACTTCACTTTCACTACAAAAGAGGAAAGTGTTTTCAAAGTATGCTTTTGTATTTTTTATGCCATACTGTTCTCCATAGTGTCTGTAGCAATTTGCATTCCCACCAACAGTGCGAGAGGGTTCCCTTTTCTCCACAGCCTCTCCAGCATTTATTGTTTGTCAATTTTTTGATGATGGCCATTCTGACCAGTGTGAGGTGATACCTCATTGTAGTTTTGATTTTTGTTGCTTAGTTACTCAGTCAGTTGTGTCTGACTCTTTGCGACACCATGGTCTATAACCCACCAGGCTCCTCTGTCCAGGGAAGTTTCCCAGCAAGATTACTGGAGTGGGTTGCAATTTACTATCCAGAGGATTTTTCTGGCTCAGGAATCAAACACGGGTCTCTAAATCTGCTACACTGCAGGTGGATTCTTTACCACTGAGCCACTGGAGAAGCTCATAAAACACAGTATTTACTTATAAAAGTTAGCTGCATTCATACGGTAAAAATTCAGATTTTATAAATTTGATGGAAAATGTTACTAGTTATGTCTTACTTGAGAAAAACAGATCAAACCAAAAAGATCTGATTTTTATAATGTCCCTTACATAACAAATTATCGCACACATTTGTGCATATGGATGTACTATCTTCTTAGAATATTTTTATAGGTAACCTGAAATCTGATTTGACAAATCATATGATGGCTATTCTGACCAGTGTGAGGTGATACCTCATTGAAGTTTTGACTTGTATTTCTATAATAATTGATTTAGGCATTTTTTCGTGTGTTTATTAGCCATCTGTATGTCTTCTTTGGAGAAATGTCTATTTTGGTCTTCTACCCATTTAAAAAAATTATTTATTTTTAATTGAAGGATAATTGCTTTACAATATTATGTTGGTTTCTGCAATACATCAGCATGAGTCAGCCATAGGTATACGTATGTCCTCTCCCTCTTGAACCTCCTCCCACTCCTCCCCACCACTATAGGTTGTGGCGGAGCCCCAGGGTGAGTTCCCTGAGTCATACAGCAAATTCCCATTGGTTGACTATTTTACACATGGTAGTGTATACGTTTCCGTGTTACTCCTCCCATTTGTCCTACACTCTCCTTCCTCCCCTCTGTGAGTCCATTATTCTGCTCTCTATTTTTGTGTCTCCATTGCTGCTCTGCAAGTAGGTTCACTAGTACTGTCTTCCTAGATTCTATAGATATGCGTTAACATACAATACTTGTTTTTCTCTTTCCGACTTACTTCGCTCTGTACAATAGGCTCTAGGTTCATTCACCTCATTAAAACTGACTCAAGTGCGTTCCATTTTTTGCTGAGTAATATTCTATTGTGTATATGTACCACTGTTTCTTTATCCATTCACCTCTTGATGGACATCTAGATTGCTTCCTTGCCCTAGCTATTGTACATAGCCTGCAGTGAACACTGGGGACATGTGTCTTTTTCACATTTGTTTTCCTCAGGGTACTTGCCTAGTGGTGGGATTTCTGGGTCATGGGTACTCTTATTGCTAGTTTATCGAGGAATCTCCATACTGTCTTCCATAGTGGCTGTATCAATTTTCATTCCCACCAACAGCACAAGAGGGTTCTCTTTTTTCCAGAGCCTCTCCAGCATTTATTATTAGTAGATTTTTCAATGATGCCCATTCTGACAGGTGTGAGGTGATATCTCATTGTAGTTTTGATTTACGTTTCTCTAACAATGAATGACTCTCAAAAAATAATAATGGTTGGATGGTATCAGTGATGTAATGGACATGAACTTGGGCAAACTCCAGGAGTTGGTGAGGGGGACAGGGAAGCCTGAAGTGCTGAAGTCCATAGAGCCTTGAAGAGTTGGACACAACTTGTTGACTGGACAGCAACAACAAGTAATGTCGAGTATCTTCATGTGTTTATTAGCCATCTGTATTTCTTTGTTGGAAAAATGTCTGTTTAGGTGTTTGGCCCACATTTTTGTTGTGTTGTTTGTTTTTCTGGTATTGAGTTGTATGAGCTGCTTGTATATTTTGGAAATTAATACTTTCTCATTTGTTTCATTTGCTATTATTTTCTCCCATTCTGGGGGGTTGTCTTTTCCCTTTGCTTATAGTTTCCTTTGTTATGCAAAAGATTTTAAGTTTAATTAAGTCCCATTTGTTTATTTTTGTTTTTATTTCCATTACTCTAGGAGATGGGCCATAGAAGATCTTGCTGTGATTTATGTCATAGAGTATTTTGCTTATGTTTTCCTCTAAGAGTTTTACAGTTCCTGGTCCTACCTTTAGGTCTTTAATCTATTTTGAGTTTATCTTTGTGTATGTTGTTAGGAAGTGTTCTAATTTCATTCTTTTACACCTAACTGTCCAGTTCTCTCAGTACCACATATTGAAGAGAATATCTTTTTCCCATTTTATATTCTTTTTGTCAAGATAAGGTGCCCATATACACCCATAGGTGCGTGGGTTTTTCTCTGGGCTTTCTGTCTTGTTCCACTGCTCTGTGTTTCTGTTTTTCTGCCAGTACCATACTGTCTTGATGCCTGTAGCTTTGTAGTATAGTCTGTAGTTAGGAAGGTTGATTCCTCCGTCTCTGTTCTTTCTCAAGATTGCTTTGCCTACTTGGAATTTTTTGTGTTTTCATATGTATTGTGAAATTTTTTGTTCTAGTTCTGTGAAAAATGCCATTGCTAATTTGGTAGGAACTGTATTGAATATGTAGATTGCTTTAGATAGTACAGTCATTTTTCACAATATTCTTCCAATCCAGTAACATGGACTAACTCACCATTTGTTCATGTCATCTTTGATTTCTTTTCATCAATGTCTTACAGTTTTCTGTATATAGCTCTTTTGTCTCCTTAGGTAGGTTTATTTCTAACTATTTTACTCTTTTTGTTGCAGTGGTAAATGAGGTTGATTCCTTAATTTCTATTTCTGATTTTTTTGTTGCTAGTGTATAGAGATTCAGGGACTTTCTGTGTATGGATTTTGTATCCTGTGACTTAACTAAATTCCCTGTTTGTTGTTGTTCAGTTGCTCGGTTGTGTCTGACTCTTTGTGACCCCATGGACTATAGAATGCCAGGCTTACCTGTCCTTCACAAACTTCTGTATCTTGCTCAAACTCATGTCTACTGAGTTGGTGGTGCCATCCAATCATCTCGTTCTGTCATCCCCTTCTCCTCCTGCCTTCAATCTTTTCTACCATCAAGATCTTTTCCAATAAGTTGGCTCTTCACATCAGGTTGGCGCTTCAGCATCAGTCCTTCCAATGAACATTCAGGATTGATTTCCTTGTGAAAAGGAGCAGTACCCTCTGTAAGAGACTGCGCCAGACCTCCCTTTGAGTGTTTGAGTGTCACCCGTCGAGGCACAGGTCAGCAGTGCCCTGCCCCAGGGACTGGACTCTGGCTGCAGCAGACCTCGGAGGTGCAGCATGTGGCATCCATCCTCTTGGAGGAGGCCGCCATTAGCCCCACCATAGAGCTAACATGCAGACTTCCCACAAACTGGAGAACAACTATCCCAAAGAAATGCTCACACTATTGCAAAAGTTCTGCGGCCCACAGCAGGTTTCCCAACCTGGGATCCAGCAAAGGAACTGAGAACCCTCAGGGAAGTTGACTTTGGAGGACAGTGGCTTTGATTGCAGAACTTCCACAGGACTGGGGAAACAGACTCTTGGAGGGCACAAGCAAAACCTTGTGCACACCAGGACCCAGGAGAAAGGAGCAGTGACCCCACAGGAGACTGAGCCAGACTCGCCTGTGAGTGTCCATGAGTCTCTGATGGAGGTGGGGTCAACAGTCAGTGGCACTGAATACAATAGTCCTGGAAGCTGCGGTGTGCTGGCATAAGTCCTTTTGAAGGAGATGCCAATACTGCCATTACCCTGCCATAGTTTGGCCTGAGGAGGGTACCACAGCCGCACCTAGAAGCATAAAATTGGATTAAAGATTTGCTTAGCATGGCCTGGCACACCAGTTTGGTTCAGTTCAGTCCCTCAGTGGTGTCCGACTCTGCAGCCCCATGGACTGCAGCATACCAGGCCTCTCTGTCCATCACCAACTCCTGGAGCTTGTTCAAACTCATGTCCATTTTGTGGGTGATGCCATCCAACCATCTCATCTTCTGTCATCCCCTTCTCCTCCCAACTTCTATCTTTCCCAGCATCAGGGTCTTTTCAGCTGAGTCAGTTCTTCACATCAGGTGGCCAAAGTATTGGAGTTTCAGCTTCAGCATCAGTCCTTCCAATGAATATTCAGGACGGATGTCCTTTAGGATGGACTGGTTGGATCTCCTTGCAGTCCAAGGGACTCTCAAGAGTCTTCTCCAATGCCACAGTTCAAAAGCATCAGTTCTTCGGGGCTCAGCTTTCTTTATAGTCCACTGTCACATCCATACATGACCACTGGAAACACCATAGCTTTGACTAGAAGGACCTTTGTTGGCAACGTAATGTCTTTGCTTTTTAATATTCTGTCTAGGTTGGTTGTAACTTTTCTTCCAAGAAGCAAGCATCTTTTAGTTTCATGGATGCAGTCACCATCTGCAGTGATTTTGGAGCCCCTAAAATAAAGTCTGTCACTGTTTCCATTGTTTCTCCATGAATTTGCCATAAAGTGATGGGACCAGATGCCATGATCTTAGTTTTCTTGATATTGAGTTTTAAGCCAACTTTTTTACTCCTCTCTTACACTTTCATCAAGAGGTCCTTTAATTCTTCACGTTCTGCCATAAGGGTGGTGTCATCTGCATATCTGAGGTTATTGATATTTCTCCTGGCAGTCTTGATTCCAGCTTGTGCTTCATCCAGTCCAGCATTTCTTAGGATGTATTCTGCATTTAAGTTAAATAAGCACAGTGACAATATACAGCCTGGACATACTCTTTTCCCGATTTGGAACCAGTCTGTTGTTACATGTCCAGTTCTAATTGTTGCTTCTTGATCTGCATATAGATTTCTCAGTAGGCCGGTCAGGTGGTCTGGTATGCCAGTCTCTTTAAGAATTTTCCACAGTTTATTGTGATCCACACAGTCAAATGCTTTGGCATAGTCAACCAAGCAGAAGTAGGTGATTTTCTGAATCTCTCTTGATTTTTCAGTGATCCAGTGGATGTTGACAGGTTGATCTCTGGTTCCTCGGACTTTTCTAAATCCAGCTTGAACATCTGGATGTTCCTGGTTCACATACTCTTGAAGCCTGGCTTGGAGAATTTTGAGCATAACTTTGCTAATGTGTGAAATGAGTACAATTGTGCAGTAGTTTCAGCATTCTTTGGCATTGCCTTTCTTTGGGATTGGAATAAAAACTGACCTTTTCCAGTCCTATGGCCACTGCTGAGTTTTCCAAATTTGCTGGCATATTGAGTGCAGCACTTTCACAGCATCATCTTTTAGGATTTGAAATAGCTTAACTGGAATTCCATCACCTCCACTAGCTTTGTTCATGGTGATGCTTCCTAAGGCCCACTTGACTTCTCATTCCAGGATGTCTGGCTCTAGATGAGTGATCACACCATCGTGATTATCTGGGTCGTGAAGATCTTTTTTGTATCATTCTTCTCTGTATTCTTGCCACCTCTTCTTAATATCTCTTCTTCTGTTAGGCCCATACCATTTCTGTCCTTTATTGAGCCCAATTTTGCATGAAATGTTCCCTTGGTATCTCTAATTTTCTTGAAGAGATCTCTAGTCTAGTCTCCGCCCACCAGAGCAAGACCCAGTTTCCCCACAGCCAATTCCTCCCATCAGGAAGCTTCCAGAATCCTCTTTTCCTCGTCCATCAGAGGGCAGACAGAATGAAAACCACAATCACAGAAAACTAACCAAACTGATCACATGGATCACAGCCTTGTCTAACTCAGTGAAACTATGAGTCATGCCCTGGAGGGCCACCCAAGACAGATGGGTCATGGTGGAGCATTCTGACAAAAAGTGGTCCACTAAAGAAGGGAATGGCAGCCATTTCAGCATTCTTGCCTTCTGAACCCCTTGAATTTCACTGGTTAGTTCTAGTAATTTTCTGGTAGGATCTTTGCATTTTCTATGTGTAGTATCTCTGAATATTCATTGGAGGGTGTAGAAGCTAAAGCTCCAGTACTTTGGCCACCTGATGCAAAGAGCTGATTCTTTGGAAAAAATCCTTATGCTGAGAAAGACTAAGGGCAGGAGGAGGAGGCCACAGAGGAAGAGATGATTAGATGGCATCACCGACTCAATGGATATTAGTTTGGGCAAGTTCCTGGAGATAGTGAGGGCAGGAAGGCCTGGTACACTGTAGTCCACGGGTTGCAAACAGTCAGACTTAGTGACTGAACAGCAACAGCAGTGTAGTATTACTGACTAATGCATAGTTTTACTGTGATGAGGAATTTGACTCTCTTCAAAACTTCCTAAGCTCACTGGGATCAGGACAGGTGTATATCCGATTTATGAATCACATTTCCTCCTTCTTTCCCCCCTTAACAGTGTCATAGTGCCCCTTAAAACCTTTGCTGAGTCTGGCACTGTTATTAATAGTTGCCCTCACGTTAACATCTCTCTACCTTCTTCTGTTCTGACTGTAATGACTCAACACACCTTAACACGGAAGACTTTCATCTTGAGAAGAGAGAAAATAACTGTAGCTGGAAGGATATAGCTAAGATGTAGGGATATTTTGAAACTGAGGTTATTAGAAACTAAAATGTCTATGCCTTTTGGGAGGAGTTTTTCCTTCAATGAAGGATACATCTGTGTAGATGGTTTAGTGGCAATGTAATGCTAATGATTATGGACAAATAGAGGAGTTAGTTTTCTTATTCTTTATTTAACTGAAATTGTGAGCTCTCATTTAATCAAGGAACTGATCTTGCTTTCCAGGCACTTTTGGCTATAGCTGTTTAATATGAACACTTTACAGAGGTATGTTTCTAGGTAACATGATCTCTTGTTTATCCTGATCAGTGAGGCCTCTGATGGAGTCACTTTAGTATTTGCATCTTTGTCCATGGTGAAGTTAAAGTGTTTTCTAGAGCAGCACGGGGAGGAGAAGATAGCTGTTGCATGTGGTACATCTTAGAGAAGACAAATTCTCATAGCATTTCACAAATATGCTTATCAAAATGGGTGAGAGGAAAGGCAGATGCGATTTCAAGGAAATATCCTGTTTTCAAGCAAACATTCTCCAGGTGAAAGTTGTTCTCAAGAAATAAACTGTCCAAAGAGTAATGATATAGCTGATTAATATGTGGTTACTTTCCAGTTGGAAATCAGTGTAAAAACTCTAGCCATCTGTATTCATACTGTTCTGTAATATTGAGATCTGCATACATGTTTATACTAATTTTCTAGTTAAATCTGAAAATTATCACTAGTTTTGTTCTTATCTCAGAGAAATAATCTATAAGTTATTAACAGAATAAAAAAGCTTTTATTTAACTATACTAGGAAAAAAGAATTTGAAATATCTCCTGTCCTTTGGATTTGATTCTGTACTAATGCTTTCTACATAGTTCACAGAGAAATGTGTTACCCATACCTCTTTTTCTCTTCCTCTTGAAATCTGTGGGGCAAATGTTTAAAATATAGTTTCTGACAGAGAGTTGCTCTAGAATTTGTTTTCTCTGACATTTAATGAGCTGTGATGAATATCTGTACTTCCTCCTGAGGCTTTTGCATGAAAACCTTTTTCATTGATTATTTTTTAACCTTCACTGTAAATGGATCTTCATTCCATATTAAACTAATGTACCTTACTGTTTAACTTCTTTATAATCTCTTGTTCGCGGGGCCAATTGGAACCTTGTTTTTGTGTAAGTCTTGGTGTAAGACCGGTGTTAGATAAGACATCAGTGTTTGGCCTCAGGTGTCTCCATGTAAACCAATCTGAACTTTAAAAAAAAAAGATTTTGTATTTGTCTTTCAATTTCCATGTCTCCATTACCATGTCCAGGTGAATAAGCATCTTGCTACTTTTCCATATCTCTAGTGCCATTTAAATCTCTAGTTTATTTTTCATCTGCAATTTTTTGCAATCTTTCTTCAGTTCAGTATTTCTCCATGAGCAACTTTGAAATGCCTCCATCCTTTTATAGTTCTAGTTCTCAAATATTTTATTTACCTTTCTGCATCTCAGAGTCCATTTTGTAAGAAATTGGTGTGTAGTATTAACTAAGCTCATTGGTACCCCATTCTCTTTGAAATATCTGTTCTTTCTAAAATATAACTTTTTGTTAAAAACATTTTTGAAGAAATATCCATTTATTTTTATTACTACCTGGACAGAAATATTAAGTGAGATTCATGGCTTATAATACATATTTGGCTGTATAGTTTACTTTGTATCTCCTCCAGTTCAATGAAAGTACTTGCCTTGCTCAGGCAAGCCGTAGAAAAGCCAAGACTGACTTATTTTCAGTGACTACCTATCGGTGTCTTAATAGTGTGTGTTGTTTCACTGGGTTCCATATATAAAAAAAGACATAGTCTTTTAAAGTTAAAATTCTAATTCAGGAACTTCCCTGGCAGTCCACTGGTTAGGACTCTGAGCTTCCACTGCAGAGGCTGCGGGTTCTATCCCTGGTTGGGGAACTAAGATCCCCCCATATTGCATGTCATGGCTAAAAAAATAAGATAAAGTAAAATAAAATTCTAGTTCAGATAAGGATTTACAGAAGAATTTACATATAAGGCTATGAAAAGTATTATGTAGTTTTGGGTGTCTGCTTCACAAAAGGGAAAAGTTGTTGATGGAGTGGCTCTGCTTGGTTCTGCTGCTGCTGTTGCTAAGTCACTTCAGTCGTGTCAGACTCTGTGCGACCCCATAGACGGCAGCCCACCAGGCTCCCCCGTCCCTGGGATTCTCCAGGCAAGAACACTGGAGTGGGTTGCCATTTCCTTCTCCAATGCATGAAAGTGAAAAAAGAAAGTGAAGTTGCTCAGTCGTGTCTGACTCTTAGCGACCCCATGGACCTCAGCCTACCAGGCTCCTCTGTCCATGGGATTTTCCAGGCAAGAGTACAGGAGTGGGGTGCCGTTGCCTTCTCTGTGCTTGGTTCTAGAATTCCTTTTTTTCACACAGATTTGGTGCTTCAGAACAAGCAACCACAGAGGAAATTGTCTATTTTGTCTGCTCTAACTGTGAGTTGCTATAAATTACCCTGAAGTGATATGCATTGTAGATCCTGGTAAAGCTCATAAAGAGAAGGGTTTCTTTGCATTTTGCTGTTAGGATGTTTCCCTGTTAGTGTGATGTTATTAGCCCCTGTTGCTTTGGCTAACTCAGACGCATCATGGCTGTCATGGTAACGGGAGATTGGAAATGTCTGTTGATTTCTAAGATACAAGGAAATGAAGGAATGTCCATGCTTTGGGAGTATTTGGAGACTGGGCAAGAAAAGGCGAGACATGCTGATTACCTACCAAAAACATCTTACAGGGGTTTTATCTGTTTTTATGTGTAGCACCTTATACTGGTGCTGCTGCTGAGTCGCTTCAGTCTTGTCTGACTCTGTGCTTCTCCTCTTACTCTTGGTGACAGAACAGAATGAATGTGTGGTTAGCGTGTTTATGGAGGAAGAGTTGTTGGTTGGTGGGGCACAGGGGACAATGTTTTTTTTTTTCTTTCTAAATCTCATTTGTAGTTTTTAAAGATTTGAAAAATACCATATCTGATTGTTCCATGTATGTTTATTAATTGGAATTAATATCATTTAGGATTTCCAGTTGTTTTTTAATGCTGCATATTTCTTCAAAAAGTTTTTCTTTTAGACTTAAATTTTATTTGTAAATTACAGTATCCTTTGATCAATAAGAACTTTCTCCTATTCCAAACTCTTGCCTATTGTAATTCTTGGAATTATAGAGCATTTTCTGCTTGTATATTCAATTTTCATCTATTTTGGGTCAGTCCACATAGGACTGATAATCCAGTATCAGATTAATTGTTCAGTAGTCAAAAAAGAGGGAACTTGTGTTTCTAGAATAGACAACAGAAATAAAGAAGTAAATTTTCTATAGTGAAAGGCTCTGGTAAGAATGAGGGTAGAATATACCTGAACTTAGAAATTGAATTCTAATGGTCTATGGAGAAAAAAGGAAGCAAACAAACAAAACACTTTAGTTGTTTATTAGGGGCAGATGGAGGTAGAACTTAATGACAAGAGGCACCTTGGTTTTTCTTGTTCTTTTCAGCAACATATACTAGGTACAAAATAAATCATTGCAGAAAGAAATGAGTGAACAGACAAAGGAGCAAACAAGTAGGATAATAGTCCAGAGTAAATAATCAGAGTGTTCACTGCCTGGGGAACCATCCTGAAGAAAATAAGCCTCTTATTATATTTTTTGTAACAGCAAGTAGAATGAATTTATGAGTATTTTAATGTCTGATGGTGTATGGATATCAGCCATATGTCCTCACTGTTCTCAGCCCCCAAAACATAAAATATCATTTTTATTGTGTATCTTTATTATTTTTTTGTGAGCATAAGATTATTAAATTTTTTTAAGTTAATTCTGAACCTTTAACTTTACTTTTTCCATAGTCTTGAATTTCACGAATATAAATTGGTCTTTTTTGGTTTTGTTGGTTTGTTTTGGGAACCTGTCACTGTTGGTTAGAATTGATGGTGGAAGTATCAATTTACATCAAATTATTCCAAAATGGATGTTTTTATAGTGGGTGTATGTTGATGAATTATTAATTATTATTAGTTAAGTAATAATGGACTGCTTGAAGGCCGAGATAATTTTATTCAGTGTCTTAAGTGTCTTTTATCACATAACACACAACAGATGTTGGATGGCTAAATGGTCAGCTGGATGAGTGGTGATCATTCAACTTTGCAAAGGTGAAAAGTAGACTACAAGTCCAGCAGTTCCAAATGAACAAATGAACAAAAGTGTTAGTAAGTAACAACCTCCTGTTTCCTGGGAGTTAGAGCTTATGAGAAGATACAGTTGGAGATTGGATATTGACAACATTCCACAGAACCAATGAGTATCCAGTTTCCATAAAGCTTGCTTGGCTTGTTATGACACTCAGTTATTAAGTGATGGTGACTGTATTTTAATTGTTTTGTTTCTACCAGCTGACTTCAGCACCTCTGGGTTCTGTGTTATGATGGATGATTGTGTTCCATTCTCTGTGAGTTACTATTTGGTAAAACTTCCCAGAACACTAAGATTTCAGCAATAGCTTCCAGTTAGCTCTTCATCTATTCTCAAGTGACCTGGCAATCTTGCCCTTCTCTGTGAAGTGGGCTTTGTATGGTCTCCCATTGCCTCAGCCAATTAAGACCTTAAAATTAGGCTTTGAGGAACTCTGCTCATGCTTCCAGGAGCATAATAGCGCCACTTTTCATTGAAGGAGATGAGAAGTGTTTAAGTTTGGCCAATGAACAAAGCAAGGATAAAAACAAGTGCTAAAATCACAATTAGCCCTGAATATTTTAATGCAGAAAGGGTATCAGTTTTTGGACACTGTTCCACCATTATGCTCGATTTCCCCTCCATAATTTATAGAGTTTTTCACTTCCTATAGAGATAATTAAGTTATATAGTAAGACATTTTGAAAAGGGTACTACACCCTTAGTTTTGAGGCAAATAGCTTAGCTATCCCTAGATGTAAGCATGGATTAAAATATTCCTATTGCGTTAAGCCTGAATAAGATTCTAGGGATTCTATGTCAGCTCTTCAAAGAATCTTTCTTGATTTGGGTGGGAGAGATGAGCAGGTTTGACATGAAGGTATGACATTTTTATGAATTTCATACATACTTAAAAGTTATTGTTATTAAATAATGAATGCCTTGATTTATGGTAGGTTGACTTGTTTCTCTTTTAATGACTCTGACATTTTGTGTTGAGTTGTACCTATCTTTTGCTTCTGAGGCAATGAGCAGTACCTGTCTTTTGCTTCACATACCAGATTAGCAATGTTCTTTCTAATGGTTAAAAGGAATAAAGAGTGACTTCTCTGGCAAATGACAGAAAGGGCTTTCCACCACCCTTTGCCCCCGTCCTTCCCGCTTAATTTGTCAACTGGGCATCAGATAGAAATGGCAAGATTGATATTACTGCTCAGTAACAAAAGTGTTTGTAAGTGGGAAAATTTTTTTTAAGATGTTATTTGCTTACATATGGAAATTCTGCATGTGCATTAAATGCTTCAAATAACTCTTTTTTTCTTAGACTGAGAATGACCAGCTGTGTTGCTTTGGCACACCATATGTAAAAATGTATGTGATATATTTGCATGTATGTATATTTATACACCAAACAGAGATGCTTTTGTGTAATATTATGCTGATTGTACTCTTAGAATGGAGGCTCTGAGCATTTGGCTCTGAAATCACCCCAGTGTCCAGGAACCAGCATAGATCAGGGCACTATGAGTCTTTCGATGTGGAAAATTCTTTGCGGTACAGGGTGCTCCCACCAGCTGAAGGACATTTGGTTATCGTGGCCTCCAAATACTGAATACCAGCAGCACTGTCTATATTCTGAAATAAGAATGCCTCTACCCATAACCTTCAGAAAACTAGATGCCTTTCTCACAGCACCAGAAATATTTTTTTGCTTACTTGTTTTCTTATTTGTATCTGTTCAGGAAACCATGAATCACAGGAGAGCATAGACCTTGTCTTAAATGTATCAATCTTCCATGACATCACAGTGTGTGACCCATAAGCATTTAAGCCATGTTTATTCATCAGATGAAATGTAATACTTACTTTTTAACCTTTACCTAATTATTTGAATAGCATTTTCCCCAAACACAGGATTAAGCAATATTGTGAAATAGTTTATCCAGAGATACCATAAACATATCTAATTTTCCACTTACTTATTTATCTAGCCATGTGCTTCTATCTGGGCTTGTAAAACAGAATTACACACAGTGGATTTCATTGAAAATGTGCAGCCTCACAGAGTAGTGCTGCCCCAAAGGAATGGGACACAAATACAAGCTACACATGCTATTTAAAAGTCACATTAAAAAAGGTAAAAAGAAAATGTGAAGTTAATTTTAATAATATATTTTATATAGCCCATTGTATCCTAAATATAATCATTTTAATGTATAATTAGTATAAAAATTATATCAAGTTATTTTACATTCCTTTTTCATATGGAGCTTTCTAAACCTAGCTTGTATTTTGCCCGTACAGCACAACTTAGCCCCAGCCAGCCACATTTCAGATGCTCAGTAACCTTGTGTGGTTCACGGCAATGTATGTGATGGCACAGCCTTAAGAGACCTTCTCTGTTGCCCACTATCTCATCTCATCATTTCTTTGATGAACGATTTGTCTGTAGTAGTAAGATTCCTAGGATTGTTGAGAACTTTTTAGGAAGTCCAAGATGAAGAGTGTAAGCGGAAGCTCATATGCTCTTATATTAATTCTATTTATGAAAAAATTTCATATTTAAGAAATGATGTAAGGCATCCTACAGTAAGACTATGCCAAAATATATGAGGGAAAATTAAAGATGTATAGAAATGATTTACGTAGGTTACCTTCACTGAGTTTTCTGATTTTCTGTACGTCTGTTAAAAAAACAAATGGTAGAGAATAGCACAATCATTTATGTAGCTGGGCAGTAGACAAAGATAGCTTTAGCAAGTCAGAAGGAAGGACATTTCACGGAGGTTTATTTGCCTTCCTCCTAGAACTTTCTCCGTGCTGTATAGATTGCAGTAAAGAATTTGAATAGTTATTAACTAGAGAGTTCATTCTTTGGAGTACACAAGTCATATTGGTTTTGGTTTACAGTGTAGAGCTTAGTAAATATTTTGCTCAGGGCAAGGTTATTTTCCATTCAGCCTACAGAGTCTAAATTGCTTAGGCTGTGTTTTGACTGCCTAGACCAAGTTGTTTGTTTCCAGCTTTTTATTTTTCAAAAGTTAGCACCTTCTAATGAATTTAGAAGAGTTTTTATTAGCTGCATAGGAAGTAAATGAAAAGGGACCTAATGCTTTCTGAGTATTTATCACACGCCAAATTTGAATTTGATGTGTTATGTAACTTCTCAGATAATCTTTCATTTGAGATAGGTATTTGTCTTCCTAATTTATTAGGAAGGAAACTGAAACTTGTGCAGGTCAAGTGACAAGCGTTTGGATCTGTGGATAATGGGAACGAGATTCCTTTGTAAAATGCGGCTTGACTGGTGATGCAGGAAGTCACTCTCTTTACTCTGTCACTTTCACCTGTGACCTGTACCTGTCATTCACCACTCGGCAGCCTGGAGAAATTGTTCTGTAACATAAGTTATACCATCTTACTACCCTACCTCAACCCATCAATAACTCATGTACTTAGAGGAAAAAATCCGGAGTTCTTTACCATGATTTGCAATCTCCCTCCCAGTTTGGCTTCTGCCTACTCCCCAGTTTCATCCATTTCCCTGTCAACTTGAGCATTACGTTCTAGACACAGTTTATACTGGCTTTATTGTATTTTTTTGCCTTTTGGTACTTGGATTGCATCTTAAACTGTTTTTTCCCACCTTCATTTTGTTCCTTCTCTCTTTCCTCTGGTAATGTTGTCCAGCTGTCATAAAATTTCGTTGACTTTCCAGGTCCACATCCCTTTCTTTGTTCTACAGGATTCAGTTTCCTGACTCACATGAACAGCTCGGTAGCCAGACCCGAGCTGGGCTGGTGGCTTGCTTTCCCTCACCACAGGGCTTGTTTCAGGAGATCCACACTAGTCCCTTCTGAGTTCTTCTGTGATTGAAAATCTCAAACTCAGAATAGGAGAATCCCTTTTTATGCTTTGGACATGGTATTAAAAGGTTACAGACTTCTTTTTCAAAGTTCATATTCTGTGGCAAGAAGAGAAAAACTGATAGCAGAAAAATAAGTCAGTGCTCCGAAAAAAGCTACAGATGCGGGTCGGGTGCTGGGCGTGCTGGTGTTGAGCCCTGGTGTCACTTAGCCTCGGTTGAGCCTGTGCCTTTCTTGATGAGATGCTGCGTTTCATTTCTTCCATTTTGGTTGTTAGTGAACCTTGGCTTGCCATCCTTTACAGGCAGAGTTTTCACAACTCAGCGTTCCCAGTTGTATCCCTGAATACACACAGCAAGGGATTATTAGAATTCATTCTGTTTTCCTGTGTTAAATTAAAAAATATTTCTCAGCATCACTATAAGATCATGTTAAGCTAATTTTATTTAATTTGGAAATGGTGGTTCCACTTTGTCTGCAGCTATATATTTTCTGTTCAGAATTTCTTCTCGTATTCCTTCAGTTTCTGAAAACCTAGATAGGTAGAATATCTGTATGTGATATGTACGTGTATGTAAAATACAAAATGATTTCTTGTAGACATATCATTTTATCAGTGAAATTATTGTATTTTTGTGCCATATAAATTTGGGGCCCATTGAAATACTGGTTAGTTTTTTTGAGTTGCATTATTTTTACTAAAATTTAAAATAAATACTATGAAGTTTTTGTTGAGAAGATGAAAGTGATACAAATATCTACTAATGTGAAGTTGCCCCCATGCTAGAGTTAATGAATTGGCATTGATAATTTGTACATTTATTTGTATCATTCAAGTCATTGCTGTTGAATTGTATAAGACTTGATCATGTCATTCTAGTTTAATTCACATGTTTGATTACATAGCAAAGTAACAAACACCATTTTGGCTGTGTTATATTACATGAAAACAAGGATTGGGGATGGAAGCTCTGAAGATGCAAATGAAATGCATACTAAGTTAGATTAGCAATCCATTTCATTCAGTATTCTGACAGTGGCCGCGTGTAGATGTTTTGATGGACGCACAATCCTCATGTTCATTTGGTTATTTTGAAATGCTAAGAGTATGTTCTGTGTATGTGTGCTTAGACACTCATTCATGTCTGCCTCTTTGTGACCCCTTGGACTGTAGCCCCGCAGGCTCCTCTGTCCATGGGGTTCCCCAGGCAAGAATACTGGAGTGGGTTACCATTCCCTTCTCCAGGGCGTCTTCCCAACCCAGGGCTCAAACCCACATCTCCTGCATTACTGGCAGATTCTTTACTAGCTGAGCCACCAGGGAAGCCTGCAAGAGTACTCTGAGTATCTCTCATTTCTTTTTAAAGTAACCTGCATGGTTTAAAAAACTTTTTGAATTGCTTTTATATTTTCAAGAGACATAAACCATCTTAGGAATGGTGCCCTACCTACCATACCTGCCACTACTCTCATCTTCTGATGCTCATTGCAGACATTACAAAAGTTAGCTTTCTCTGGGTCAGCTGCAGCTTCAGTATTCCCCCTGAAACACTGTTCTAGATAGCCATTGCCAATTTACTTAAACTGACTCATGTAGTGAAATTTAGTTGTTAGTATGTGTAGGAAATAAGTTCTAAACGCTGTAGTGTTCTGTCTGCACTGAAAATGATAGCACTTCCTTCTTACTTTAGGCATTCTGTTTTCAGGAGTTTCATTTGTTTTTTTCACTTTCAGCTCTGCTAGTCACTCAGAAAGGGACAAGTATCATTCCAAGTGGCTGATGGCAGAGTTCTTACCTTTAAGAGGCTGCAAGTTTTGTGAACTATCATGGACATGCTGGCTTTGGCTATTATTTCTTTTTCAATTAACCTTTGCTTTGCTTAAGGTATTTCGCTTTGCTCCCTCAACTCAGTGATGAAATGACAAATAGCTCAATTAAAAATTGGGCAAAGGTCTAAAATAGGCAGTTCTCCAAAGATTATATAAAATGGCTAATGAGCACATGAAAAGATGTTCAGTATCGTTAACCATCAGGGAAATGCAAATCAAAACCACAACATGATGCCATTTCACACCCCTCCGGATAGCTGTTATCAAAAAGACCGATAATGACTGTTGGAGAGGATGTGGAGATATTGGAAGCCTCATACACTGCTAGTGAGAATGTGAAAAAGTGAGGCCACTTTGGAAAAATCTCGCAGTTTTCTGAAAAGTTAAATATAGAATTATCATAGTACTCCACTTTTTTATTCCAAGGTATATACCAAAGAGAAATGAACACACACATCTATGTTAAAACTGATACATTAATATTCATAGCAGCCCAATGTTCATAATAGCCCCAAAGTAGAAGCATCCCAAATGTCTATCAGCTGGTGATTGGATAAGTAGAACATCGTACAGCTACACAGTGGAATATTATTTAGCAATAGGAAGAAATGCATTACTAATAAATTTTACAACATGGACGAACCTTAAAAACACTAAGCTAAGTGTAAGGAGTCAATGAAAAAAGCTACATGCTGTATGATCTCATTTATATCAAATGTCCCTTATAGGCAAATAAGAAACAGGAATGGCACCCCACTCCAGTACTCTTGCCTGGAAAATCCCATGGACGGAGGAGCCTGGTAGGTTACAGTCCATGGGATCGCTGAGAGTCGGACACAACTGAGCGACTTCACTTTCACTTTTCATTTTCATGCATTGGAGAAGAAAATGGCAACCCACTCCAGTGTTCTTGCCTGGAGAATCCCAGGGACGGGGGAGCCTGGTGGGCTGCCATCTATGGGGTCGCACAGAGTCGGACACGACTGAAATGACTTAGCAGCAACACCAGAGTAGTGGGGGAAATGGTGAATTGGGGTGTGTCAGCCAAGGGATACAAGGTTTCTTTTTGGGGTAATGAAAACATTCTAGAATTGTAATGGTTGTGTTTTGGTCGTCCAATCATACATTTCAAACGGGTGATTCATATGCTGTATGAATTATATCTCTCGCTGTTAAAATTAAGAGAGTTATTTAGTTTCTAATCTTCCCTTCACTCTGCATATCTAATTCTTTAAACAATATTATCAGCTCTACCTATAAACTATACTCCAAATCTGTCTCATTCTATAATCTTAGTTCAAAGTCAGCTTTTGCCTAGACATCACTGCAGTGACCTCCTGTCTGGCTTATACCTGCCTCCACTCTTGCATTCATGCAGTTATTTGTTTCACTAGCAGGCAGAGTGAACATGTTTAAATTGATGATGAAATAGGTGATATTATTGCCTATTAATGCAATAAGATTGTAGTGAAGTCACTTCACAGTTACTGTGCCACGTAATATTACAGGTACATAAATGTTCACTCATTTAATCCTTACCACAGCACTATGCTGAAGGTGCTGTTACTAAACCCCATTTTATTGATGAAGGAACTCAGGTTCAGAAAGGTTAAGTGATTTGCCCAAGGCTGTGCAGCAAGTAAATAGCTGTTACATAAAGTGGATCGAGGCCTTCCTTGACTTAACATTCACTCAGTGCTTGCCCCTCTTTATTTTGCCAGTTTCTAGCCTACCAGTCTCATTTTTGCCTTGGGCCATTTGTACTTTTCCCTTTCTCTCTTAAAGCTCTCATTCTGGACTTTTATTTCTTCCTGTCATTCTTAACTTCAGTGTCACCGCCACAGAAAAGGTCTCTTCATTAATGCCATCTTGCTTTTGCATTTTTGAATATTTTCTTTATTGTCTCTATCAGTGCTTGAAATTATATTATTTTAAATGTTTAATCATATAAGCTTTGCCTCTGCCCTGTAGAATCATGCCTGACAAATAGTAAGAGTTCTGACTTTCTGACTTGTGGGAGGTTAGGATTTTATTTGTTTTCCAAATTATGGCTGAAACAAATTTTCAAAATGCATGTGGGAAGACTATTTTTATGCTCTAGTGACTCACTGTAAGAATATTTTTCACATGTTATAATTACTTTTAAAAAATAAAATAATCTTTTGTAATTGATACCTTTCCAAGTGTCATTTTGACCTTCACTTATTTTAAGATGGGAGTTGACCATTTGATTATGTGATATTTGAATGATTAGACAAATGTTGCTATTATTAACATGTTCCATATTTTTTAAGGTATTACTATTTACTTCTAGGACATATATATATATATATATATATATATATGTTTTCAGGTGGGAGTATAAATAGAGAGTGTGAAGGGCTGAGGAAAGCAGTTCTTGGCTGTAGGTTTTATGGGGGCCTTTGAAGTGATGTAACCACAGTCAGCTTGGAGAAACCATGAGAGAGCTAGGGTAATTTTCTAGATCTGTTCTTGTCTGATGTTCGTTGATTCTAAATTCTCACTGAGAATCCTTGCTGTACCATGCCTTTTCGTTAGTTGAGCCCACACACACTTATGTGCCCAAGTGTGATGATATCAATACATACACACAGAAACACACTTTAATGTTCCATTTCCATAATGGCCTTTCATCAGCATCTTCCCTTCTGTTACTTTTCTGTTGTTTTTCTCATCTTTGAGTGGAGGTGTTTACATTTGTAATGAGAGAAACAGCTCTGTGTGTGTGCGTGTGTGCGCATATATTACTCCTTGAATGAATGATACAGTCATGTACACTCATGCGGCAATTTAAAGATTCCGGTTGTTGTGCACATGTCCTAAAGAAAACTCGGGCTTCTTGAGAAGAAACATATTGTACAAGTAGATGTCTGAGATTTACATTTTGATATTTTGCTGCCCTCTGATACATTGAAAAAGAATACAATATTCAGTATATTCTTACTAGTAGTTTTCTTTTTCAGAATATTAAAATTGGATCCCATGTGCATAAATAATATTCATAGAATTCAGTTCTCTTAACTTTTCACTACTCAGCAAAGCAAGAGAGATAAATACTAGGTGCTAAAAAATAAAATAGGAAACTGCAGCACTGAATGGCTAGGCTCCAGTTGCTTTTACATAGTTTCTAATAACCAAGATTTTCATGCAGCTGACTCTTGATTCTTTGTACAAATAGGCTGGTTGTAGGATGTTGCATACAATCTACATAAAATTAGAAACAGAATCACTGTCGTTACTTGCAAGCTTCTCTGTCATCCAGTACTTGTAAGTGATGCTAAATAGAAGTTATTTAAAAAGTTTTTATGCTTTAAATACATATATAAAAATAAACCTACTATGTGCAAGGCTGGGCAGATTCAAAGAGTAGTAAGACCCTGTCCCTGCCCTCGAGGAGGTTCTAGCCCCGTAGTCTAGGTGCTCACTTCAGCTCACCTTTGGATATATTGCTGTCGATACTAATAACGTCCTGTGCACACACATAATGAAGACACTAGCTCTTCCTGCACGATTTGGAGGACAGAGCACTATTTCAGTTGGACTCTGAAGGTTAAATAAGAGTGTACCAGCTGGAGAAGCAGGCAACTGAAACTACTCAAGAATCATAGGATTTTAAAAGGGCCATGCTGGTCTAGGAACCAGGAAGAGATTTAGGATGGCAACAGTGGAAATGGTTTCCTTCAAAGAGGAGCAGAAGTAAGTTTCAGCAGATGAGAAGTGGCAGAGGAAGGAGGAAATAAGGTGAACTGGGAAATGTGGCTTGATGTCAGATTAAGAATGTTTTTTATTAACTGCCAGATACTTTCTGTGAATGAGTGTGATGATTCCTCTTATTTGTAGAACCATGCTAGGAGCAATGGGGAAAATGCTCTTCCTCTGTTATGCCTTCTGTATAAAATATGCTCTTCTTGATAGCTGTTCTGTTACTAGTAGTGATAAGAAACTACAGTATTGTTCAGTTTTAGTCTACCTGTATCTTCTTTGATTGTCCTATGATATGGTTAAATTTAACTTTTGTATTCTTTACAGATAGGGCATTATCTGGTGCAAGATGGAGTTAGTGTAACCTTGCATTACACAGTTTAGAGTTTGTAGGCTGTGTAGCATTTGGAAGCAGTCTGTTTGTCCAGCCTGAACTAGATCTAATGGAGACATACAAGGCTCAGGGAAAGTGAACCCTTGCTACTGATTTGGTTATTTGTCATTTCAGGATATTCATGATGGAGTAGGTGAAGTGTTTCTGACCAAGATAGGGGGATTGGTAGAACTTTAAGATGGCTTCTAGTTGAACAGTTAAAGAAGTCCTGATCACCCTTGTGATCTCAGCCTGCCTTTCGAGGATACCTCCGAGTGCTTGCCTTGGGTTTTCTACTTCAGAGTGCATTCTATGGGATGAGGAGTATACAGGGCCATGGATACATGACTGCCCACTTATAAACCCAGTGAATCTCTTTTCTGGACCATACTCTGGGTATGGTTAGATTCTTTGATCAAACTGCAAAGAGCTCACTCGGGGGAAAAGTTTAGGCCCTCTCCTTCAGTCTTGTCTTCCCAAAGACAGTGTGAATCCCTCTAGGTTCAAGAGGTGGCTGAAGAGTCACTGTCTGTGGGGCAGCAGGGCTCAGATGTGTGCTGCAGTTTCCACATTTGTATGCCTAAGGCCCCTCATGGTGCTGGATAGAGTCCAGTGGCTTCAGAAGGCTTCTTTTTACATCCCTGAAAATGTGTGGAACAGCCTGCCTGGAGCTGGTAGGGTAAACTGGAATTATAGAAGTTAAAAGGATCAAGCGGCTTCAGTGTAGAATTTGAGACACGTCAACGGGCTCTTTAGAGCATCTGTGCACTGCTTTTCCTTGGAGCTCTTTGTCTCAAACCCCCTCTTGTGTTGGAGGCAGATTATGTCTAGTGTTTGTATTTGCAGACGTTCTGCCCTCTTATATTCGATCTCCCTCCACAAGTTTCAAATTAAAAAGTTTCTTTCTAAAGAGGTTTATCAAATTATACTATTAGGCACTAATTCCCTCGGATGCCCAATGTGTAGTCATTGGAATTAGACTAGAAGGAACAAATTGATTTCATGTACTTGTGTTTATAGTAGAACAAGATAATAAAAGATGAATTGTCATGCAATGAGTTAAGTCAATACCATTCAGTTCAGTTCAGTTGCTCAGTTGTGTCCGACTCTTTGCGACCCTATGAATCGAAGCACGCCAGGCCTCCCTGTCCATCACCAACTCCCGGAGTTCACTCAGACTCACGCCCATTGAGTCAGTGATGCCATCCAGCCGTCCAATCAATACCATTAGATCTGTAGAATTATTTTCACTCCATTTAAAAAAACGAATATATTACTACTTACAATTTCCTATATATTTTATGCTGTAGCATCTTATGACTGAAGAGAAAGTAATTGTTTTATGTGTTATTTGATGCTTCATTAGTATAATATTGTGTGGTAAAAATACGTGGACACGTAGATATTTTACATATATATACACACACACTTATAATTCTCATATGTTAATTTTCAGAACACACTTTAAAGGGGTGTATGTATTTTTCTTTAGATTTCTTTCTTCATTACAAAGGAAAAAAAACAAGGACTGATTCAGAGTGGTTACAAGGAAGGTATCCTAAGTGGATTCCTTGGTTTTGTATTACCTCAGTTCAATATTTACCTCAATCTGTATAAATGATGGAAATAATTTTTGGAGATCAGAAAAACAGCAAAATTAGATTATCTTTTCCTGTAAGCCAAAAGAGCTCTTTTGTTTGTAGGTGCTACACTTGGCTTTTTGAAGGGAGTCAATCTGTGTATTTGGTGAATAAGATTTACTTTAATGCTCTGGAGTATGCAAGTTAATGATTTTAGCTTCTAATGTTTTATGGCTTTAAAGGAAACTGTTGGACAGTTTGAATGTCAGATGGTTTAATTCACAGTTGTATTGTGGTCTTGAAATTGTTCCATGTAAATGTTTAGATGGAGTTTGCACATTGTCAGTTCTAGTTATTCTAAATCACTTTTGATTTTTAAAACTTTTGCTCAAGAAAATATCCAATTAAAGTCAATGGAATATGCATGTGTAAAATACCTGATTAGTTATAGGGCCTCTGAGCAGGTTGGTGTGTGGATCAAAAACAAGGGGTTAATTAGGTGATTATTTTTTAACGAGAATTTTAAAATTATTAGTGACTTGCTTTATTTTATTTTCAGTTGTATACTCCTTAATGGCAGTATGTCAATAGAATTATCTATTCTTTTAATATTTATAATCCTAAGATAACTTGAGGAAAAAGTCTAGGAGAGTAGGTTTTATGATATGGACAAGTTATTGTTTTATAAGCAATATATTTTACATGATTATTATTTCAGTAGGTGGCATAGACTATGTATGAATATCATATACATATATATATACACACACACACACACACTTATATATATATATGGATCCAGTCCACTCTGAAATAGATGGAAATAGATACATCTTATTTGTTATTGTTTAATCAGAATTTATTTTCTTCTAAACTCAATGAATAATTCTGATTTCATACTATAATTGTGGCATCTCCCATGAGAAAACAAAGTCAATAAGATCTGTTGCCTAGTAACAAATTATCAAGGAAAGCAGATGAGAACGCTAAACTGTTTCAGTCTGTGTTTAAAATTGTTTGGTAATGGAGATTATGTTTGCACCAATTTATGATATGATTTCATCCTTCTGAGATTGTTCCTATCTATCCTTAAGAAATGGCTGTGTTTTGCAAATAGCTATAGGTATAGATTATCTGTTTATGTCCCCTCCCCCAAGGGTCAAGTTTCAAAAATAGTTATTAGTCCAGAATTAATTGTTGTGCTGGCTATTTGTATTACAAGAGAATTCTTATTTTAGGTATTCTCTCATTCTTAGTTACTCTTCTAGCTTTTAGATTTGCTACATTGCTCTGCAGTCTGAAATAGAAAGAAGACAGTCTAATTGTGGCATTTGTGGTTTATTATAGCAACAAACCTGAAATACGTGTTGATCCCCATTGTAGCTTTCTCTGAGCTCCATATTATGGTTACTTCTTAATGTCCTATGTATAAAATTAGATAGAGGATCCAATATTGATCAGATATTATTCTTAAGCAAGGCAGATGTTTCACTTGATATTCCACTTGCAAGCCATCAGAATTGTTGGTAATAAGAAACTGAGCCATTCAGAAAAAAATCCAGTTGATAGAATGGAAGTGAAAACCCTATTCATTTGTCAAAAAAGAAAGTAAAATATGTAGCTGTAACTAACCTTAACAAGACAAATTAAAACCCATATGAGGAAAACTGTAAAACACACCTGAAAGAGACAAATGTATACTGGAAGATATGAGAGGCATACCATTTTCTTGGCTAGGAGAACTCAAATATCATAATGATATCATTTATTCCGAAATCAATGACTTTAATGCAAACTCATACACATATAATCTCCTTTTTTGTTTTTCTTTTTTTAAACTCGAGCTTGGAAAGCCAATTATAAAATTCATTTGGAAGAATGAAAAAGTATGAATATCCAGTAAAATCCAGAGAAAGAAGAGCAAGGGGAAAGGGTAGGTCTAAATCTCTTTAGACCGACTCTTTGCGACCCCATGGACTGTAGCCTACCAGGCTTCTCTCTCCATGGGATTCTCCAGGCAAGACTACTGGAGTGGGTTGCCATTTCCTTCTCCAGGGGATCTTCCCAACCCAGGGATCAAACCTGGGTCTCCCGCATTCCAGGCAGATGCTTTAACCTCTGAGCCACCAGGGAAGACCAAATCTCTCCTAAAAAGAAAAATAAATTTACTAGACAGACCAACGGAACCAAATAGAAAATCCAGAAATAGACCCAAATGCTTAAAGAAATTTAGTCTACAGTAGGGTTAGAATTTTAAATCAGTGCAGATATATAAACTTTTTAGTAAGTATACTGGGATAACTGGATATCTGTATGGAAAAAGATTACATTAGATTAATTCCTGAGGGCATCCACTGAATGTATTTTAAATGGATCAGAGATTTCAGTATTAAAAATGAAATTACACAAATACTAGTAAAAACGTGGACAATACCTCTGTAGTCTGGCAGTAGGCAAAAGTGACCTTTACTAGCTAAAATCCAGATGCAATCAGGATATAGAATTGAATACTTGATTATATAGAAGTTTTTTGTTTTTTAAATGACTGAAAACCCTCCACCATAAGTAAAATAAAAAGACAAGGTATCAGTTGGAAAAAATATTCGCCAGTCTTATCATACACAAGAGGTTATAGCCCTAAATATTGAAACTGGGAACTGTGAGGAAACAGGCTTTTTTTCACAAATTGCTTGTCGCAATGCAAAATGGTCCCCTTTTGAAGGTGCCTTTGAATCTAGTTAATTTCCATAAGTACTAACTTTTGATTCCTGGATCCTACTTCTAGGAATTTGTATCAAAGATGCAGATACAGTGGACAACCATACAAGAGCCCACTGCATAATGCTGGTTCTTTTGCAGCACTTTTTAATAGCAAAAGAGGAAATAACCCAATGTCCATCTTTAGGGGTTTGGTTGGAAAAAAAGAAAAGAACTAAACATCCAGAATGTGTAGTAATATGCAACAATGAGAGAAATTCCTCTTCAGTGTCTGGTGTCTCGGTTGGGAGGATTCAGAGGCAGGGCTGCCTACAAGAAAATCTCCCCCTGCTCCTTTTCCTCAGAGCATGGCAGCTCAGGGCTCATGTGTCCTGGGGAATAGTGAAGTTACATTGCTTCTTCTAATCTCTTTGTGGAAATCACACAGCATCACTGCCCTGCACTCTGTTGATAACAAGTCACTCACCAGCAAATATCGGGCTATATCAGGTCATTGGTAAATGTTTATTTTGAACATCCTTTTGGCTAAAATAAAATGATTCTTATCTTTTAAACATAACTACAGTACTTTGGTTTGGAGAAGGCAATGGCACCCCACTCCAGTACTCTTGCCTGGAAAATCCCATGGACGGAGAGATCTGGTAGGCTACAGTCCATGGGGTTGCTAAGAGTCGGACACGACTGAGCGACTTCACTTTCACTTTTCACTTTCATGCATTGGAGAAGGAAATGGCAACCCACTCCAGTGTTCTTGCCTGGAGAATCCCAGGGACAGGGGAGCCTGATGGGCTGCCGTCTATGGGGTTGCACAGAGTCGGACACGACTGAAGCAACTTAGCAGCAGCAGCAGCAACAGTACTTTGGTCACGCCTAAAAAAACAGCAATTTAAAAATGATGTATCACAAATGAATAAGATTGTTCAGGTATAGGTAATAGTTGTAATTGGGTAATGTGTATATCAGCTCATTTACTGATTTAGCTCTTTGCTTTTGAAGAGGTTTGAAATTTTACATAATAAAAAGGTTTAAAAAAAAAGGTAGAAATGAGACAAGAAAGAAAATAAAGGAAGGGAGGGAAGGATTGAGAAAAGGAAAGATGGAATTGATCTAGGTGAAATTTTGGCATAATTCAATATTGTTGCTATCTCAGCTTTATAGAAAATTACATTCAATATACCTTTCCATTTTCAAAAAATAATAATAAGGGCCTAAGATACATCTGTAATATTTATATTTATGAATAATAGTCCTCAAAGTCTCCATAATAAATTGTTTGCATTTGTTAAGTATACATGAGATTGGAAAATATATGTATATTCCCTGGTGGCTCAGAAGGTAAAGTGTCTGCCTACAAGGCAGGAGACCTGGGTTCAGTCCCTGGGTTGGGAAGATCTCCTTGAGAAGGAAATGGCAATCCATTCCAGTTTTCTTGCCTGGAAAAGCCCCTGGATGGAGGAGCCTGGTAGGCTACAGTCCATGGGGTTGCAAAGAGTCGGACACGACTGAGCGACTTCACTTTCACTTTTTCACATATATTTTATTGTGTCTGTATATAAAATGTGAGCAGATACAAATCTATGTGACTTCTCAGAGTAACCAAATCCTAAATTTTATTTAGTATATGATACTTCTTTTATTTTCCTCTTAGAAAATTTAGTCAGAACTTTCGGTTCAAATGTTAACTTATTGGCTGGAATGTTTGCTTGATGGTTTTCTTCATTCTCCAAATGAGTATCAGCTTCTTAAACTGCAATTTATCCTTAGTAAAATCCTCTAATGGTTTACAGCTACATATTAAAATTATTTCTCAGAGATCCTGTCTTTCTATATTTAATTGTGTGGTAAGAAACAAATAAAGGTATTATTTTTAGTGTGTTTTTCCCATTACATAAGCATCTGTCTTACTAATCTAAAGAGTTTCTTAATTCTGGTAGTTTAAAGTTTTATTAATAATCATTTTGTGGGTTGAATCTAAATTAAGATATTATTACCCAGACAATTTTCTTTGGCTTTCTTTTCCTGTGAAAGAAAATAGGGAAGGAGGGTGTTTTCTGTGGCTATAAAAAGGTAGGATGAAGAGATCTTTGTGCAGGAAATTTCTGTGTCGTGACTGTGTTGGTGCTCACGTGAAGATGAAATGATAGAGTTGTGTTAGAATTAAACACACACACGGGTGCAGGTAAAAACTGATGAAATCTGGATCATGTCTGTGGATCGTATCCATGTCAGTCTTCTGGTTATGGTATTAAATGACATTTATGCAGACTGGTATCATTGGAGGAAGGTGGGCAAAGGATATAAGCCGCCTCTCTCTATTATTTTATACAGCTGCACGTGAATCTTATAATCTCACCATAAAATCACAGTAAAATCTGAAAGTAGATTATATTGCTTTTAATATTTTGAATGATAATTTATTGATGTAAGACAAAACAGTGAACACATGTGTTCTAATTTCTTATATATTTTTTAGCTTTTGAATTTTTAAAAGTTTAAATTACAATAGGACCTGAGTAAGTTCTTAAAAATAGACATCAAGGACTTCCCTGGTGGTCCAGTGGTGAAGACTCCACGCTCCCAAAGCAGGGGCCCCTGGTTTGATCCCTAGTCCAGGAACTAGATTCCACATGCCTGAACTAAGAGTTTACAAGCCACAACTAGAGTTTGCGTGCCGCAACTAAAGATATGACTAAAGATGCCACAACCAAGACTCAGCACGGCCAATAAATAGTTTTTAAAAAGGAATGCAGTTTCCATACTTTGAAGTTTTTGTTTGTTTGTTTGTTTTTTTAAAGAAAGCTGATACTGCTTTCCTAAGAATCTTTAAATAGATAACCATAGAGCTGAGAACTGGGAGAGCCACTTACGTGTTTCTGACTGTCTCTACTACAAATGAAGGAATGGACCGAGAAAGGTTAAGTGCTTTTCCCAACGTTTTACTATTTTAATGAAGCAGTGATTTATTTTTCCCTACCTTTTATCTCTGGCCTTCTTTTTTCCTGTGTCATCTGTCAATCTGTGTATTTTCACTTTTTGTTTTAAGAACTTTTCCTTTAGTTCTAGTCTCTCTGGTATTAATCATAAGAATAGTAAAAACAAATATAATTTTTATAGTGTACATTTTTGGGTGGTGTCATAATCATATAAATCATAATTTATATGGTTAAAAACCATGCTGTGTATGGATCTTTTGGCTGGGGTTTTGCTTTATGTATTTATGTTGCTATACCTCTCAGAAAAATAATTTTTTCTTGATTTTAAAGAAATAGCTCTTATTATAGGTCACAAAATAAGCGGGTAGTTGTCACAGGTTTTCCAAGCGGCCTTTGGAAATTCATGGGCTCTGAACTCCCACTGCTTTGGTTTGACTCCTGATTTTACCACATTTTGACCCTGATACAGTTCCAACTTCACTGTCCCTTAGTTGCCCATTTGTTAAGTGGCATTAATAATATTGTTCACCTGGAAGGGTAGTTGTATCAAATGTACTAATACAGGCAGATTGATTGAGACAGTGGCTAGAGACGGTTCAGTAAATGTGAACTGCTGTTTTTACATGCGATTCTTTGTTTTGGTTTTATTCTCATGCAACATTGCTTGGTCCAAAGGCTGCACTAAGGGAATGGGCAAGGGCAATGATAAGAATATGATCAGGAGGATATACACAAGGAATCAGTAAATCATCTTTGAGCACTTGTAATGTCAAGGACAAATAGATGCCCAGGGAAATATGTTTCCCTTAATTTAGTGTTTAACTAATCTGATTTTCCTCTTGAATCTTGAACCTTTGGTTAATCCACTTAACAAATAGTTGTCAAGTGCTTACTATAATGCCGGGCTCTTTTCTTGAAAGCAGTGATACAGCAGTGAATAAAATACACAGAAAGTTCTGCAGCTGTGTTGGTTATCTTCTATTGGCAGGAGACAGACAATAAACAGAAGAGAATAATTGCCATGGGGGGAAAAAAAGCAAAGAAGGCAAGAGGAATGCCAGTAAAGACAAAGTGTAATTTTATTTTTTAATTAATTAATTAAATTTTAATATATTTATTTTAATTGGAGGTTAATTACTATACAATATTGTATTGGTTTTGCCATACATCAACATGTATCTACCATAGGTATACATGTGTTCCCCGTTCTGAATCCCCCTCTCTACTCCCTCCTGTACCATAAATGTCATCAGAGTTGGCTTCACTGACAAAGTGCCACTGGAACAGGGAATGCAGGGGGAAAATTTACATGCAAAAATGACATGCGTATTCCAGGTAGAGAGAAGCACTGGTGCAAAGGCCCTGAGGCAGCTGTGTGCCCTACTTGTTTGAGGAATGTCAGAGAAGCCACTGTGGCTGGTCCTGAGTGAGCAAAGGGGACCATGGTCATGGAATTTGAGAAATCCAGAGGAGTCCAAATGATGAGAGCCTTTAGCTGAAAAAACAAACCCTCCTTGTCTGACGTGAGAAGGCTGGTGGTGAATCAGCAAGAAACTTAATGGGAAAGAGTGACCTGAAAGTCAGATCTAGTTTAAAAGTTAAAGCAGTTGTTTTTAGTCTGCTTTGGTCCAGGGACCAAATCTGGACCATAGTCACTCAGGTAACCTTGTCCGTATCCCAGCAGAGGTCCCCTTATGCACCTTTGAGGCAGAAAGGGGCCCCTGCCTCCTCTGTCCCTGAGTGGAGCTCCTCATCCATTTGGTGGCTGCTTTCCCGCAGCTGCACATTTCAAGGCTAGAGGTAGTCACGGGTGTAGCCCGTTGTCTGCCACGTTTCATCTCGGTTGGTGTTGCCTGCAACGCCAGCCAGCTTGATTTCGCCTCTACTCGCTGCTGCCGCCCTCTATTCCTCTCAGACCTAGATGTGTATCCTGTTTGATTCCACAGAAAAATAATTCTTGGGATTCCTTAAGTCACAAAATCCTAAAGTACTAATTCAGAATGAAATTCTGTTACTACTTGTAACCTCTACTCAGATAGATGCTTTGGAATGAGCATCTGTTTCTGAAAAGCCCACATTTTCAGAAATACAAATGGGAAAAAACTAATAATTTGAAAAATCTATAGCTATTATATATATGGTTTCTGAAATACCTTTTATTTTTAAAATAAATATAAGTACACAGTCCTGTGAATAGCTTTCTTTGGTCATGTTTGATGGTTTGATGGATATGTATGAATGGTTTTGACACCAAACGCTGACGTGTTTCTGGTTTCCAATTTTTGCCTTAACGACTCTTTGTTCAGTGAGTCTTCTTGTAACCCTCCCTAAACTCTTGTTTGAGAAAATAAAGCAGAAAGTCTGCTTTAGCATGTCTTCACATTTTGAGGTAGGCAAGTAGAGCAGATGTTCCAGTGTTCTTCTGTATTTCTATTTTTAAATGTTAGTCTGTTTTCTATTCAGCATTTTCCAAGTGAGTCTGCATTATTAAAAACAAAATGCAAGTGCAGACAAAAAAGACAATGGCTATGCCTTCCTATTTTAAGGACAAAATCTATTGAATAAGGTTTTTTGAATTTGATTTTAATAGTAATAAGTTTGGAGAGGGAAAAATAGATAATGTGATAATATATCATTAGAAATCCCTAATCTCTCATATTTCAAGATAGGTTTGAAAATATTAGATGAATGACTTAGATACATTTTGGGAGATATAATTCTGGCATGAAAATAGAAAATCCATTAACTACTCCCAGTACCTCTCAATTCTTTTTATTGTGTAAAAGAACAGCATTGTATTCCTAGTTCATCCATAAGATATGTTTTATAGTAAAGCTAAAATAAGAGAGGGAAACCTTGCATCTCTGAAAGATCACGTTGATTTCCAGAGTTCTTACTTTCGATGTTTAGAAAGCTTTTCTACTTCTTAAATTTCAGTTGATGGCCTTTGGTAATTTGCTGTGACCCAGATTCAAAGAAACTGCTGATACCAAACAGTTCTGTCTTAGGCTTAATCCAGAGATAATGTACACGGTCTGCTGATGGGGTCCAGTTTGAAAACCACCTATCTTTGCCCCGAGTCTTGATCCCCTGCCCCAGTTTATCCTCAGTGTCTCCATATCTTTATACTCACGTCCTTTCCTGCTTCCTTTCCTCCTTGTATTGATGTGCTCAAGTCTGTCCTGTTCAAACAAAAAACCCACTCTGAATCTCGTACATCTCCAAGTACCGCTTTATTTTATTCCTATTCAAAGACCTCTGCAGAGCCATCTTGCTCGTTGTTTTTTATAAACTCCTCCCTTTTTTCTTCAGCCTACGGAAATTTGACTTTTTGACTTCTCATCTTACTGCTTTTATGAAACCACTGTCTATAAGATCAGTAGTGGTTTCCTAATTATAAATTCCTCAAGCTACATTTTAGTGTGCTGTTATTTCATCTCTCTCTATCCCTTTACATTGAGGGCTGTTCTCCTCTCAGCAAACTCTCTTGACACTACTTTTCTCTGCTTACTAAGTGCATTCCTAAACATTTCCCAAGTTCCTCTATCAGCTCCTTTTGCTCTAGCCATCCCTTAACTTTTGCTGTTTCCTAAATATTGATTCTAGATCCTCTTATATTTTCATACCTCATGTGCTGCTTGGGAGACTGAGTCTGCTCGCCTGGTTTATATATCCAAATGCTCATGACCTCTAGCCACAACCTCTCCCACAGGACTCAGAGTTGGGTCTCTTACTGTCTCTTAAATATATCAGATTTGAGTCTCCTACTGTCTCTCAAATGTATATTTACTTGAATATCTTGCAAGTATCTCAAATGCATTATGTCTGAGTATTAGCTTACTATATTCTTCACATGCTACTTTCTTTCTTTATTCCTTATTTGCCCACTCAGTCAATGTGGAAACCTCCAGGTCTTCCCAGTTTCCTCTTAATCCATCCCCTCCAGTCCCTGCCCCATGCCCTAGCCCCATCCCAGTAGCCAAGTTAGCACTGAGTGGTCCTCAGCTGCCTTTTTCATAGCTTGAAAATTCATACTCCTTACCTCCTCGACCACGCTTCTTTCTCCCACCTGACTACCCCAGTTATTACTGAACTGCTGTTCAAATTTTCCACATATCTCGCATGGCACATTCCCTAAGCCTTTCTACCATGCAGTCTGTTATCTGTGATGCCAGTCTGTTTGATCCACAAAGAATCCTGAAGATGTTTACTGCTACCTTAAAACCTTCCCATAGTATTTTGTTGTGTAAGGGACACATTATATTTGAAAGTCTATGTTTTGGGGGGATGTTGTCATGGTGAATGGCAGACAGTCAACCACTCTCCAGTGGTGGTCACAGCAGAGAGCTAGGGCAGCATCTGTAAACCCAACAGGACTCCAGGGCTGGTCTTTTCCTTCCTGGCTCAGTGTTGTGTGCTCTCCCAGAATTGGGTCCGTGGAACCCAGGCATCCCCAGTTCTAACCACCTCAAAGTCTGTTTTTAAAAAAATTTTAATTGAAGGATAATTTCTTTACATCAAAATCTCTTAATACTGTTGCTCTTCCAGACACCTTGCCCTCCAGCAACACGAAGTTTAGTTGAACCCATTCTGCATTTTCATAGCATGAACCTTTGGAAAGGCCTTTTTCTGTTTCACCTTTGGAAAGGCTTTTTTCTGTTTCAGATTCCATCTTCACCTACTAGTGAATTTCTCAAACCTCAACATCCATCTCCAACTCTCTGCAACATTGCCTGGCCTTTGCCCAGCCTCTGTCTGGACCAGTGAAGAAATTTCTGACTCAGTGTTCCC
This sequence comes from Neotragus moschatus, assembly GCA_006410615.1. Classification (NCBI taxonomy): domain Eukaryota; kingdom Metazoa; phylum Chordata; class Mammalia; order Artiodactyla; family Bovidae; genus Neotragus; species Neotragus moschatus. The sequence continues at coordinate 49,426 of SJYA01001431.1, forward strand.
CAAACCCTGTCTTCTCCTTTATGAGTTAATGTATTTTTATACTTTCCAATCCTTCTGTCTTTTCACGTTTTCCACAGCAGGCGACCTCTTTCTCATGGGCCCAAATGCAACCCCTGCAACCAGTGTCTCTCTGTTACAGGTTTTGCTCTCAGCAACATCTCTACTCCTTTTCCTTTGCTTATACTTTCCCATTCATAAACTGTTAATAATAGGATTACCTTGATAATAGTTTAAGCAACAAGTAAAACTTAGTTATGGTTAACATATATAAATTATGCAAGTGAAAACTCCTGCCATGAGGGAAAAAAAACAGAATTTTAAACTGAAGACCTAAAACACATATGGAAGAAAACACAGACATCCCACTTCATCTCTCTGCATCCTCAGATGTCCCTTCTGAAACATTAGTGAGAGTCACTCAGTCGTGTCTGACTCTTTGTGACCCCATGGACTGCACCATGCCAGGCCTCCCTGATCGTCACCAACTCCTGGAGTTTACTCAAACTCATGTCGATTGAGTTGGTGATGCCATCCAACCATCTCATCCTCTGTCGTCCCCTTCTCCTCCTGCCCTCAATCTTTCCCAGCATCAGTCTTTTCCAATGAATCAGCTCTTTACATCAGGTGGCCAAATTATTGGAGTTACAGCTTCAACATCAGTCCTTCCAATGAATATTCAGGACTGATTCCATTTAGAATTGACTGGTTGAATCTCCTTGCAGTCCAAGGGACTCTCAAGAGTCTTCTCCAACATCACAGTTCAAAAGCATCCATTCTTTGATGCTCAACTTTCTTTATAGTCCAACTCTCACATCCATACACGACTACTGGAAAAACCATAGCCTTGACTAGGCGGACCTTTGTTGGCAAAGTAATGTCTCTACTTTTTAATATGCTGTCTAGATTGGTCATAACTTTTCTTCCAAGGAGCAAATGTCTTTTAGTTTCATGGTTGCAGTCACCATCTGCAGTGATTTTGACGTTCCCCCAAAAAGTCTGTCACTGTTTCCATTACTTCCCCATTTATTTGCAGTGAAGTGATGGGACCAGATGTCACGATCTTAGTTTTCTGAATGTTGAGTTTTAAGCCAACTTTTTCACTATCCTCTTTGACCTTCATCAAGAGGCTCTTTAGCTCTTCTTCACTCTCTGCCATAAAGGTGGTGTTATCTGCATATCTGAGTTTATTGATATTTCTCCTGACCATCTAGATTCCAGCTTGTGCTTCATCCAGCCCAGCGTTTCTCATGATATACTCTGCATAGAAGTTAAATAAGCAGGGTGACAATATACAGCCTTGACGTACTCCTTTTCCTGTTTGGAACCAGTCTGTTGGTCCATGTCCAGTTCTAACTGTTGCTTCCTGACTGCATACAGATTTCTCAAGAGGCAGGTCAAGGTGGTCTGGTATTCCTATCTCTTTAAGAATTTTCCAGTTTGTTGTGATCCACACAGTCAATAGATTTGGACTGTACAGACCATGGATTTCTCCAAGCCAGAATACTGGAGTGGATAGCCCTTCCTTTCTTCAGGAGATCTTCCAAACCCAGGGATCAAATCCAAGTCTCCCACATTGCAGGCAGATTCTTTACCAACTGAGCCACAAAGGAAGCCTATTAGAATCTGATGTTAGAATCTAATGGAAATTGAGAATGATTTCTTATTTAATTGCAGTATTTTTCTTAAAAATTATTTTTTTCAGGCATATATTTGTTTTGTCATTGCAAACAACAGTATTTCAACCAAGTTAATGGTTGAGTATGCATTATGATCTATCCTAGGCACAACAGAAATTTTAAGCGGGAAATTTTAAGTGTCTAAGTTTCAAATAACTGAGTTAAAGGTAGAGTTAAACATATTAGTAAGTGTGGAGCTGCCCTTTTGTAATATTTTAAAAATTTTAGATTTCATAACTTAATATTGGACACTTTCTTATTCCCTCTGGACCTTTTATTTAAATAAAGAAGTATGGCCTCTCATTCTTGTTTTGTAGCACATCTTTAAAATACTTGATTACTTTGTGTTTTTTTTATTTTCCCCCAACAGAGATAATATAATCGTTTATTTTTAATGATCAAGAATAAATTCCATACAGGGAAAAAAAATTAGATTTCAGTTGGAGCTTTGGAAGGGTACTTTTATATCTCATTAAAGTATAAAGTCAGTTTATTGAGAATAAACTCCAAATGTCAGCATTGTTGCTTCTGAAATAGAGCAAAGCTATTTACAACCTGTATTTTCTGAGAACAACTGCATAAATGACATGTAGGTGTGGTTTTTTTTCCAACTGACATGATTAAATTGTGGTCCTAAAGTGAAATATTAACAGTGGAATGGAAATTTGTGTCTTTGTTACAGGGGACTTGAAAACAAATTGAACTAGTAAATGGGCCTTAGGTTTCATCTAAAATATGAATATTTCATTGAGCTCTTGTACAGATTTTAGGAAATCTAGTGTATGCTGCTGCTGCTTTTTTTGAAGCTGTTGAGACCTCCTGAGTATCTCAGACATTTGTTATTCAAAGTTTGGTCTATGANTCCTGACTGCATACAGATTTCTCAAGAGGCAGGTCAAGGTGGTCTGGTATTCCTATCTCTTTAAGAATTTTCCAGTTTGTTGTGATCCACACAGTCAATAGATTTGGACTGTACAGACCATGGATTTCTCCAAGCCAGAATACTGGAGTGGATAGCCCTTCCTTTCTTCAGGAGATCTTCCAAACCCAGGGATCAAATCCAAGTCTCCCACATTGCAGGCAGATTCTTTACCAACTGAGCCACAAAGGAAGCCTATTAGAATCTGATGTTAGAATCTAATGGAAATTGAGAATGATTTCTTATTTAATTGCAGTATTTTTCTTAAAAATTATTTTTTTCAGGCATATATTTGTTTTGTCATTGCAAACAACAGTATTTCAACCAAATTAATGGTTGAGTATGCATTATGATCTATCCTAGGCACAACAGAAATTTTAAGTGGGAAATTTTAAGTGTCTAAGTTTCAAATAACTGAGTTAAAGGTAGAGTTAAACATATTAGTAAGTGTGGAGCTGCCCTTTTGTAATATTTTAAAAATTTTAGATTTCATAACTTAATATTGGACACTTTCTTATTCCCTCTGGACCTTTTATTTAAATAAAGAAGTATGGCCTCTCATTCTTGTTTTGTAGCACATCTTTAAAATACTTGATTACTTTGTGTTTTTTTTATTTTCCCCCAACAGAGATAATATAATCGTTTATTTTTAATGATCAAGAATAAATTCCATACAGGGAAAAAAAATTAGATTTCAGTTGGAGCTTTGGAAGGGTACTTTTATATCTCATTAAAGTATAAAGTCAGTTTATTGAGAATAAACTCCAAATGTCAGCACTGTTGCTTCTGAAATAGAGCAAAGCTATTTACAACCTGTATTTTCTGAGAACAACTGCATAAATGACATGTAGGTGTGGTTTTTTTTCCAACTGACATGATTAAATTGTGGTCCTAAAGTGAAATATTAACAGTGGAATGGAAATTTGTGTCTTTGTTACAGGGGACTTGAAAACAAATTGAACTAGTAAATGGGCCTTAGGTTTCATCTAAAATATGAATATTTCATTGAGCTCTTGTACAGATTTTAGGAAATCTAGTGTATGCTGCTGCTGCTTTTTTTGAAGCTGTTGAGACCTCCTGAGTATCTCAGACATTTGTTATTCAAAGTTTGGTCTATGAACCCAAGCCTGTGTGTGGTGTATGCTAAGTTACTTCAGTCGTATCTGACTCTTTGTGACCCCATGAACTGTGTAACCCTCTGTCCATGGGATTTTCCAGGCAAGAATACTGGAGTGAGTCGCCATGCCCTCTTCCAGGGGATCTTCCCTGACCCAGGGATCAAACTCACATCTCTTACTTCTCCTGCAGCGGCAGGCAGGTTCTTTAACACTAGTGCCACCTTTGAAGCCCATCACTTCAGTCGTGTCTATCTCTTTGTGACCCTGTGGTCTGTAGCCCGCCAGGCTCTTCTGTCAATGGGATTCTTCAGGCAAGAATACTGGAGTGGATTGCCATACCCTTTCTGAATTATACTCTGCATTTTGACAAGATCTCCAAGTGATTCAAATGCACATTAAAGTATGAGAAACAGTGCCGTAGACCAGTGGGATATTTATGCTGTCAGATGACAGAAGGATAGGAAGCCTTCTTGTCCAAATGGTTCAGGCTACCTTAGCCAACTCTGGAGGTGAGCTGCTGTGTGGAGAATTGGGTAAACCACTCAGAATCATGTTGTTTTAAGTCTGGAAGGATCCTCAAAGATGATCTAGTTCAACTATCCTTGTTCTATAACTAGAAATCTAAGTTCCCCCGAATAAAATATTTATTGAATAAAGTTTGTTGTTGCCTGAGATCGTAGTCTGCCTACCGTGGTCTAGACTAATTTGTTCCATTGTTACTTTGGTGAAGTTGGTGTAGAGAACAACATTCCATGCTTGTGCTTTTTATTCTTACCTGGGCAGCTTTCACCAGTCTCCAGAATCCAGTGCCATCAGGTCATGCAGACATTCTCTGTGGCTATTACAATAGCCAGTTTTCATGTGAATCGCCCTGTTTATACTTTCCACATTCAGAGTGCATAACCTTTCTTTGGTATGTATGATACCCATGATAACCACATGACTAATTGAATTCAATAGGTTGATTTTACTTTTTGACAGTTTTCTGCAGTTTATGGAATTGCAAAGAGTTGGATATGATGTGTGACTGAACAAGAGTTTAGCTGAGGTTTGTCAGTTTACAGATGACTAATGGATGCCAACAAAGGTCCGTCTAGTCAAGGCTATGGTTTTTCCAGTGGTCATGTATGGATATGAGAGGTGGACTGTGAAGAAAGCTGAGTGCTGAAGAATTGATGCTTTTGAACTCTGGTGTTGGAGGAGACTCTTGAGAGTCCCTTGGACTGCAAGGAGGTACAACCAGTCCATCCTAAAGGAGATCAGCCCTGGGATTTCTTTGGAAGGAATGATGCTAAAGCTGAAGCTCCAGTACTTTGGCCACCTCATGCGAAGAGTTGACTCACTGGAAAAGACTCTGATGCTGGGAGGGATTGGGGGCAGGTGGAAAAGGGGACAACAGAAATTGAGATGGCTGGATGGCATCACAGAATCGATGGATGTGAGTTTGGGTGAACTCTGGGAGTTGGTGATGGACAGGGAGGCCTGACATGCTGCGATTCATGGGGTTGCAAAGAGTCGGACATGACTGAGCGACTGAACTGAACTGAGCTGAACGGATGTTGATTTCTGGATATGATTCAGAATCATGAAGTTTTACTCTTTCAAAATTTCTTAGACATCAAATTTCTTCATCTGGCGCTTAGCTCACTTCGCCAACTGTTATAGGTATTGTGTTATTCCTTTCCATTTCATAACATGTTGATACCTCCTTGTGGCTGGATCTTATGTCCTGGGTTTTTCTGACAGCTAGCCACAATTTCTCTGTTTCAACAAACTGTCAAATCTCCAAATCCAGTGTTCACTTTCTGTTCAAAACCCTTCTAGGTGGATGATTCAGTTCAGTTCAGTTGCTCAGTTGTGTCGTACTCTTTGCAACCCCCATGGACTGCAGCACACCAGGCTTCCCTTTCCATCACCAACTCTGAAGCTTGCTCAAACTCATGTCCATCGAGTCGGTGATGCCGTCCAACCATCTCATCTTCTGTCATCCCCTTCTCCTCCTGCCTTCAGTCTTTCCCAGTGTCAGGGTCTTTTCCAAAGAGTCAGTTGTTTGCATCAGATGGCCAAAGTAATGGAGTTTCAATTCAGTATCAATTCTTCCAGTGAATATTCAGGACTGAATTTCTTTAGGATTGACAGGTTTGATCTCCTTTTAGTCCAAGGGACTCTCAAGATTCTTCTCCAACACCACAGTTCAAGAGCATCAATTCTTTGGTGCTCAACTTTCTTTATAGTCCAACTCTCACATCCATACATGACCACTGGAAAAACCATAACTTTGACTAGACAGACCTTTGTCAGGAACATAATGTCTCCACTTTTTAATGTGCTGTCTAGGTTGGTCATAGCTTTTCTTCCAAGAAGCAAGCATCTTTTAATTTCATGGCTGCAGTCACCATCTGCAGTGATTTGGGAGCCCAAGAATATAAAGTCTGTCACTGTTTCCATTGTTTCTTAGTTTTCTGGATGTTGAGTTTAAGCCAGCTTTTTCACTCTACTCTTTCAGTTTCATCAAGAGGCTCTTTAGTTCCCCTTCGGTTTCTGCCTTAAGGGTGGTGTCATCTGAAGTTATTGATATTTCTCCCAGCAATCTTGATTCCAGATTGTGCTTTATCCAGTCTAATATTTCTCATGATATACTCTGCATATAAGTTAAATAAGCAGGGTGACAATATTCAGCCATGACATTCTCCTTTCCTGATTTGAAACCAGTCTGTTTTTCCATGTCCAGTTCTAACTATTGCTTCCTGACCTGCCTATAGATTTCTCGGGAGGCAGGTCAAGTGGTCTGCTATTACCATGTCTTTTAAGAATTTTCCACAGTTTGTTGTGGTCCACACAGTCAAACCCTTTGGCAAAATCAATAAAGAAGAAGTAGGTGTTTTTCTGGAACTCTTTGCTTTTTCAGTGATCCAACGGATGTTGGCAATTTAATCTCTGGTTCCTCTGCCTTTTCTATATCTGCTTGACCAGTATTATTTCCTACTAAACAGATAATTGACTCCTGTGATTAATATCATTTGTCTTTTTCAGCTTATAGTAAGTTTTAAAATAAATTTCACCCCATTTAAAGAAGAAAAATAAAGACATTCTTAATGTACCTATTGGGAAGGCCAGGAGTCTAAGAAGAATTTGTATCTATACTTATGGGTATGTGGATTCTAGTACAAAATTTCTGTTTTAATATTTTAAAGCGAGATGATACTACATGTAGTTACAGGTCACAATACATGTTTTAATTGAATGAACAAAAGTTTGTAGACTTATTTAATAGCCTACTGTTAGAGTACATTTGTGCTGTGATGGAGAATAGGAAAGACATTACAATATTGTCCTTTTTTTCACAGATGTTACTAAGAGTATGTTTGAGTTTCACAATTCTGTGACAAATCTTTAAAGTTATATTTCTAACATTGGTTACTTATTTTTAGTGAATGGAAAAATGCAAGAAAAACATTCTGACCTGTGAATTCATCTTGTTTACCATCTTTCATTTAATAATTAGTATTCCAGGATTTTATATAATGAGATCATTTGAGTTCCAAAGTGGATTTATTATAAAGAGACATCAGTTCAGTAAAGGGATGTGGGAAAGCCATAAGCTAGTAGCTACTTAAATCAGGTACTAAATTGAATATCGATAGTTGAGTTTGTTGGTAATAAAGTGTTATGTTAAAGAGAGTCCTGTACACTGATTTGAAGTTGCACACACATGAAAACAAATACATTTTCTTATCACTTCGGTATGTGTCATGATGTAGGTTTTTTGTTTTTTCTTACACTTGTCTTACTATATCTTGGACAGTGTGTTTGCAATGATTTTATCTACACCTTGGCCAACCAATGTGTGAAATTTAATTTCCAGAAGACTGAAAGACTGAAGCTACTTATCATCAAATTCTCTTCCTTACTAACATAACGAGGATGTATGTCTTTCAGACTGTGTTTTCTGTCAGTCATAAACATAAAGCAGTATGAAACAATGAATCTGATTTAAACATTAAGCTCTGTACTTCAAAGGCATGGAACAACTTACAAAGATGACTGCTTTTCTAACACGAGTGAAAGGGGTTAGAGCAGGATGGATGGTTGATATTTTCAAGATTGCCATGCCTTGCATTCAGTATCATAGACCTACTCTCTTACTTTAGTACGTGTCCTTCTTTTCGCCTCCTTTCCACAAGCTGTTATATGATTTTTTTTAAAGTTATATAATTCAGAAAATCACTATAATTTAACTAAATATTTTAATATATAAATTAATTCATGGATGCATAAGTTAAGAATGCTTTTACTTTGAAATATTTTAAAACATTATCCATTTCAGAAAAGAACTTTTTAAATTTCTAACATAATAAGCCTGTTATATTATGCACAAATTATATATATATATATAATGCATAAATGTATAAACTGCTCAAAGCCTAATGCTTTGTATTCTGAGTCTTATCATATGTTCAATATAATTTTGCATAATTTAAATACAGTTGTATCTCGTATATAGTCGACTAGAATCGGGCATAATACTTAAATGTGTAGCAGTTTGAGTAGCGTAGTATTCTTGCCACTCTTCTTGGCTCTTTAACACCAAGAACCTCTTCTGCTGATCGGCCCTCTAAATTCATTTGCTCCTTTCATTTCAGTGATGTCTCCAGATAGTAGATTGATGTAGATTGATCTCTTTCTGGTTAGATTGTAAGAAACTTGAGGATCAGAAGTGTTTCCTATCTTCTTTTTACTTCTGGTGCTTGGTATATTGTGAGGTGCCCTAACAGTTTCTTGATGGATGTTTTGGGATAATTATGTTTCCTGGGAAAATTTCTATCTTATGACCTCCCCTGATCTTTAAGTCTTGGTCTTTTTTCTTGCCTTCATCTAAAGTCTCCCCATAAAAGGATTTGCTATAACTCAGATCTGATGGTAAGAAACTGTATAGATTACATTTTAGTAAGGTAATTATACTGAAATATACTGACGTTATCTGATTTAGCCATTCCAAAGCTTTATGAAGCAAGAACTATTCTCACTTGTTTTCCTACAGATATAGAGATAGAATGATAATTCTGTTATTGTTTTTAAACCACCATTAGGGAATATTTCCAGCATTTTAATACCACTCTATTTGCTGTCATCAACTAATAGGAAGGTGATTGGGGAATTGGGTTCCCATGAGCTTCCTGTGTGATGCCTTAATATGATTTAACAATCAGGGAAACAAAATAAAACAAATGTGAAAATTTGTTTGGTATAGAAACTAGTTCATCTGGGTTTGGAAACTTGCAAAGAGCTTCTTGCTAAAGTTGATGCTGCTCATTAAGTCATAGTAGAGAGTGTTGATTTCATTTATTTTTATTAATGAATATAAAATTGGCTGATGAATAACAGAATTTATGCATCCTTATTCTGTTGGCAAGGCTATTTTTTCAAAGAGAATAAAGTAGCAGAGAGCAGAAAATGAAGGTCGTTGTGGATTTTGGACCAGACTGAGTAAAGTCAGTAAGCATAAGAAGTGGAAAAAGTTAGAGAACTCAAGGAGTTACTGATCATCTAGAAACATTTTTTGTTGTTTCAAATAAAGTTAACATATTTAATACTTGTTCTAATTAGTATAGAGTTTGGAGAAGTGTCCATTTTGGTAGAGGGTATATATTTAAGGAAGAGGTTAAACTGAAAACCTAGCAAGTCTGTATTTTACTTTTTTATTATTTAAAAAAAAATAAATTTATTCATTTTAATTGGAGGCTAATTACAGTATTGTAGTGGTTTTGCCATACATTGACATGAATCAGCCACGGGTGCACATGTGTCCCCCATCCTGGACCCCCTTCCTACCTCCCTCCCCATCCCAACCCTCTGGGTCATCCCAGTGCACCAGCCTCGAGCTCTGACCAAGAACTGAACATATAATCAGAAACTTAATCTATTAAAAGTTAAGCCAGAATAAGGTAAAGTGACTATGAGAGAGAAAGGAGATAAATAATTGCTTTAAGGCTTTTCATACAGGGATTTTAAAAAATCTTAATTCCTAGTCTATACATAGTATATATGTCACCTGGAAAAATAGCTATTATGTATTTAGTTTTTTTTTCTTTTTTTTTAAGAATATGGTATATCATCAGGTTAATAGGAGACAGTCGGCGATCAGATGTTCATTTTCAAGCATGAGTAGTCTTTTTGGGAGGGGAGTTCACTCTTAGCTTTTTAGCTTCTAACTGGTTAATCTTGTGCTTAATTAGAGTAGCCTATTTTTTTTTTTTTTATGCTGTAGTTAGAACATTTTGGGTTAAGCATTGAAAAAGTGCTTTTGATATTTTTGATAGATGGTCTTTTACATGAACGTAGCATTTGAGTTATTTCCTTTCACAGCAGGATTACATATTATCCCCAATGATTGTATCCAAGAAAAAAATGATAGAGCATCTGAATCTGCTATATACATGCTGTTCTATTTTGTTTTAATTGAAATGGGGCTCTCAGGTCACCTGTGGGAATCCATGCTAACTGATGGGCAGTTCTTCATGACTGTAGCTGCTGTGTAATTTTCTCTTGAGCATATATCTCTCTTACAGAGTAACTGTCCGTGCTGAAAATAGAGGGGGGGACAGCAGTTGATAAATAGCCTTTCCTTAAGCCAAGAAAATCTGAAAAATATAGATTAATTCATCCTAGTTTTCTGTATTATTGACTCTATAATTCTACAACATATGGAAAGATGTCTTTTACAAACATATTTTTGAGCAACCAAGCATTTTTCTTGCTAAAGCTCCTGAATTGTTTGTTGTATTAATGCCAGTCTAATACCCCAATTACAATGGAGGCTTTGTGGTTTAACATATTGAGATAAATAATACTGTTCTGTTTTTTTATATGTATCTATATCTTTCATTTTATTTTTTCATTAGGCTCCACCACACTTAGACAGGGCTTTCGTGGTGTCTCAGATGGTAAAGAATCTGCATGCAATGCAGGAGACCCAGGTTCGACCCCTGGGCTGGGAAGATCTCCTGGAGAAGGGAATGGCCAATCCACACTAATATTCTTGCCTGGAGAATTCCATGAACAGTGGAGCCTGGCGGCCTGCAGTCCATGGGATCACAAAGAGTCAGAAAGACTGAGCAACTAACACTTTCACTTTCCACATTTAAACCATTCTGAATTTCCTGTGGTCTAGTTTGTTTCTTGAGGAAAAATTCTTTTTCCTTTAAATATACAGAGGTTCTGTTTCTTATGTAATTGAAGCAAATTCCTTAAATTGTTATTTTATTTTTACCTAAATAACATTACTTTTTTTTTAACACTGTTGTAAATTTTGGTTAAATTTACCTTCTATGGATTAAAACAATCTAGGTGGAAAAATTGCTTTCTAGCTCTTTTAAAGAGCTTTAATATGGCTATGGCTATGGATAAGGAACAGATTATGAACAGACAAAATGCAGAAAAGTATTCATGAATGCACACATGCTTCCAGTTTAGGAAATGTGTAAGTACACTCTTTATAAGTAATTTAATGATAAAACTGCTTTGTATATAATTGCCTTATCTTAGATGTAGTGCTTTTCCAGTTTGGCTCCCACAGTTCTCAAATATGAGGCCACTGTCACTTACCTTACTGTCTTCTCTGTAAAAAAGGAAGCTCAATGACAGTATATGTGGTTGAAATAAAGTAAAGTAAGTTAGTATGAACTGTACCCCTTTTATTCGATCTCATACATACATATATAAATGTATCACACATACATTTTTGAGACCTATCTTTTTCTTCATTTGAAACTGTAGTGTTTTCTAAGGCTCAATAAAGAAATTTTCTTAGAATTAAGTTCTTAAACATTTACTTGTTCAAAAGTATATTTTTCATTTGACTGAATATTTTCAGAAGCTCCCAATCCATTTTATAAAAGTAATGGGATATGTCACAGATTTTGAGTGCTATAGGACCACTTGTTGGTGAGCAGNTCATTTGAAACTGTAGTGTTTTCTAAGGCTCAATAAAGAAATTGTCTTAGAATTAAGTTCTTAAACATTTACTTGTTCAAAAGTATATTTTTCATTTGACTGAATATTTTCAGAAGCTCCCAATCCATTTTATAAAAGTAATGGGATCTGTCACAGATTTTGAGTGCTATAGGACCACTTGTTGGTGAGCAGAAGTAGAATTATCCCAGGGATGCAAGGATTCTTCAGTATCCGCAAATCAATCAGTGTAATTCACCACATTAACAAATTGAAAAATAAAAGCCATATGATTATCTCAATAGATGCAGAGAAGGCCTTNTGGTGTGGGGCGGGAGGGGGGCGGGGGTGTTGGGATTGGGAGCTCATATACACTCGTGGCTGATTCATGTCAATGTATAGCAAAACCAATACAGTATTGTAAAGCAAAACAAACTAAAAACTAAAAATAAAAAAAGAAAATATTTATAAAGATGTGATATTCTAAATTCTCTATAATAAGGATGATGATGGTGAATGATTACTACCATAATAACATTATTCATAGCTGTTAGCTATGCACTAAGCATAACATAGTATTCATTGCTTTTAGTAATCCTTTTAAATGTCCTTAGATTTTGGTATTATTATATTTTTAGGTTCAGATGTCACAACTGATATGGGTCAAAGCTAGGGTTGGAATCCAAGTTTTTCTAATTAAAACCTTTTAGCTCTATCCATCTTCTGCACCAAAGACACATACATTTTTCAAAGTGGAATAAAAAAATGAAAATTCAAGAAACTTTCTAAAAAAAACTTTTATCTAGGTAAAGAAAGGTAGGATTTTTCATAATCCTGTTCATATAATTACCTGTTTTATTTTCTTTGCTGAATTGCTTCCAGAATTGCCAATCAGAAGCACTATTTCCTATAAAGGACAAGTGATTCAAAATCCTTTATCATTTTTCCTGTGAAGATAGCATTGCTTTGGATTTATTAATTAATTTCGGGGAGTTTATGGAAATTTATCTTTTCTACAGTTCTGATGCTTGAAGAAAAAAGAAAAGGCATTCATGTCTTCTTTAGGAAAATCAAAGGTAGGCCAGGATTATAGGTTGTAAGCAAATTTACATTTCTGAGTGTGATGTTTCTTTGCTTTAATCCTTTTTAAAAATGCTTATCAGTTCATTAATGAAGCAATAGTTTTAGTGAGGCAGGAAATGACAATATTTTCTTTAATGAATATTCTGGCTTTCTTTGTAAGTAACCACCAGATAGCGTTCCTTCATCATTTCAGAATGGAGCTGTTTTAAAGTGGTTTATGATTCTGTAAATCTTCTACTAAAATGATAATTTTAATATTTTGCTAAGGCTACAAATTTATTTTTTATTGTTAATTATGGTCCTAAAATAGATTTCAGGGGAAAAAAATTCCCTAAGTATGAGAAGTACTATTATATAGATCATACTATACATAAATGTTTGCCTCTCTTTTCTAAGATTTCTAACTTTCACACTTTTTTAAACCTTGAATATCTTAGAGACAAAAGTTTAGAACTTTAAGCTTGAGAACAAATTATTTTGAGAGGATAAAGACAGATAGGAATTTAATTGCCACTGGTTGCTTTTACTTAATTCACTTACTTTTACAAACTTCAGTAGAGTAATTATGCAGAAAAGTATTATCTTTTAAGTTTGCTTAGTTTTCATGTGATATATTCTTCCCAATGCTATAGTATTTCTGAATTAGAAAATAACATTATTGAATTAGCATAGACTCTTCTTGTGAAATGAAACTAATTGATTTCAAGGTCAAAGATAGAAACAAATGGAAAAATAAACCACACTACAGATGGGCCTTTATGAGCACAAATACACATCTGTAATTGGCAGTGAGAACAAGAGGCCAAGGAAAGTGTTAAAACATGGAAGTTGGTGAAAATCGCTATGGCTCCCCACATCCCCGAGCCCCTCCACTTAGTAGCTGAATACATTTCCTTAAAAAACGTAGCTGTATTGGCTTTGTTTACTTGTTCGTTGGTTATCTTTGAAGTTCCTTTTTATAGAAACTAATTTCAACAAGCATTTTTTAATATACTGACTGCACTGTTAGCAGTTTTATGACATGATTTGTTTTAAGATGATTTTTCTGTTCATTTTTACTGCACTTTTCTTTTGTTGTGTAATAAGTCTCTCAAAATTTGTTTAATAATAATGTCATGTTAATTTCAGAGAAGAACAAGAGATGACTACTATGCTTCTTGTGAGGATTATTTTAAACAATAGCTTTTTGAGTGTGATTTTCTTTTTTATAATAATTTATATAGACTTGTTAATTTTACAGCCAATAACTAGCTTATATATCCTGTTAATAGAAAAATAGGCCTGGAAATCTGTAATTTATAATTGGCAGGCCATTGCGCTTTAAGGTCAATTTATGTCGTCTCTTTGGTGTAAATCTCTGGTTTTGCTTCTGTGAAATTGGAATTGTGAAGGTGCTTTTAAACTTCAAGAGCCTGTCAGTTTTGATATGTGAGGATAATTTTGAAGAGGTAAAATTCTCTCCAACTTGTCCTTTCAACTCTTTTCCCAAAAAGTAAGAGGGAGACAGCTGATTACTATATATAGTCAATACAATAAGGAGATCAGTGATTTGTGAACAGTAAACCATAAGGCAACATCCCTTTTAATCAATCAGTCCTTCTCCATGGTTCATTAAAGTAAAGCAGCCAGTTTGCCCAGCTTGCAAAAAGAGTGATATATTTCAGTTCTCACTGTTCATGTGTCCCAACTCTTTTTGACTTGGTATTGTTGAGTCGCCTGTTTAGTTTTCTTTAGTCCCTATAACTTGTCTTTGGTACAGATAGGGAATTTTATTTTTTACTTATTTATAAGTTCTGGAAAAGGACTGTGTTTCCTATTTTCACTGTGGAAGCAGTGATTGTGTTGTGCTGTGGTTTAGCATGGCACAAGATTTGAGAATGACTGAATTGATCTTAGGTTTAGTTGGGATACCTTTCTCCAGAATCCTGCCTTATGATATTTTTGTTGTTGTTAATGGTGAGCCATATGTAACTAACTGACAGAGATGTCTGTCACAGCCTCTGGTGTTTGTGACCAACCCCATCAGTGCTTCACCTGTAATCCAAGCCTGTTTAAGTACGGAGTAGTGGTTTGTAGTTCTCATTCCTTATTTTAACTCAAAAATACTCAATCAGTTTAGTAGGCCATTCAGCGTTCTACCTTTTCAGTATGTTATAGTTAATAACTTACCATCTGATAAAATGCTGGATATCATTGTCTATGACAAACGCCTCTTAATCCTTTCTTTGATCTGATTATCTACAACATCCTTAGGAGCTGCCAGATGCTTGCAGTCATTCCTCTGATGGTCTCTTGGTTTAAGTAAGGATTCTTTGATTTAGTAGAAGTTAAAAGTAAGAAGGTAAAAAGCAACTGAATGTGATATGGCTCAAGATGAGGTATGGCTTGAGATAACTGTCACTGAACCAAATTTATATAAAAAAGGCAAGTATAGAATCCGTATCACTGATAAAAATCTTATTAAATAATTTAAAATTTATATTTTTTAAATGGTGATAGATCGTTATAAACAATGAACTGAAAGCTGGACATGAGTTAGATACTAGCGGCTGATAAGTGATATGTGACAGCTTGGTGTGTGTGTGCTAATTTGCTTCAGTCGTGTCGGACTTTGTGACACTATGGACTGTAGCCCATCAGGCTCCTCTGTCCATGGGATTCTCCAGGCAAGAATACTGAAGTGGGTTGCCATGCCCTCCTCCTGGTTGGGGATCTTCCCAGCCCAGGGATTGAACCTGTGTCTCCTGCACCTCTTACATTGCAGGCGGATTCTTTACCACTTAGCCACTGGGGAAGCTGCCAGGGACAGATTTAGGTTTTAAAAAAAATATTGATCCATTATAATACCACTGAGTATCCGGGGTTTTTAGTTCTGTCTCACATATGTAGGTTAGACACACTGAAGCGTTTAGTCCTATGCCCTTTTATTAACCTCTCAGTGATTGGATGGTCATGTTGCTTTAGCCATGTTCTTCCAGATTTTCTAAGTCTTTTTTCACATACTTTTTACTAGTAGAAATCCAAGTACCAGGAAGCAGTAAAAGCAGGAAGAACCTTAGGAAAGAAAATAGACCAGAGTCATTTTCTTATATTTAAAAACAGCATCAAGAGGATTTCTTTCTCCTCAAAAAACTAACCCTGTAACAATGCAATATGATAACTGTCTAGCACAGAATAGCACAATACAGTTTCCAACTGAGACATATAAATATAATAGCATTGGCCAAATTAATTAGATATACATCTGTTTTCAATTGATTATTTCCAATTCTTACCTTTAAAAGTTTCCTAATTTCCTCAGACTTCTAATATGTACCTAGAAGGTGTATGTTCCCAATTGCTGTTTTGAAGAAAATGTTGTTTTCCCTTTTAAAAAGTGAAAGTGTTAGTTGCTCAGTCCTGTTGGACTTTTTGTGATCCCATGGACTATAGCCTGCCAGTTTCCTCTGTCCCTGGTATTCTCCAGGTAAGAATACTGAAGTGGATAGCCATTCCCTTCTCCAGGAGATCTTCCTGACAGAATCCAGGATTGAATCCAGGTTTCCTACAATGCAGGAAATTCGTTATCTTCTGAACCACCAGGGAAGCCCTGTTTGCAACTCAGGGTACTTAGAAGTATTCATAATTTGTTGTGATGATTTCATTTTATTATATATAGGATACAATGAGAAGCCAGATTTCTTTTTTCTGGTTTTGGATTTTTTTGTATGTTGGAGCTAGTAAAGCTTTAATTTTAAAATTTGTATTATAATAAAGTTGCAACAAAATCACTTATTGAATTGAACTCATCATCACAGTCTTTACAAAATAAGTCCTAAATAAGCACCAACCTGTAAATAATCAGTAAATGTTATTGCACCAAAGATGTTGATCAAGCCAAAATTGCAATTCTTTAGGGAATGAGATGTTTAAAATAAAGTTATACAAGTATTCTCAATTTTCTTCTTATATAAATAATACTTGAACATCTCTGAATGTTTTCCTCCTGCTTTACTCAAGTTCTATAAATTTTGCAAATAATTTAAAACACGTTTGCAGTAAATCAAATGTCTTGCCCTTTTAAGACTTTTTTTAAAGGTCTGTCAAAATAAAATGACATTGTATTAGAGAACTCACAAGTGTTACAGTGACAGAAAAGTGAACATATACTGTCTCAATTAATACGGGGATTTCCTTTGCCCAGGTGTGTTAGTTTTCAGGGGCTACCATAACAAACTACTACGGACCGGATTGCTTAAACAACAGAAATTTATTTAATCACAGTTCGGGAGGCAAGAAGTCCAAGATCAGGTGCCAACAGGGTTGGTTGGCTACCTACTGAGATGTTTCACCCTGACTTGTGGAGGCCATGTTGTCTCTTTGCCTCCGTGTCTTTCCCTCTCTGTGTGTATTTACCTTTCAGGAATGCCACTCCTGTTGGGTTAGGACTCACTTGAGGGACCTCTTTTTACCTTAACCTTTTTAAAGGCCCTGTCTCTAAATTCAGTTATATTCTGTGATTGTTCTTCAGTTGCTCAGTTGTGTCTGACTCTTTGCGACCCCCTGAACTTCAGCATGCCAGGCTTCCCTGTCCTTCACCATCTGCTGGATTGAATTTGCTCAAACTCATGTGCATTGAGTCAGTGATGCCATCCAACCATCTCATACTCTGTTGTCCCCTTCTCCTCCCATCTTCAATCTTTCCCAGCATCAAGGTCTTTTCCAGTGAGTTAGTTCTTCTCATCAGGTGGCCAAAGTATTCAGTATCAGTCCTTCCAGTGAATTTTCAGGGTTGATTTCCATAAGAATTGGCTGGTTGGATCTCCTTGCTGTCCAAGGGACTCTCAAGAATCTTCTCCAACACTACAGTTTGAAGCCATCAGTTCTTTGGTGCTCAGCCTTTTTTATTGCCCAACTCTCACATCTGTAAATGACTATTGGAAAAACCATAGCTTTGACTCTGCAGACCTTTGTAAAGCAAAATAATGTCTCTGCTGTTTAATATACTGTCTAGGTTTGTCATTGCTTTTATTCCAAGGAGCAAACATCTCTTATTTCATGGCTACAGTCACTGTCCACAGTGATTTTGGAGCACAAGAAAATAAAAGTCTGTCACTGTTTCCGTTGTTTCCCCATCTATTTGCCATGAAGTGATGGGACCATTTGCCATGATCTTCATTTATTTTTTTTTTTATTGAGGATAATTGCTTTATAAGACCTTTGTGGTTTTCAGTCAAACCTCATCATGAATCAGCTATAGGTATACATATATCCCCACCCTTTAGAACCTCCCTCCCATCCCCTCCCCATCCCACCCCTACTGTTGAGTTTTAAGCCAGCTTTTTCACTGTCTTCTTTTACTTTCATTAAAAGCCTCTTTAATTCCTCTTTGTTTTCTGCCATAAGGGTGGTGTCATCTCATGTCTGCGGAGAAGGCAATGGCACCCCACTCCAGTATTTATGCCTGGAAAATCCCATGGATGGAGGAGCCTGGTAGACTGCAGTCCATGGGGTCACTAAGAGTCGGACATGATTGAGCAACTTCACTTTCACTTTTCACTGTCATGCACTGGAGAAGGAAATGGCAGCCCACTCCAGTATTCTTGCCTGGAGAATCCCAGGGATGGGGGGCCTGGTTGGCTGCCGTCTATGGGGTCGCACAGAGTCGGACACGACTGAAGCGACTTAGCATCGGCAGCAGCAGCAGCATCTCATGTCTGAGGTTATTGATATTTCTTCCTGCAATCTTGATTCCAGCCTGTGCTTCATCCAGTCCAGCATTTTGCATGATATACTCTGCATATAAGTTAAATAAGCAGGGTGACAATATACAGCCTTGACGTACTCTTTCCCAATTTGGAACTAATCTGTTGTTCCATGTCCAGTTGTAATTGTTGCTTCTTGACCTGCTTACTGGCTTGTCCAGAGGCAGGTAATGTGGCCTGATATTCTATCTGTTTAAGAATTTCCCTGTTTTTTTGTGATTTACACAGTCCAAGGGTTTAGTATAGTCAGTGAAGCAGAACTAGAAGTTTTTCTGAAATTCTCTAGCTTTTTCTATGAGCCAACAGATGTTGGCAACTTTATCTTTGGTTCCACTGCCTTTTCTAAATCCAGCTTGTACATTTGGATGTTCTTGATTCACATATTGCTGAAGCCTAGCTTGATGGATTTTGAACATTACTTTGCTAACATGTGAAATGAGTCCAATTGTGGGGTAGTTTGAACATTGTTTGTCATTGCCCTTCTGTGGGATTGGAATGAAAACTGACCTTTTCCCGTCCTGTGGCCACTGTTGAGTTTTTCCAAATTTGCTGGTATATTGAATGCAGCACTTTCACAGCATCATCTTTTAGGATTTGAAATAGCTCAGCTAGAATTCTGTCACTTCCGCTAGCTTTGTTTGTATTAATGCTTCCTAAGGTCCACTTGACTTTGCACTCCAGGATGTCTGGCTCTAGCTAAATGATCACACAATCATGATTATCCAGGTCATTAAGATCTTTTTTGTACAATTCTTCTGTGTGTTCATACCACCTATTCTTAATATCTTCTGCTTCTGCTTCTGTCCTTTAGTGCCCATTTTTGCTTGAAATGTTCTTTTGGTGTCTAATTTTCTTGAAGACATCTGTAGTCTTTCTCATTCTATTGTTTTCCTCTGTTTCTTTGCATTGTTCTCTGAAACAGGCTGAGATACTGGGGCTTAATTTCATCATATGAATTTGTGAGGGAACAAATTCAACTCATATCTGAAACTATGGGACTTACCTAAGTATTTAGGTCTTCTGTCTTTCAGTCTTGTTAATTCTGTCTTCATTTTTTTCTTAATCAGATTTGACAAATAATTTTTCATTTTGTTAGCCTTAAAAAAAAGAGCTTTGTGTTATACTGACCTGCTGTACTGTAATTTTTCAGAGTTAGCTGATGCCTCTATAACCAGTTACTGTGCATGTGTGCCAAGTCACTTCAGCCGTGTCTGACTCTTTGGTACTCTAGGGATGGTAACCCGCCAGGGTCTTCTGTCCATGGGGTTCTCCAGGGAAGATTACTGGAGTGGGTTGCTGTGCTGTCCTTCAGGGGATCTTCCTGACCCAAGGATTGAACCCATATGTCTTACGTCTTGTGCATTGGCAGGTGGGTTCTTTACCACTAGTACCACATGGGAAGCCCAACCAATGATTAATGCTACTCCTTCCCAACCCCATTATTGCTTTTGAGAAGAGTGAACCTAGAGGTAGCCACCATCTTGAACTTATGTTTTTCATTCTTAAATATATTATGCCCTTTTATTACTGCACATTATCTGTCAACAAAATATATATACTATTGATCATAAATTTTTAAGCTTTTTAACAGATGACTTTTCCACATAGTAATCAATTTTTAATTTTTATTTTGTTTATCATATACTGTAGTTTTAATTCATTTTAAGTTAGGTCATACCAACATTGATTTGTAGAGTTACTTCAGTAACTTTAGATTACTCACTTATTTCTTTCAATGATTCTGCATTTATTTAGCCCTTCTATTTTTGTTTAAAGTCAATTTTCATAAAGTCAATAATAATATATTCTCTTAATACTTTAAGAAATTCAACTGCATTTCTAACTGGCACCATACTTTTTTCCTGAGAATTTTATTTTTCATTTTTTACCATTATCAATTTCTGTTACTTTGTTTATTACTATTTTTCTCTTTCCCAGAGGAATTTTTGGTATTCTCATCCCTCTAATCTTTTTTTGTTATCTGTATCATTAATTTCTGCCCTTTATTATTTTACTTCTTTTATTCTCTTAATGTTAGTCTGTTTTTCTTTTTCTAGTTTTTTTTTTTTCTAGTTTTTTAAGGGACCTTTTAAAACCAATTTCTTTCCAATATTTTGAATTAATGCATTAAATTAGTACATTTGTTTATGTTTAGTTGCATTCCCTGTGTTTTGATATATGGTCTTTCATTGCTGTTCATTCATAAATTTTATATAATTTCTATTATGAGTAATATACGAGTATAAGTTGATTTTTTAAATTAATTAACTTATTCTAATTGGAGGCTAATTACTTTAAATAATTTGATTTTTTTTCAGTCTCTCAAATTTTTCTTTTTCTTTCACTACTTTTCCAGTACCAGTTTTAAAATTAATTGCATTATTATTAAATAACTTGTCTTTTTAATATTTGTTCCTTGAAATTTATTGAAACTTCCTTAATATCTTAATGCCTGTCATACTTTCCAAAATATTTCATATTTATTTAAAATATATATATGTATCATTTCCATTTGTAGTGTAAGAATTTTCTATATATCTCATGATTTAGCTCATTAGTTTTATTGTTAAAATCTTTTCTATGCTCTTCTTTCTCAATCTATTAGTTTAAAATAGAGTATGTTAGAATCTCTAATAAAGTTGGGGTTAGGTATGCGGAAGCTTTACAGAAACTGATGTCATAAGAGTATGAATTCATTGGCCTTGTCACAAATTGGAAGTGATGGATTCAAGCCAATGTCTGTCTGACTTTGGGGACAAGTTCTTAACTTCTAATATTAGTACAAATTGTAAAAAGAAAAAAAAAAAAAGAGAACTGTGAGTTTGGGTAAGTTCAGCTCATTTGCTTAGCCGTGTCCATGCGACCCCATGGACTGCAGCATGCCAGGTTTCCCTGTCCATCACCAACTTCCGGAGCTTACTCAGACTCATGTCCATCAAGTCGGTGATGCCATCCAACCACCTCATCCTCTGTCGTAAGGGCATGCCTAAAATCAGAACCATTCAGCTTACCAGCTGATTTGGTGCTAAAAAACTGTATCCTGTGGCACATTTCACTTCTCAGTTACCAGAACTGATTCTGGAAAGGTGAATACATGATTCGAATTTTAAACTTTCCTTCTCAGAGATCTTTCTCATTCTGCTCATCATTTAATTGCCTAACTTGGATTTCTGATGCCACTGTTCCTTCAGAATCATTCAGTTATTTTCAGATGCTGCCATGGATTGATTTTGAGCTGAATTCTTGTCCATTCCTTCTGACTCCTTTTGGCAGGAGGCTTTAGAGCCATGCCCTCACCGTCTTTCCAGAGCGTCTAGACTGGAGCGCATCTCCAGTTTCCAGTTGTTTGCTGCTGCCTAGGTCTCTGTTCAGACGTCCACAACTGAAGTCAGCCCACATTCCAGGTTGAACAGCTAATGGAAGGTGGTAGATAGCCTGGCAAAGTGCACATTTTCCAAGAAAGGTCATGAGAAGATTGTCTTCCTGCCGGGGCCAGATAGGTTACATTGAGGGCAGCTGCGCATGGAGGTGTAGAGCGGTGGGGGATAAGGACTGTAGAGTGGTGGGGTTACCAGGTGAAGTTTGTCCTGGAGCAGCCTCTCAATACTGATACTACAATTGCTGAAGAGCAGCGTTAATGCCAGGTGTATGATAACAGTGCTGAAATGTGGAACAGGAATGAGGTTTGAGGTCAATCTGTCTGAGACACCTGTGATGAAAGTGGGCACAGCAGTTGCCTGAAATTCGTGCTGTGGTCCTGAGCCTCAGCTTCTCTCATAAGAAGGTTGAGGGACATGACACCAGCCTCCAGTAGCTGGTAAGGGAATTCAGTAAAGTCGTGTCCATCAAGCACCTGCAATAATACCTGGCATAGAGGAGGGACCTGGGGAACACTGGGCTCATTGCTACTCTTCTGATTTCCATTGCTGCTGCTTTTTATGGTGATTTCTTGTTGTTGTTGGGAAGCAGCTGAGAAAGAGCTATTATCGAGGCATTTTATATGCTGATTGGTGGACCACGTAAAAGCAAAATGTCCTATAACTTTACATGTGTTCCATGACCGATTCAAATTTTAGTCTTGTAGTAGATTGCAGCATTGTTGAAAATTTTTGCCGCCGCTCCTTGGAGGAGGATTATGTTGCTTGGGCCCATTGACATCAGATTGGCCATATTACATGTTGTTGAAATCAAGAGANGAGCTATTATCGAGGCATTTTATATGCTGATTGGTGGACCACGTAAAAGCAAAATGTCCTATAACTTTACATGTGTTCCATGACCGATTCAAATTTTAGTCTTGTAGTAGATTGCAGCATTGTTGAAAATTTTTGCCACCGCTCCTTGGAGGAGGATTATGTTGCTTGGGCCCATTGACATCAGATTGGCCATATTACATGTTGTTGAAATCAAGAGAGACCGTAGTCATTTTGATCAGTAACACGTGCATAAAAGTGGGACGAATTACTTTTAAATAGAAACTTGAAAAGCCCAGGTTACAGGCAGTTTCTCTTTTCTTCCCTTCTGTTATAAGGCTGGCAGGCTAGAGGGAGACTGCCCCCTCAATCTGGTACATACAATGAAAACAGCGGAGAGCATGACAAAAAGTAATCCTTAGTCGCTTGTGAAATTGGCATTGTTTATTGATGCAACAAAGTCCAATATAGTGACAGAATTCTCATGTTTTCTATTTCAGACATTCAGCAACGTCATTGTCGATGTTGGTACAGAGAGAAGTCAAGTATAGAGTTACTCTGTCCAGTGGCTGGTGGCTTTCACGTTGACCGGCTCTAGAACATTTCTGTTATTACAGAAAGTTCAGTTGGACAATAGTCATGTATATATCAGTGTGGTCCCTGAGACCTAGCTGAGGTTAGCTCAAGGGAGGTGTCTGATGTTTTATTTTTCTTTTTTCAGTGTTTTTTTAAAAAGTTATCCTATTAGCTTTTATCTAATTATTATACATTTTAAAATAATATGTACATTCTAAGTTACAGTATATAATTACGTGTTACCCTTTTTTTCTTCCATTTTGCTTTGTAATATTGCAAAGCCTCCATTTAATTCGTTTAACTGTGTGCTGTCATGTTAAAGGTTTTATATTGTTGAGTGGGCATGGTAGAGAATGACTTTCATAATCCATCTTGATTCTACAATGGCTAAGGTAACAGTGAATAATAATTAGCTAAGGAGAATAATTTTTTAAAACTTATAAATAGTCATTAATTAGAAAAGATAGTAAAATAACCATCNTTTTTTCCTTTAGTTTCTGAGGAAACCGAATAATGATGGCACTGATTTTTCCATAGTCCCAGAATGGAACCAGGAAATATTATAAAGAGTGGATTAAGTAAAAGGTGCTCCTCTGCCAGACAAAGCTATAGCATCAGTCTTTCCTCTTCTGCTCCATGGTCAACAGCGCTTTAAAACAGATTTTGTTTTGTTTTGTTTTGTTTTCATAAGAAAGATCCAAGAGGNGCACTGATTTTTCCATAGTCCCAGAATGGAACCAGGAAATATTATAAAGAGTGGATTAAGTAAAAGGTGCTCCTCTGCCAGACAAAGCTATAGCATCAGTCTTTCCTCTTCTGCTCCATGGTCAACAGCGCTTTAAAACAGATTTTGTTTTGTTTTGTTTTGTTTTCATAAGAAAGATCCAAGAGGTTTATTAGACATGTCATGGCAAGATGAAGAATGACCAGTGACAATAACAGCCATGTCGTATCAGCCAGGTGCCACTTGGCAGTATGATATTATACTGAAAAACATCCCTGCATTCACATTTCCTCCTGGGCTGTGTGTGCAAAGGCTCTCAAATTAAGAGTCTAACACAAAGGAATTCCAGAAACCACTGGAAAACCAAGTGGCGTAGAAAAGTCAATGTTGGGTTGTGGGGAAGGGTGGTGGTTGCACAGATCTTGGTTCATGTGCTTTCTGTAGAAAGATAGGAGGGGTCTTATCAGTGGACGAGCAAGTGGATTTTATTTTTTTCAACCAAAGAAATAATTAAACATTTGGGGTCAAACTTTTTTCAGGTAAAATGTGAATTTAGATGAAACATTTTTATATATTTCAGGATATGTGTTTTAAGGAAAATGTGCTAGGGACACAAGATAGCCAAGGGGCTAAAAAATCAGGCTCTGCTTTACCATTTTTTATGTGGTTTTGGCAATGTTATATAGCATTCCTGAGCCTTGGTTTCCTCTAGTGGATAAAAATAATACCATATACTGCCTAAGGCTGTTAAGTTTAACTGTATTTCGCATAATACCTAAAAATAACAAGCATTTAGCAATTGTTAAGAAAGCCTTCTCATCAACATGACAGTGATCTGTTAATGCTTTTAAATTGCTATTTAGCACATGTCTATACCTAAGTCTGATGTCAGCTAAATTTATGTTTGTGATGGACTTTTCTGGCTTTATCTCTGCAATCACAAAATCTGATAGAAGAACTAATTTCATGTTCTCTATACTTGGCCAAGTGTGTCTAATGTAGAAATGGCACATAACTCATTCAAGACTGAGGGTAGTTATATGGGTATCAGTTACTGTGTTTGTATCTCTGAACTAATTGATATGATACAATAAGCAAATAATATTTTAACATATGTTAAGTTGACATTAATTCAAGTGGTTTGTACAAATTGACGATTTTAAAATTTACAATGACAGAATATAAGCAAAGTATTTGAAGTGCTGTGAGCCCCATCCTCTTATTTAAACCACTTTCTTCATATCTCAAAGCCAAATTCTATTCTATCTTTGAGGGATTTAGAGTATGCTAGCAAAGAAGAGAGGAAAATAAAGTACTAAGAGATTGAAGATGTTACAATTTTGATAATTCATGGTATCTTCAGTGTGCATAAAAGACTTCCCCATCCGTTTATAAGCATTTGTCATATACCTCAAATCCATGGTCTCTGATAACACAGCATACACTGTCTGGCCCTGGGAACATTGCAGTCAAAAGGATCTGGGTTCCACGAAAGTTTTGGGTTGCGTTTCAGTAAAAGACCTCTCAAATCACCTGATAAGGGACATGGCCCATGAGAATCCATCATCATAATTAAGGAATCATAAATACTGCCAGTTTATCATGTAATTGCTCATCTGACTTGGGAAGTGAGTGTCATCATTACTTAGAATAGTTTTACATGAATTTTTAAAAAGCAGATATTACTAATGAAAAACATATATGATTCAGTAGTTAACATTGTAATAGACTACTGTCCTGTTCTATGAGTGAAAATATAAATTTCATCATCATGTTTCAGTGGTAGTACCATAATTATTTAGATCACCAAGTGCTTTTCATTACATTCAGAATAATTTCAAATTTTTAAAGTGGTAGAGTTCTGAGCTGAGTAAACTAGGGAATTTATAGACATCTCTCAGGTTTGTTACATGAAGGAAAGCCAAAAATGATGGTAGTGTCACTGGGGTTTTCTACTTGTGTACCAGGGAATGCATATCCTTCTTCATTTAACAAATATTTCTGGTGCCAGCATTGGCTGGATCATCGAGAAAGCAAGGGAGTTCCAGGAAAACAACTATTTCTGCTTTATTGATTAAGCCAAAGCCTTTGGCTGTGTGGATCACCATTAACTGGGGAAAATTCTGAAAGAGATGGGAATACCAGACCACGTGACCTGCCTCTTGATAAATCTGTATGCAGGTCAGGAAGCAACAGTTAGAACTGCACGTGGGACAACAGACTGGTTCCTAATAGGGAAAGGAGTACGTCAAGGCTGTATATTGTCACCCTGCTTACTTAACTTATATGCATAGTATATCATGAGAAATGCTTGGCTGGATGAAGCACAAACTGGAATCAAGATTGCTGGGAGAAATATCAATAACCTCAGATATGCAGATGACACCACCCTTATGGCAGAAAATGAAGAGGAACTAAAAAGCCTCTTGATGAAAGTGAAAGAGGAAAGTGAAATTGGCTTAAAACTCAACACTCAGAAAACAGATCATGGCATCCAGTCCCATCACTTCATGGCAAATAGATGGGGAAATGGTGACAAACTTTATTTTGGGGGCTCCAAAATCACTGCAGATGGTGACTGCAACCATGAAATTAAAAAAGGCTTACTCCTTGGAAGAAAAGTTTTGACCAATCTAAACAACATATTAAAAAGCAGAGGCATTACTTGCCAACAAAGGTCCATCTAGTCAAGCCTTTGGTTTTTCCAGTAGTCAAGTATGGATGTGAGATTTGGACTATAAAGAAAGCTGAGCACTGAAGAATTGATGCTTTTGAACTGTGGTTTTGGAGAAGACTCTTGGGAGTCCCTTGGACTGCAAGGAAATCCAACCAGTTCACCCTAAAGGAAATCAGTCCTGAATATTCATTGGAAGGACTGATGCTGAAAATGAAACTCCAATATTTTGGCTACCTGATGTGAAGAACTGACTCATTGGAAAAGACCCTGATGCTGGGAAAGATTGAAGGCAGAAGAAGAAGGGGAAGACAGAGGATGAGATGGTTGGATGGCATCACTGATTCAATGGACATGAGTTTGAATAAACTTCGGGAGTTAGTGATGAAACAGGGAGGCCTGGCGTGCTGTAGTCCATGGTGTTGCAAAGAGTCAGACATGACTTAGTGACTGAACTGAACTGAACAGAAATCATTTAAGACTTGTCACAATATTGTATCCAGTGCCTCTCTAAATTCATTTCCTCAGGTAGTCACAGGCCATATTTGAACTTTTATGTTGCTCAGTTAACATGGAAATGGAAAGTTTTGTACAGTCTAACTGCTCCCTGACCTGTTTCATCAGTCTCACTCTGTAGCTTCAAGCATTACTTTGGAAACTGAATCCTCGTCAAGGGTAGTAGAAAATCTTTATAGGTAATATGATTTCACCCATGGTATTCCCATATCAAAACAACTCAGTGTAGCGCAAGAGCCAGGCTTTGTCAGTCGCTTGATCAACTATACGTATTCTACTCACAAAGGTACCATGTATATTATACCTGTTGTCATATTTTAGAGAAGAGTCTGCATCATTCTGAATGTAAAATGTCATAGACTTTCTATAGACCGCCCGAGTGAAACAGTGGTAAAAAATCTGCTCACCAGTGGAGGAGACACAGGAGATGTGAATTCAGTCCCTGGGTCAGGAAGACCTCCTGGAGTAGGAAATGGCAACCCACTCCACTGTTCTTGCCTGGAGAATTCTATGGACAGAGGAGCTGGCTGGCTACAGTCCATGGGGTCACAAAGAGTCTGACTGAACTGAGCGAGCACATGCTCATCACTCAGGCATTATATATCTTTGGAGATCTTTAAAAAAAATTGCATCATTAGTTGCTCTGAACCTTCAAATCTCAACGTGATTATCCCACTGTAAAGTGTTGTCGTTGGAATATAGTAATAGATACTTTAAAAATAAATATGCAACCTACCTGGATCTGATCGACAATTGTGAGTCTCTGCGAGGGGGGAAACTGGCAGCTCTTCTAGCAATCAGATCATGTCACTGGGCCAAGAATTGGCTTTGATAAATTTTTGATTTATCAGGGACTGTGGATGAACAGCTGTCTTCTGAATGTAGCCAAAGGAAATTTGCTGACAAGCATAACTATGAATAGGGCAATAAAGCTTTCAAGCAACAACAAAAGAATGTTGATGCAAAACCTAAGAATACTCAAAACCAATTTCCTGTATCACTTCTATATCCCTTACCATAATTCTTCTATAGTTGCCATGCCCATAAGCAATGTCAGATCAAAAATGACAAATTACCTTTTTCAGGCTTGTACTAGGTGAATTAAAGACCAATTAACTTTTAATTTTTTTCTCCATGTTCCTAGAAGATCTAAATTATCAATCTAAAGTACTCTGCTTTGGTGATAGCTTTTGAAAATTTAAAGTATACACAGTAACAGGAGACAGGATGGATATTCAGTGCGACTTTCAGCTTAAACTTGATTTACTCAAGAATATTTGTCTTCAAAAAGGATTTTTAAAGGAACATTTTATAGTCTCGCTTAACATCAATACATGTCACCTAAACTAAACATGTTAGTTTTCTCTCTCTCTCTCTCTTTTTTTTTCTTCTTTTTTTTTTTTTTTTTTTTGGTTACAAAAGATTCAGTTCAGTCGCTTAGTCATTTCCTATTCTTTCAATTCAGTTCAGTTCAGTTCAGTCACTCAGTTGTGACTGACTCTTTGTGACCCCATGAATCCCAGCACGCCAGGCCTCCCTGTCCATCACCAACTCCCGGAGTTCACTCAGACTCACGCCCATTGAGTCAGTGATGCCATCCCGCCATCTCATCCTCTTCTTTACTTGCTGCTTAAAACTGACCACTGGCTGCCTCGCTTCAAAGGGTTTCAAGCTTCCCTCTCCCCTTCCCTTCAATCCATAAAGATTTTTACATGTTTGTTCTCTAGCACTGGGCTTCTCTGGTGGCTCAGATGATGAAGAATCTGCCTGTAATGTGGGAGGCTTGGGTTCCATCCCTGAGTCATGAAGATCCCCTGGAGAAGGGAATAGCTATGCACTCCAGTATTCTTGCCTGGAGAATTCCATGGACAGAGGAGCTTGGCAGGCTACAGTCCTTCGGGTTGCAAAGAGTCAGACATGACTGAGAGACTAACATTTTCATTTTTCGCTTCTTTCTCTCTAGTATTAATTGGAATTACGTGTATAAATCATGCATCGAGTGCAGCTACTTCTTTGTGTCATTTCCCTGAAAGAATATTAATCTCCATGTAAAATGGCCATCAAATATAAGACCAAGATAGACTTCTACCTTTTGAGAAAAGTGAGATGCCACCATTAAAAAAAAAAGTTCAATTTGTTCTTTTAAAAAATGAAAATGACTTCCAACTACTCAAACATGGCAGGGTGGTTTAATGCTATTTACATTGCATCAGGTTAGGCCAGGACAGCTGGAAACAGGAAAGGTCTGTGTGAGTGGGCTTAGATGGATTCAGGGCCAGTAAAAAGAAATAGGAACATGGATATTAGGGGATGACCAGAGGAGGGGAATTTAGTAACACGCTATAAATATTAATTCTGGTCTCTTTGTGACCAAAAGTTAAATCTGGATTTGTATGCTTGCTTGCAAATTTCTCAATGGATTTAGGTAGAATGAAGCTAAATTTAGTCTTCTCCAGAGGCATCCTAGAACTGGTCACATTTAGCATCTGACTACTACCATGGTTAAGAAGGGTAGAACTTCCTAGCTGGAAAAAAGAAAAAGAAGCCCCATCTTTCCAGTGCTGTTACCTTTCATGTGGTGCTTTAATATTCTACTTTTGGAGGCATGCCCTTGCTTTCTGCAGGGTTGAGTAGTATAACCTGTAACTCAAACTGTAGGAAGAAGACGTTGAAAGCAGAGGAGGTATTGTCCTGTGTTTTCTTTTATAAACTTGAATTTTTCAAGAAATACTTGAGTTGTTGTTCAGTCACTCAGTTGTGTCTGACTCTTTGTAACCCACAGACTGCAGCAAGCCAGGCTTCCCTGTCCTTCACTACCTCCCAGAGTTTGCTCAAACTCATGTACAATGAGTTGGTGATGCCATCCAACCTTCTCATCCTCTGGTGTCCCCTTCTCCTCCTGCCCTCAATCTTTCCCAGCATCAGAGTCTTCTCCAGTGAGTCATCTCTTTGCATCAGGTGGCCAAAGTATTGGAGCTTCAGCTTCAGCAAGCAAGCCTTCCAATGAATATTCATGGTTGATTTCCTTTAGGATTGACAGGTTTGATCTCCTTGCTGTCCAAGGGACTCCCAAGATTCTTCTCGAGGACCACAGTTTGAAAGCATCAATTCTCTGGTGCTCAGCCTTCTTTATGGTCCAGCTCTTACATCCATACATGACCACTGGAAAAACCATAGGTTTGACTATACAAACCTTTGTCAGGAAAGTTATGTCTCTGCTTTTTAATACACTGTCCAGGTTTGTCATAGCTTTTCTTCCAATGAGCAAGCGTCTTTTAATTTCATGGCTTCAGTCCCCACCTGCAGTGATTTTGGAGCCCGAGAAAATAAAATCTGCCACTGTTTACGTTTTTCCCCCTATCTATTTACCATGAAGTGATGGGACTGGATGCCATGATCTTAGTTTTTTGAATGTTGAGTTTTAAGCCAGCTCTTTCATTTTCCTCTCACTCTCATCAAGAGACTGTTTAGTTCCTCTTCATTTTCTACCATTAAGGTGGTATCATCTGCATATCTGATATTTTTTATATTTCTCCCAGCAGTCTTGATTCTGACTTGTGATTAATTCAGCCTGACATTTCACATGATGCACTCTGCATATAAGTTAAATTAGCAGGGCGACAGTATACAGTCTTGGCGTACTCCTTTCCCAATTTGGAATCAGTCCATCATTCCATATCTGGTTCTAACTGTTGCTTCATGACCTGCATAGAGGTTTCTCAGGAAAGGTGATCTGATATTCCTGACTCTAAGAATTTTCCACAGTGTTTTGTGATCCACACAGTTAAAGGCTTTAACATAGTCAATGAAGCAGAAGTAGATGTTTTTCTGGAATTCCACTACTTTTTCTATGATCCAGTGGATGTTGGCAAATTAATCTGATTCCTTTTCCAACAGATGATGCCAACAGATTTTGGAACTTTGATCTCTGCCCTGGTTTCTTATATAAACTTGAAATTTTTCAAGAAATACTTGAGAATCCGTCACATTTATATTGATTTCACTCCACCTCCACTCCAACCAGTCCATCCTAAAGAAAATCAGTCCTGGGCGTTCATGGGAAGGACTGATGCTGAAGCTGAAACTCCAATACTTTGGCCACCTGATGCGAAGAACTGACTCATTTGAAAAGCCCTGATTCTGGGAAGGATTGAGGGCAGGAGGAGAAGGGGACGACAGAGGATGAGATGGTTGGATGGCATCACCAACTCGATGGACGTGATTTTGAGCAAGCTCCGGGAGTTGGTGATGGACAGGGAGGCCTGGCGTGCTGCAGTTTACAGGGTCGCAAAGAGGTGGACCCAACTGAGTGACTGAACAGAACTGAACCACTTGCTTACTCATTACATCTCAATGGGGAGCTTTATTATAGCAAATCAACTTTGGATTTTGCCAAAGATACAAAATATCTCCTTTGGTTTTTGAAAGGCTTCATTTTTCATCTGCCTCTATGACTAAATGTATGCTACTTGAAGAGGAGAAGCATCAGCATGAAACACAGAAGAAAGAGGGATAAAACAGATTCGAAGGTCAACAGACTTGTTAGAGTAGGTCTTATCAGTAGGATGCTTTCAGTTGCAGCAAAAGGAAGATAGACTCAAACTGGTTTAAACAAAAAGGATTTCCATGGACTCCTGTAACCTGAAAGGCCAGTGCAGGTCTGTTGTCAGGAGTCTGCTTTCATCCCTCTTCCATCTTCTGTTTCTCAGGCATATTTCTCCCAAGTGGTAGCAGTGATAACCACCCCTGTCCCCCATCGGTCTTTTTCTACAAGCCATACAATGCCAATGGTAAGGTGCCGCTTTCCCAAAAGTCATAGCAAAAGTTCCCTGGAGACTCTGCCTTAACTCAGTCAACTATCGTTCTGGGAGCCAGTCACTGTGGCCAAGCGAAAGTTGTTTATGAGTGGTCAGATCTGGGTCATGTACTTCCCCCTGAGCCCCTGAGCAAGAACCCAGGAGAACAAGGAGGACGAGCAGGGAGGGAGGGAGTAGAATTGTGAAAGACATATATGATTATACTGAACAGAAGGTGATCAGTTAATAAACAACAAATGAATTAGCTGGCCAGTCTTTCATCTTAATTAAGCATTTTGAAGAATGTGCATGGATATGACATCACAGATTTATATTTTAGTAAGATCACTCTGACTCTGTGAAGAGGGTAGGTAGATAGATGGAGATAGGATCGTAAGGATAGTGATATGGGAGTTATTATATTTCATCCCTCAATTCCAAAATATAATGTTGTGTACCTCCAAACACCCTACATGGTTTGGCAATTGGGTCTAGTTGTGAAGTATAAAACTATAAGGATGTAAACAGAGGTAGAAACAATACAAACAGGTTAAAGGATGGGATGAGTTTATGTGAACAAAGAATCAACAAGAATTCTAACTCACTTAAGAGGGAGAAAGAGGAAGGGGACTTTTTTTAGACTGTGTCTATGAAATTGTGACATTTAGAAAAAAATGTAATTTTGGTGTCAGTTAGGTGATTACTTATACAAATTGCATCCTCAAGAGAATTGGAATATAAGCTGAAAAACTGTGCTTAAGAAGAGCACTTGTAGCTTATAGGGGATGATTTAGATCATGCGTATAGAGATTTAGTTCACCCACAATGGATGAAGGAAATAAAATGACTTACAATGAGAAAAGAAAAGGGTCAAGAGTAAGACCTTGAAAAACACCAACATATAGCAGTGGGGAGAAGTAGGAAGAACAGACCAAAAAGACATGAAAATATTGACTTGAGAGATAGGTGAGCCTCTAGTGAAAAATCCAAAGAAAGTGTGTTAAGCAAGAAAGATTAATTGTATAATTTTATACAATTAAAATTGGCCTCACGAATGTTAAAGATGAATATTGAGGAAAAGGAAATGAAATTACATTTAGCAATTAGGTCACCATTGATATTTGAGAGACCATTTCAAGCAAAAGTACAAGAATTAAATAGCTGTTTAGAAAGTGGAAATGTCAAGTACTGTCTATTCTTTTGGGTTTTTTTTTTTTTTTTTTGGTGAGAAAAACTCTAAAGCTCTGTCGTTGGACTTCTTTCAAGGGAGCTTATCTACTCCCATGGTTTCAACCATGACAGTTCTCACATCCTTCACTCTAGCCGAGAGTGTCTCTAAATCCACCGTGTTACCTAGCACCAAATTAATTTTCTTTGAGTTATTTTAGATCATATTGCTTCTCTCTCAGGAATCCTCATTGGCTTCCCATTGATAAATGTACAAAGTCTAAGTGGTAAAGTCTGGATTCAAGTCATCCAACCAGAGCCAAGCTAACTTGCAGATGTTAATTTCTTGCCAGGCCCCTGGGTGAGCATTATGTTCTTCTCCATGCTCCAGCATTCCAGCCAGACTAAAGTCCATGCTGTCTGCTTACCGTGTCTGTGCTCTCCCGTCCAGCTAGTCAAGGATATGTCCTGTGCTCTCTTATTAGAACGTTTCATCCATTTATTTTTTCATTCTTTCAAAGCTTATTGAAAGATAAGTGAGACACAGTTGCTGATAAGGTGAGACACTGTATTAATATTTTTGTTCTTCATTACCTGCTCTGTGGTCTGGCTTTACAATAAGTTTTGATATGCCATCTTCCTTGTTCTCTGTTTAGCAAGGTACGATAGAGTATCTGCCCCAGAAATATCAATTTATCTATCCTTCGTTTGCAAAAAAGTTGTTCACGATAATTCTTTATTTTTATTCATGTATTTGTACTCATATTTAGGGCAGTATACACGTTTATAATAAATAAGTAGATCAGTATAATGGAACATACTGCTGCTCCCGGACTACTTCATTGGATTGGGTTTCTGAAACACTTCTTACTCAATTATCCCACTCCAAATGTGCTTTTGAATTTAACTTTTCTTATAAGACTTATTTCAAAACAAGCTACGTCTTGCAGAAAGCTTTCCCTGATTTCCTTCCCAAGTCTTCTCTTCTTCCTCCCACTGCAATTTATCTGCATCATTTTGGATAGCAATAATTTTTCGTTAATATAGTTTTTTGTATTTGGTACCTCTTTTCCTGAAGTAGAATTTTGTTGGGGGTGAAGCCATTTCTTTCTTCTCTAAATTATAGAAGAGACTGAATATCTGTGAAATAAATGAGCCTGATTGTTAAAACTTATGACATTGTTTTCATCTCCATCTCTTTACCTCTAAAGTTCATAATGACCGTCACCCATATTCTCCATAACGATACATAGATGCCCTGGGCTGGTTATGTAGTCCTTTACCTTTCCATGGGTTACTTTCTCCTATAAAATATTTAGCTCACCCTGAAAAATGATTCACATAGGATCTGACTTGAAACATTTTTCCACTTATCCACATTTCAGCTGAAAATCTTCTCTGACTTTCTGATGAAAATCCCACCAAATTTTTCTTCCCACTAATGATGAAGTAAATTTCTTTCCCTGCCAGAAGCCCATTTTGACTTCGTGTCCTTCATGTTCGCTTTGTCCATATCATCTATATAGCTAGTTTTTCACTTCCCATATCTCCCTTTCTATTTAAATGTCCTCACCTTCAACTAAAAGAAGAAATGAAAACTCTACCTGCCAAGCCCTTCAGCTTCCCATCTTGGGCTCCAAAGTCACTATACATATATTCCGTTTTCTTCCTGATTATATTATTCGTGGCCAAGTGAATCAGAAATAATAAATACCAGCCAGTGGATTTAATAAACCTTGTCAGGTCACATATCTGATTATTTGCTATAGGTAAAGTAGACTTTCTAGAAAATACACTTTCTAATTTGTCATGTCAGGCCTATATAGAGGAAAATCGCCAATCACAAATAGCTAACTCTTCTTACTGAGGTTAAAAACTGAATTCCTCAAACCTGCTGTTGCCTATGAGTATTCCTTATTGCTCTGGAAGGCAGTGTCTTTCCCAATTGCTTTGACCATGACCTTCCATAAGAGGGACTTCCCTTGTGTCTCAGCTGGTAGAGAACTTGCCTGCAATGCAAGAGACCTGGGTTTGATCCCTGGGTTGGGAAGATCTCTTTTCCCTGGAGAAGGGAAAGGCTACCCACTCCAGTATTCTGGCCTGGAGAATTCCATAAACTGTATAGCACATGGGGTTGCAAAGAGTTGTACATGACTGAGCGACTTTCACTTTCACTTCCATAAGAAACCCTTTTTCTCCCCCCACTACCTGGTACATGTGTGGACACATATGCTTCGCACACGTGTTTATACCTGAACAAAAGTCTTGTAAACCAGTACTCTCCTTGGGTCAGGATATAATTTTTTAAAATACTGTTCTGTGAATTATGTGTCATTGTGAAGAGAAGAAACTTACCAAACACAGTAAATTGATAGAATGAGCTACTTATGGGTAACATCTCCTAATGTGATAAACATCAGATGAGATTTGGGGAAGATTGCTGTTAATTCGAAAAGACTAGATTCTCCCTCCATTTCAATGGTTCCCAAAAGTTAATATGCATAAATATTTGGGGAACTTTTAAAAAATATACATTTTTGAGTTCCATCCCCCAAAGCTTCTGATTTTGTAATTGCAAAATGGGGCCCTCGAATCAGCTATATAACAGTGCACCCCAAATAGACACCATCCAACTGGCCTGGAGACCAGGGCTTGGGAAGCTTTGATAAGCTGATGAT
This sequence comes from Neotragus moschatus, assembly GCA_006410615.1. NCBI lineage: Eukaryota > Metazoa > Chordata > Mammalia > Artiodactyla > Bovidae > Neotragus > Neotragus moschatus. The sequence goes on from SJYA01001431.1 coordinate 85,240, forward strand.
AGTGTTGGTAAGAGATAGTGATTTAAGCATTCTTAAACATTCCATTCACAATAAACTGTGGAAAATTCTGAAAGAGAGGGGAGTACCAGACCACCTGTCCTGCCTCTTGAAAAACCTATATGCAGGTCAGGAAGCAATAGTTAGAACTGGACATGGAACAACAGACTGGTTCCAAATAGGAAAAGGAGTACGTCAAGGCTGTATATTGTCACCCTGCTTATTTAACTTCTATGCAGAATACATCATGAGAAACGCTAGGCTGGAAGAAGCACAAGCTGGAATCAAGATTGCCAGGAGAAATATCAATAACCTCAGATATACAGATGATACCACCCTTATGGTAGAAAGTGAAGAGGAACTCAAAAGCCTCTTGATGAAAGTGAAAGAGGAGAGTGAAAAAGTTGGCTTATAGCTCAACATTCAGAAAATAAAGATCATGGCATCTGGTCCCATCACTTCATGGGAAATAAATGGGGAAACAGTGGAAGCAGTGTCAGACTTTATTTTTGGGAGCTCCAAAATCACTGCAGATGGTGATTGCAGCCATGAAATTAAAAGATGCTTACTCCTTGGAAGGAAAGTTATGACCAGCTTAGATAGCATATTCAAAAGCAGAGACATTACTTTGCCAACAAAGGTCTGTCTAGTCAAGGCTATGGTTTTTCCTGTGGTCATGTATGGAAGTGAGAGTTGGACTATGAAGAAACCTGAGTGCCAAAGAATTGATGCTTTTGAAGGGTGGTGTTGGAGAAGACTCTTGAGAGTCCCTTGGACTGCAAGGAGATCCAACCAGTCCATCCTAAAGGAGATCAGTCCTGGGTGTTCACTGGAAGGACTGATGCTAAAGCTGAAATTCCAATACTTTGGCCACCTCATGCGAAGAGTTGACTTATTGGAAAAGACCCGGATGCTGGGAGGGATTGGGGGCAGGAGGAGAAGGGGACAACAGAGGATGAGATTGCTGCATGGCATCACCAACTCGATGGACATGAGTTTGGGTAAACTCTGGGAGTTAGTGATGGCCAAGAAGGCCTGGTGTGCTGCGATTCATGGGGTCGCAAAGAGTCGGACACAACTGAGTGACTGAACTGAACTGAACTGAAACATCCCATACAATCTTTTTAGAGTCCAGTTTTCATTCAGATGTATATGGACATAAGTGCAGTGTATTTGGGTTAATACTAAAGAGCACAATTGCTGAATTATGTGGTAAGAGTATGTTTAGTTTTGTAAGAAACTGCCAGACTGTCTTCCAAAGTATCTGTGGAATTTTGCCTTCCCACCAGCAGTAAATGAGAGTTCCTCTGGCTGCACATCCTTGCCAGCATCTGGTGTTGTCAGTGTTCTTTGATTATTTTAATTGCTTTCCATCTTAAATGCCCAATTCAAATGTGACATCCTCTATAATATTCCCTTAACCAACCTGTTAATAATACCTCTGCATTCCATACTGTACTTATTATCTTCATTTTACCACTTATGCCGTTTTTTGTCTCATTTTTCCTATTTGGGTATTAACTCTTTGACAACAGCAACTTTTATGTAAGGTACCATACTTTTATGCATTTCTAGAAAATTTAGATCAATGTTTATTAAAAAAAAGTATGAGGGTTATACTTCCATATATGTAAATCATTTTTAAAAATAAAACTATTTAGAAATGTATCCTTAGTAAATCTCAGCTGCTTCATTTTTATTGTGAAGTGGGTAAAATAAGTGTTATGTTTATATACATTTCTTGGAATGAAGGCTTGTTAGAGTTAAAAGTAACCTTGTTAGCTTTTTAAATTACCTGTGAGGATTCTGAGATGCAGAGTGTTGTCATAATACAGCCCACGCCACATAGGTAGAATTATAATATTTCTCATTTATCACCCTTTCTTATCTTTCCTCACAACTGCTATTGCTTTCTTATTTTAACTGAATCTGAGATGAGATAAATTTTGTTCCATGAAAGTGGATTAATTTTTCTAGAAAATGAAAAATTGGTAATTTAAGAATGTATTTTTGAAAATGTTCTATTTCATTAAAATAACAGTGTGAACTATATACATTACTGTGCCTCTTTTTGTATCTTTATCATCTAATTTATTAATTCACATGAGACGTTAACTATAGTCCAGTTGTCATGACTCACATCCTTTCATTTTCCAGTGAATTTAATTTTATAGAAATAAAGAGTGGTTAAAGTATTACCTTAAAAGAAAGGTTTTATAATATATGAATTCTATTTTGTGTTGTTTTCATTGAATTGAATATTAGCAAAAGAGACTCATAGTAGTAATGGTCGTTACTGAATGCTCCTTTGATATTTGAGATTTGATTTCTCATGATTTTGTGTCAGTGAGATTTCTGAGAAGGACAGTATCTTCTGTATCTTCTTTTTGAAATGAGAAGACTGCAGACAAAACAAGTGGACTGTATTTCTCTTGATGGCGTGATACCCCTGTTTCACTGTCTCTTGGCCTTACTTGCTTTTGTTAGTCTCCCCATAAGGTCTTCTCCCCTACTGCTGCACGTATTTTGAGAAGTCTAAGTGCCTGTGTCTGATGTGCGTATACCCTTTTCTACTTGGTAATGTGGGGCTTCCCTGCTGGCTCAGTGGTGAAGAATCTGCCTGCCAATTCAGGAGGCGCACGTTCAAAACCTAGGCTGGGAAGATCCCCTGGAGAAGCAAATGGCACCCCTCTCCTGTACTCTTGCCTAGGAAATCCCATGGATAGAGGAAGAGTTGGACACGACTTAGGGATGAAACAACAACAGCAACAGGTAACACATACTCTCTTGATACCCCAGAGCCACCATAGCAAAACACCACAAACTGGGGAGCTTAACGTGATGGACGTCTAGTGTCTCATAGTTCTGGGCGCTAGAAGTCAGAAATCAAAGTATTGCCTGGGCCATGTTCCCTCTCAAGTCTCTGGGGACTAATCCTTCTTTGCTTCTTCCAGCTTCTGGTGGTGACTGGAAATCTGTAGCATCGCTTGGCTTACAGCTGCAGCACTCGTCACCTTCTTTCTCTGCCACCTAGTGGCCTTTTCCCCTGTATGTCTATGTGTCTGCAACCGAATCTCCTTCACCTTTCTCTCATGAAGACATCAGTCATTGAATTTAGGACCCACTCTGAGTCCAGGACCATTTCTTCTTCTCCTCCCCCTCCCCCTCCTCCCCCTCCTCCTCCTCCTCCTCCTCCTCCT
>SJYA01001431.1:88484-312724 GCA_006410615.1 Neotragus moschatus
CATCAACACAGACAACACCCCAAAACTTCCTCCTCTTCCTCCTCTTCCTCTTCCTCCTCTTCCTCTTCCTCTTCCTCCTCTTCCTCTTCTTCCTCCTCCTCCTCTTCTCCTTCTTCTTCTTCTTCTGTCACCACGTCATGTCCTAATTTGCAACCCATAGACTGCAGCATGCCAGGCTTCCCTGTCCTTCACTATCTTCTGGAGTTTGCTCAGACTGATGTCCATTGAGTTGATTATGCCATCCAACCATCTCATCCTCTGTCGTCCTCTTCTCCTGGCCTCAGTTTTCCCAGCATCAGGGTCTTTTCCAATGAGTCAGCTCTCCTCCTCAGGTGGTCAAATTTGAACTTCAACATCATTCCTTCCTATGAATATTGAGTTGATTTCCTTTAAAATTGACTAGTTTGATCTCCCAGCTGTCCAAGGGACTCTCAGGAGTCTTCTCCAACACCACAATTCATTAGCATCAATTCTTTAGCACTCAGCCTTCTTTATGGTCCAACTCCCACATCTGCACTGGAAAACCATAGCTTTGACTATATGAACCTTTCTTCTTGATACCCTTAATTAACTTTATTTCCAAGTGAGGTGTCATTCTGAGGTTCCAAGCAGACATGCATTTGGGCATGTCACTATTTAACTTACTATGCCTAGTACGGGCCAAGCAGTCCACCTCCTGTGCTGGGATGGTGTTTATTTCTGCACGTACCTGCAGGCTTTGCTCCTTTGCTGGATACCAGTGCCCCTTCGGGTGCATGTTGCTGTGCCTTTCACAAATCACCATCTTTGGTAAGCTTCATTGCCTAAGCTCAGGTGTGTACCACTCTGGTGAGGCCTCTCAGCTCTCTGCGGACAGCCATGGTGCCTGCTGATCTCTGTTACTGATGGGCGTGACCGCCTTGTACGTCCCAGTGGCACTGCTGCTGATGCACGGGAGACTTGTGGAACCAATCAGTCTTCTTTTGAGTTTATACAGTTAAAGTAGGTTCGAAAGCAGTCAATCCCGACTACTCATCCCATGTTGTACTGAGAATTGCAGTTCTCATTAATGCTAAAATTTTACTACTGGACAGAACTTGACTCGGTGTTTTTTTAGGATGAGGATTTTCCAGGAGCCTCTTCCATCTTTCAAGTGAACCGACTCCTGCCAAGTAAGCCGTTGTCTGCTTACTGCTCAGACATCTCTGGGCTGATGTGAGTCCCAGCAATTTGCAGCTTAAGTTCAAAGTAGGGCCAGCTCCCTATTTCTTTGTATCGCCCCCATCTCACACTTGTAGTACTAAATTGAATTGAATTGTATTGCTATGCGGTCTGACATGGCTATTTTAATTATTTACAAGATCGCTTTCTTTCACTGTTGAGATAAATACTGTTGAGTAAAGAACAGATATCCTTTTTAAACCTTTTAACAGTCATTCATTTTAGACCCAGAAAGCACTATTCAGCAGCCATAAATATTTTACAATTTGATTTTAATCTGTTTTAATTCAACAGTTGTTTATTCTGGGCACACTTCATACCAGGTAGTATATCAGAGTCTAGGGAAAATGTGGAAGAACAGACACAACCCAAAACTAGAAAAATGGTGAAGCAGTGACAAACATTGATAGCTGGTGACTGAAGCGTGAGATAATGGGAAAGTTGACACTTGATGATCTGTAAAGGGGGCTTCCCAGGTGGCTCAGTGGTAAAGAATCTACCTGCAATACAAGAGACCTGGGTTTGATCCTTGGGTCTGGAAGATCCCCTGGAGAAGGAAATGGCAACCCATTCCAGTACTCTTGCCTGGGAAATCCCATGGACAGAGAACCTGGTGAACTGCAGTGCATGGGGTTGCAAAAAAAGTCAGACAGATGGACCCCATGCTAAGAATTTAAAACATTAGCTTTTATAAAACTAGGAGTAGTGGTAGTTTTTATGTTTCAGGCAGTAGTATAAAGATTGTGTTAGAAATGTGGATGTGAGTGTGCAGTTGCAATAGGGAATGATGAAAATTTAGCCTCACATGAGTGTAATCGTAGAGAAGGGGCAAATGCTGGAGCTCCACAGATGGTAGACAGGCCGGAGTCTGTTCCTACAGGCTATGGTTGCTGGGAGAGTGGAGCTGTCCAGAATGAGCCTCAGGCTTCTGCCTTTCATCTAGATGGGCAAGTTACCTTCAACTGAGACAGAAACTCCAGGGAAATAGAATGAAACTTAGAAACTTGTGTTTAGGGAGGGCCATCATGTCATGTAGTTTAATTCTCATAGTAATAGTCCTTCACAGTAGCTAGGAATCCATTCTCAAAGAATGTAAATAAGTTAATATAAGTAAGTTTAACTAGGCAGTGACAGAACTTGATGTTTTCTCCTGGAATTTCACTCATCCTCTTATATATTCAGAAGGATGGTGGTGGATAACAGATTCAGACTTAGATGCTGTGTTTGAGACCCCCTTAAAGTATCAAGTCTGCTAATGGACTGAGTAGTAGAATTTGGTACTTAAGCTCAGAAAAAGGATAAGTCTTTTAAGAGGGCCTGTTTGGGAATTGTTCACATATGTCCTCAGTTGCTCAGTCATGTCCAGCTCTTCGCTACCCCATGGATTCTAGCGCGCCAGGCTCCTCTGTCCATGGGATTCTCCAGTCTAGAACACTGGAGTGGGTTGCCATGCCCTCCTCCAGGGACTCTTCCCAACCCAGGGATTGAACCCTTGTCTCTTATGTCTCTTGCATTGGCAGATGGGTTCTTTACATCTGGTGTGACTGTTTACATATGAGGGAAACCCTGTTTACATATGGGGACTTGTCAAACCCACATTTCATACTGTGTTTATCCAGAGGCCAAATCAAGAGTGAGAAAAGGAGAAGGCTTTAGACAGAACCCTGGAGATCATCTGCATTTAAAGGAATGGTAAAAAACAAAAATGCAGAACCAGGAGAGCATATAGGGAAGTGAGGATTCAGGAGATAAAAGAGAGAATGTTCTGGAAAAAAAGTAGAATATCTTGAGGAAATTGTCCTTAGTGTTCAGTACAACATATAGGGTCAAGTTAGGTAAGTAATCTAAAATGTCTATTGAATTCAACATTGGCAGGGAATTGGTAGTGGCTTTAAAAAGAGGTGAGAGTCCCACTGTAGTAACTTGAAGAATTAATAGATGAGATAGTAAAAAATATTTATTAATATATGGTCACTCCATATGTCAGTGTAGTAGTCCTTACCCTTTATTAATAGGTCATGAATTTATTTGTTTATTTATTTTTAGCACTAGCCATGCTAGATTAAAATAAAAAAGTTTATCCTCCATCTCTAGTTTGATTCCACCTGTCAGGAATGACATACTTTGCAATCTACAAAATAAAGATGAGGGTACCTGCTATACACCTGAATTAGACTTATTTGCACTGTGATGTCAACTGAATTGACTGATCCCTATTAGTCAACTGAATTGACTGATTCCAGACCTATCAATTTTGAAATGAAAATGTGTTCCTATAAATGCCCTTTCAAAGCAAAACAGCAAATATGTTTCCATATTCCAAAGGACAGTGTTTAGAAACAAGGCTTTGTTTTTGCGGTTTTTATAAATTCCGTGCAGTGGGTACTTATATCTGTCTTGGTCCATGGAAAAGTCACTTTCTATAAGAAAGGTTTGATTATGTGTTATTTGCTTTTGCAGTCAGAGAGATTGAGTTAAACTTTTTTATTCCTTGGTTCTGACCACATGATAATTACTGTCAGCTTTTCTTACTGATTTCAGTCTAAGAACAAAACTCTCCATCAAAAAACCATGGATCCATGTAAGATTAAGATTCTACTTAAAGAAGCAGGAAAGTGGGCATTATCTTCTCAACTTCTCTGTTTAGCCCACAAGGTAGAGACCAGTTAGTATTGAAAGATGGTCATCAGCTGTTTCTAAGATATAAAATAAATATTATTTCCAGTAATATGTTAATTTTAGGCCAATTGTATTGGAATAAAAAGATTTGGGTGGTCCCCAGATTTCCATTGTAAGCAATCTCACGAATGTCAGCCTTACTCATATTTAAGAAGAGCACAGAATATGTTATTGTCTTTCAGTTTTAACAGAGACAGTGAGTTTACCTCAGGCTCACATTTACTGGGTAGAGCCCAGCTCTCTTAACCTTGTATTTTGCTCTTCTCCACGTTCTTCATTCGAATCTTATGTAAGTACTCTTCTTGCTCCCAGTGAGCCATATTGGTGTTTTTGCTTCCGCAGTTCTCCTTTAGTAGCTCATCCCATGTGTTTGGTAGCCTTTGCATAATATAGTTTCATGTGAACTCAGCTTCTGAACCGTATCTTGTATGTATCTGCCAGAAGGATGCTATTTGACTTGTTTTTGTACATATCACAATCAGAAACTTTTTCATTATTTGAAGGTAAAATGAATTTGTCTCATTTGCATAAGTATGTAAATAGGTGTGATTTTAATATGGTTTCGTTCTTTGGTTCGTTACCATCTTTTAACATAGTACATTCCATTGAGACATAGGAACCTGGAATGTTAGGTCCATGAATCAAAGTAAATTCGACGTGGTCAAGCAGGAGATGACAAGAGTGAACATCGACATTTTAGAAATCGATGAACTAAAATCGATAGCAATGGGCAAATTTAATTTAGATGACTATTATATCTACTACTGGGGATAAGAATCTCTTAGAAGTAACAGAGTAGCCCTCATACTCTACAAGAGTCTAAAGTTCAGTACTTGGGTGCAGTCTCACAAACAACAAATTGATCTTGGTCCATTTCCAAGGCAAAACCATTAAACATCATAATAATCCAAGTCTATGCCCCAACCACTGATGTAGGAGAAGCTGAAGTTCACCAGTTCTATGAATACCTATGACACCTTCTAGAAATAACACCAAAATTCAGATTAAATTGAAGAAAGAGAAAGCTACTAGACCATTCAGGTATGACCGCAATTAAATCCCTTAAGATTATACAGTGGAGATGACAAATTGATTCAAGGGATTAGATCTCTGGTTGAAAAAGTACCTGAAGAACTATGGATGGAAGTTCGTAACATTGTTTAGGAGGTGATGAGCAAAACTATCCCAAAGAAGTAGAAATGCAAAAATACAGAATGGTTGTCTGAGGAGGCCTTACAAATAGCTGAACAAAGAAAAAAAGGAAAAGGCAGAGGAAAAAAGAAAAGATATACCCAGCTGAAAGCAGAGTTCTTGAGAATAGTGAGAGGTAAGTGGACTGTCTAAGTGAATGATGCAAGGACATAGAGGAAAGCAATAGAATGGGAAAGAAAAGATAACTCAGGAAAATTGAAGATCAAGGGAAAATACCAGGCACAGATGAACACAATAAAGGACAGAAATGGTAATGACTAAAGAAACAGAAGAGATTAAGAAAAGGGGGCAAGAATATACCGAAGAACTATACAAAAAGGTCTACACGACCCAGACAACCATGATGGTGTGATCACTCACCTAGAGCCAGACATCCTTAAGTGTGAAGTCAAGTGGACCTGAGAAAGCATTACTATGAACAAAGCTAGTGGAGGTGATGGAATGCCAGTTGAGCTTTTTCAGGTCCTAAAAGATGATGCCATTAAAGTGCTGTACTCAATGTGTCAACATATTTGGAAAACTCAGCAGTGGCCACAGGACTGGAAAAGGTCAATTTTTATTACAATCCCAAAGAAAGGCAATGCCAAAGAATGTTCACGCTACCACACGATCACACTTATTTCGCGTGCTAGCAAAGTATGCACAGAACCCTTCAATATAGTCTTCAGGATGTGAATCAAGAGCTACCATACGTACATCTGCTTCATTGACCATACTAAATTCTTTGACTGTGTGGGTCACAACAAATTGTGAAAAATTCTTCAAGAGATGGGAATACCAGCCCACCTGACCTGCCTCCTGAGAAACCTGTATGCAGGTCAAGAAGCAACAGTTAAAACTTGCCTTGGAACAACAGACTGGTTCCAAATAGGGAAAGGAGTACATCAAGACTGTGTATTGTCACCCTGCTTATTTAACTCATCTGTAAGGTACATCATGCAAAATGCCAGACTGGATTAATAACAAGCTGGAATCGAAAGATTGCTGGGAGAAATATCAACAACTTCAGATATGCATATGATACCACTCTAATGGCAGAAAGCAAAGAGAAACAAAAGAGCCTCCAGATGAAGGTGAAAGAAGAGAATGAAAACAACTGGCTTAAAATTCAGCGTTCAAAAAATGAAGATCATGGCATCCAGTCCTATCACTTCATGACAAATAGATGGGGAAAAAGTGGAAACAGTGACAGATTTTATTTTCTTGGGCTCCAGAATCACTGCAGATGGTAAATGCAGCCATGAAACTGAAAGACGCTTGCTCCCTGGAAGAAGAGCTGTGACAAACCTAGGCTGCATATTAAAAGCAGAGCTATCACTTTCCCGACCAAGGTCTGTATAGTCAATGCCATGATTTTTCCTGTCATCATGTACAGATGTGAGAGCTGAACCATAAAGAAGGCTGAGTCCCGAAGAACTGATGCTTTTGAACTGTGTTGTTGGAGAAGACTCTTGAGAGTCCCTTGGACTACAAGGAAATCAAACCAGTCAGTCCTAAAGAAAATCAACCCTGCATATTCATTGGAAGGACTGATGCTGAAGCTGAAGCTACAATCCTCTGGCCACCCGATGTGAAGAGCCGACTCATTGGAAAAGACCCTGATGCTGGGAAAGATTGAAGGCAGGAGGAGAAGGGGATGACAGAGAATGAGATGGTTGAATGACATCACTGACTCAATGCACATGAGTTTAAGCAAGCTCTGGGAGATGGTGAAGGACAGGGAAGCCTGGTGTGCTATATTCCATTGGTTTACAAAGGGTCAGACATGACTTAACAACTGAACAACAACAACTCAATAAATATTCAGTTTGTCATTGCTAGACATTGTACATAGATTATAACCAGCAATCTGGGCGTTGCAGAGCTGGGGCCTGCGATCCATACTTTTTTTCTTCTCATTTTACCTTTCTTCTCATCTTACCTTCCTATAATGAGATGAAAAGAAGAAAAAGACTGTTAGTAAATATTTACTAAGTTCCTACTATGTGCTAGTCACTGTCTGTACCTCTTTTGAGGTTCACTGTCTTATGGTGTAAGACAGTGAGACACCATAAACAAAAATTATATCAGGTGGTATGAAAAGTGTTATACAGAAAAGTGAACTAGGGTCAGAAAGTACAAAGGTATGGGGGGGGGTATTTTTAGATGGATGATCAGGTCTGGATCTAGAGGAGAGAGCAGTGAGCAGTGACTTGAAATGAGATTTTAATTCCCTGCCCAGGAATTGAACCTGGGTATTTTCATTACTTTAAAATTTCCCACCCAGAAATGCCCTTCTGGAGTCTCTGCTTCAAAATCCAAAAAGTGTTTCCAGAAGGAAAACATGAAGGAAGGATCAACTCATTTAAAAGAATATAGTCAGTATAAAGTAGAAGTTAGAATCATGAGCTTACAGCAAGAATTCTTGTTTCTCAACATTGTTTTCCTCTGTCAAGTGCCCTGAGAAGTTTATCTGAAGCACAAATAATTGTCTAATTTTAAATCTTGCAATGGTTGCCATTTCCTCTAGGACAAAATCTGAACTTGTCAGTGCAGCTTGCTGGACCCTTCGTAACCCACATTTCTTTTTTTTTTAATCGAAGGATAATTGCTTTGCAATATTGTGTTGGTTTCTGTCATACAGCAACACGAATCAGCCATAGATATACATATATCCTCTCCCTCTCCGACCTCCCTCCCACCTCCCACCCCCCACCCCTTCCCACCTTCCTAGGTTGTCACAGAGCGTGGCATTTCTACCCCCATCTCCTGCCTCCTCAATATCCAATTCTGCCTACCGTGGGAAGTAGTTGTATTTCAAATATTAAAGTGGACTTGGTGGTACCGGCACTGCCTGTTTTGTAGATATATACCCGAGGATGACTTCTTGACCCAAGGGGCTCTCTCTGTAGGTAGCCCTTGACCTTTATAAATTCATCATGGTCTAGAGTCTGATATGTAGACTTAGGGATTCAGATTTTTTTCACACCAAGAATGGATACATCCCATAATGAGCAAATTCATTTGAACTAGGGACATATAATCATCAATTTAAATATTTATTGAGGACAACTTGAACCAGACAAGTGGGTGTGACTTCGATAACAGAGATACCGTGGTGAATAAGGTAAATGTGATCCCTAGCTTATAAAACCTACAGATTGGCTGGTCAGTGGGAGTACCTAGTGGGATGTTCTGCTTGTCGTGGGTATGGGAGCAAGGCTGAGAGGCAGGGGCATATTGATCTTTAAGCTTAGAAGTTTCGCTCGAGGAAGTGGAAGAGGTTAAGTTTGGTACCAGCAATCAGGAGAAGGTGAGAAAGTGGTGACCGAAGACCTCGGAGAAACAGGCAGGACCTAGCGACAGAGCCAGGAAGACTGAGCCATGTCAGGAGTACTGGCTTGGGCACAGACGCCCTGTGGTGTCTGTCATGCTTTATGCTTCCAGGAGGAGAGGGATGTGAATAGATTTGTATCTTAATACTGATATGAGACCACCGTGAAACTTTCTCCGTGAAAAGTATTACTATTAATAAACTAGACCTCTCCTGCCAGTATTATTTTCCCTCTGGAAAGTCATAAAGGAAACCATTTTCTTCCTTTCTTGAACACCCAAACCAGGAGATTACACACATAAATATTTACTGTTTGTAATGGCAAACAGATTTAAAATGTTCACTAAGGAAATAGCTGACATGCCCACCCATAGAATTTAAAAGCTGGACTATTCATACAGCAGGATGCTAAAGAAGTTTAAATAAATGCATTATATAATTAACTCACCAACCTAGTAGTCTCAGAAATATAAAGTGAAAATCGCAAGTCACAGAGAACGCATTCAGTATAATTTATATTAATAAAATTTTAAAAGAAAGGAAACAATATATTATTTAGAAATATGTACATATATAAAAAACTATAAAGAATAATCATGAACAATTGTGGTCATTGTATCTATTCTTGCTATTTTTTTGACTTTCCTGTGTAATGATTGTGTAGTGTTCATGCTGTTGTGTCTCAAATGTGTAGCTTATACATCTTAGAAGAAGCCAGTTTTTATACTGGTGAGCTGAATAACATGTTCACTAAGAATATGGATTCTGGAGTCAGACAAAACTTGGTTCAAATTTTACCTTTCAATAATCGTCAAGGTGGTTAGGATATATATATATATCTCATTGAGCAAAATAGACAAAAAGTCCTGTCCTTTTGCAGTTTACATTTTAGCTGTTAGAAATAAATTGTTATGAATTTTCATTAAAATGGTGAGCTCCCTGGAATATAGGCTCTGTGTTTTATTCATCTTTGTAGATCTGGGACCTAAATCTGACACACAGTAAGTATGTTTATGGAATTTAATTGCCTAGTAAATGAACATTGTACTTTGTACCTCCATGGAACAAAAGAAATACAAATTGCTTCAGCTTTTCTCAATCACAGTTATAACCTCACATCAAAGATCAGCCTTCTTAGAGCTTCACTTATTGATCTTAGAGCTCCTGAACCACATATAGAAACTGACTCATAGTGTGATCTTTGAATAACTGAATAATTGAGATGCATAAACACTGTTAATACTATGTAAGCATTTTTATAGCCTTCAGTTTTTGAATTTTATTTTTTCTCTCAAATCTTTAGACCAATTTTTAATTGGATTTAATTTCAGTAGTAAGTGTACTGCTTTTTTTCACTTCTCTAAAAACTTTGCATTCTCTTTCTTCCATTATCCTAAAAGTTTTATTCTAATACATTATGAAATTTCCATTGACTCCTTTAAAGTTAGATGACAATGCAGTTTTTATATCGTGTTCAGTGTGTGTGTATATGTGTGCCTGTATACGTGTGTGTGCTATAGAAGCAAAGCAAATGTGTACAGTTGACCCTTAAACAACAGAGGTTTGAACTATGTGGATTTGAACTTACACCTGGATTTTTTTCAGTAGTAAATACTACAGTTCTATAGGATCTGTGCTTGGTTGAGTCCTTAGATGTGGAGGAACCAAGGATATGGAAAATTGATTTTAAATTATACACAAATTAACCTCCACATTCTTAAGGGATCACCTGTATATTTCTTTCTTAGAGTTCATCAGCTTCTTAAAGGAGGTGATATCTAATCTATTGCCAGACATTAGGTCCTTTAGAAAATGTGGTTGCTATAATATGACAATGATAATCTTTATACTTAATTAATTCTGAACCTTCTGATTATTCTTTTAAGTGAAATTAGGTTAAAAAAGTAGGAATGTTTTTGTCTCTTGGTATTAAGGTAAAAATTATTCTTCAGAAAGATAGTGTTGCAGATTTTCTTTTGCTTTGCTCCATAATTAAAAAAACTCAAATAAGACATGTTATGGAGAACTGACAATGTAAGATTATGTGTCTTATAATCTTAATATTACCTTCTGTTCACATATTTTAGGCTGTGCCCTAACTCACACTTTCGTGATTCTAGATTATTGCAGGGTTATTTGTCTTTTTTCATCTAGATTCATTAACTTATTTCCGTTATCTTTATTCATCTTTACAAAATAAAAACTTGCTTAGATTCTGCTATGAGAGCAAATAATGAAAGTTTAATAACATACTTGTTTATTGGCTTGGAGAGCTGGAGTTTTTTGTGTGTGTATGCGTATTGTCCATATAATTCAGAAGGCGTGTGTGTATTGTAGCAAGTCAACTTCTATGGTAACTTATGGTTTTTGCCGTATGACTCACTTTCTTACAAAGACAGAGTTGGAGGGTGTTTCTTAAGAATTTCTTTTTCATATACTAAGGAATCTTTCATAATGTTAAACCTTAACTTGCCCACTCAGAAAGTACTATCCTAATGAATTCATTTCACATCTGAGTGTAAACTCTAAAGCCTATAAAAATTTAATATTAAATATTATGTCATATTGCCATTTTACTTTATTTCAATAACAAGTATTTAATTGCATATAGAATTTTGTGATTTCTGTAAAATAGCAGGTTAGACAATTGATAAGAAATTGCTTTGAGCTTACAGAATATAGTTTTTATTTATAATCTAATCTCATGTAACAGGAATATCCAACATTGTTTGTAGAAGTATGTGATTATTTAAGAATAATAATTGATTATTTTATTAGTTTTTAAACCACCAATGAAATTGAAATATGTCTGTACTGACCACTGTTAAAAAAACATTGAACAAACCAGGAGGGATTCTTCTATCCTTAATAGCACAGGTCTTTTTTTTTCTTTGGAGAGCACATAATAATGATATGGAAATATCTAGATTGGGTTTCAAAGGTGAAAGAAAAATTAAAATAATCTAAATTTTTATGCTGGCTGACATGTCTTCAGAAATTTACAAGTTTCTTGAATTCATTATGGAGTTTCTTAATTGGGTCAATGAATAGCAAACTACATGATTAAAACATGTTAAATTCACTCATAAACAGATATGTCTAGCTAAACCAACTCAAAAATGTTTTGTTACCAGGATACCTAATTCTCATGTTGTTCTTAGGACTATAGTATCTCAGGAATGTGTGACTCAAAGTTGCAGACACTCAGATTGAGTAAGTCACTGATGGAAGAGAAAAGAAAAACAATGTCCAAAAGCCTCAAGCCAATTAAAAAATCAACAAACAAGAAAAATCACTTAGGAAAACTTCTGCACAAACCCTAGGCATGCCTAGACTATACCTCATGTTGATGTACATTACTAAAGCTTTTGATTGTGTGAAACAGTTTTACTAGATCTTTTATTAATGACCTATTTCTTGAATATTACTTCTTAGATCCCTAAGACAAGGTGTTCTTACCTCTAAAAAAAAAATTTTTTTTTTTTTTTTTTTTTACCATATATAACCTCTTATTAGGCCTTCCCTGGTGGCTCAGAGGTTAAAGTGTCTGCCTGCAATGTGGGAGACCTGGGTTCGATCCCTGGGTTGGGAAGATCCCCTGGAGAAGGAAATGGCAACCCACTCCAGTATTCTTGCCTGGGATTCTCCATGGATGGAGCTAGCCTGGTGGGCTATAGTCCACAGGGTCGCAAAGAGTCGGACTCGACTGAGCGACTTCACTTCACCTCTTATTAAGCTTCATAAACAGCAGAATTATTGTTGATTTCTGTCTCTCACCTCCCATGTCTAATGTCCCTCCCTCCACAAACCTGATTCAAATTGTTGTCCTGATTTTTTAATTAATTTATTTAAATTTTTATTGAAATATAGTTGATTCTAAAAAACTACTTATTGGTGTGTTAAAGATGAATTACTTTTGTCTTTTGAATTTGACATTCTGTTTATGAAATGTAAAAAATAAAAAGATAAGTATGTAAAAGTCCTTCTAGTTCTCCAAAAAGGGAAAGGAAATGCAATTTATCAATTTTCTGCTGTACTGGGCACACTGTGCATTTAATTTTCACCATATCCCTGTGAGATCTGTATTCTTCTGTGTATTTTATAGACAAAGAAGCCAGCCTCAGAGGATATAGCTTGTCAGAGACCACACAACTTGCATTGCTGAATTCAGGATTAGAACTCAGACCTCCCGGAGAAGTCAAAGCCCAATTCTTCCAATTGTTGCAAAATAATAAAATCTCCAAGTTATTTGGAGAATAAGTATGGAATTGTAGGAGCTATTGTTTTCATCAGGGATCTTGGTTGAAGTGACATTAAGCCTGGTTTTATTAAAAAATAAGAAAAGAGTTAAGCAAAAAAGAAAAAGGAAGAGTTGGGATTACTTATTGACAGGCTAGATTTGTATTTTTCATTTCCATCTTTAGCACAAAAAAATTCATTTGTGTCATCCAAAAATCTTATTCCAGCATCTTAAAATCTCCCTTTATGTTAATTTCATTCTCAGCCTGGTTTTCTCTAAGTAGAGACAACATGGCGGCAGTAGCCTGTAGGCTTCTTACATCCTTAGCAAAGAAAGCCTTACTTCTCAGTAGCTCCAGGAAAAGGCCTGGGACTGATGTGCCTTGACATTGATTCACCTGCTACCCTTAGATTATTTCCTGTTGTGGTACTCTCATTGACCAGGTTTCAGTCACTTGTCCAAAGCTAAAACAGACTGTGGGGTTCACCCCACTAAAGCTTTATAGGGTGAGTTTGGAGAGGGGTAGTCACCACAGCAAAATCTGGGCACCATCTTTAGGGAAAACGAAAAAATGGATCCTGGATAGGTAAAAAGAATACACGTCCTTTGTAGCTGTATTTTATGTTGGAAATTGAACCTGTTAATTAAAGCCTTGTCATAGTTTGAAACTGGTTTAGACATACTGAAAGAAATTCTCTTTTTTCAGCTTCATTACATGTAGCCTTTTTCGCAGAGTTCTCCTCCTAGATTGGTGCTTGATGCTGTGTCTAAAGGCATGCAACCAAACTAAAGAAAATGTACATATTTCAAAAACAGAAGACAGTACCAATAAACATATCTGTAGTGCGTCCAAATGAGGGAAATTCACTATTTAGGATAACAGATGCATTAATCTGTGTTTCTAAATAAAACCTCAGGCATGTGTCCATATTCATCTACTTACTATTCAAATGGAAAGTTCCCTTTGGAGGTTAGTTTGATCTGTCAAACCACCATATAGGTCTCCAGCAGTATAAAGTTCTCTAAATTTTTCACCCTTGCAATCTAAGCTTTTTCACAAGGGTGTTTACTCCTGGGATCTAAACTGCCTTCAGTAGAGCTGTGCTGAAGAGATTTTGAACATGGTTTAAACACACACACAGCCTGAGCAAGGTAAATGTGTTAGATTACCTGAAAAACTCTTAAGGGAAACTGAATGCAATCTCCAATATAGGACTTTCATGTTATAGCTGAGTGGGGTTATTGCTCTAGTTCTATTACATCTATCTAACTCCAAAATAATCTGAGTGGACAGACACTGTTTTTTACTTTATTAAAGAAGCTTTTTCAAGATGGACTTCAAATTATTTTTCTGTTTCCATTTCTCTAATTTTCTTTTTCCAAAACTGCTCTTGAATGAGATAATTTCTGAATATTTCTATTAAATGAAATTGAAACGTGTATATATATGATTAATTGCACTTGCACCAGCAGATCTGCAACACATGATATCCATTTAGTGCACTCTTTATTCACAGATTTACCCATCAAATGTTAGAACATCTACAGTGTCCTGCAGCAGCCCTGCTAATGAGTTGCTGTACATAGATAAATATTTCAGTACTTGATGCTTGCTTCAAGCTTAAGCTTGACTATTTAATCGCATCTTGAAGTCTTTTGATAAAATCCTTAGTTTCTTGTTTTTCCGTTACATTCTTAAGCAGAGTATGCTGAACATACCTTTAAGGACTTGGGTCAGTTTTTACCCCCATTGATGATTGTATTCTAACATACTAATTGTCCTCAGCATTAACTGAGACTATTTTACCACTTGTTCTGTACCCTGCACCAACATTTCCTTTGTCTCTTTTCTTTCTAATTCTGAAATGCTGTTTCATCCAGTGATCCTGATGTGTCCTGTTCTGAGTTCCCCAGAATTTCCACGTGTCCAAGTGTGCTTGACTTCCTTAAGTATACTTTGACCTAAAAAAATTACTTGGATGGGATTTTATGGAGTATAAAAGCCATTGTGCATGCCAAGTCTCTTCAGTTGTGGCTGACTCTATGTGACCCCGTGGACTGTAGCCCGCCAGTCTCCTCTGTCCACAATATTCTCCAAGCAAGAGTGCTAGGGTGGGTTGCCAGTTCCTCCTCCAGGGGATCTTCCTGACCCAGGGATTGAGCCCATGTCCCTAAGTCTCCTGTATTGACAGGCAGGTTCTTTACCACTAGTGCCACGTGGGAAGCTCATAAAAGCCATTACACTCTGAGAAAAGCCTTGAGGATTTTACCTGTGAATAAAATGTATGAATCTCTGGATGCACAGATTTTAGGGCAGCTGTTTTGACTACTTACATTGTTCTCCCCATCCCTCAATCTCATGTGTGTATGTGTGTTGGAGGAAAGGTCAAATCGGATGTCTTTGGAGAGAGGATGTTGTTTTCTTTTAATGAGTAGGCTCAAAATGTTGAGACCATTAGGTAGTTAGAGAAGGCAATGTGTTCTAATAATTTCTAAAATTATTTTCTTTCTCAGATGAGTATTTTCAGTATAAATATTGGAGACATAACTTACAAGAAAGTTCTCAATTGTTAGTCAACAAATGCATTCATAAGATTTGGATTCATAGGAAGAGAATTGCCTGGATTTAGACCCTGACTACTTGTCATTTTGATTTATTTCTCTCATTATGGAATACATAAACATAAAATGCAGAATCAAATTGTTCATATCTTGATTTCTGAGAAGCCAGATATTGAACTCAATAAAAGTCAAGGTGAAAACGTACAGGACCAGTTAGTACCTACTGGTGAAAGTATGAATAAGTATCAATAGTTGCTGTATTAATTTCTTAACTGCTGTAACAAACAGCCAGACAGTTGGTTGCTTAAAATAACACAAATTTATTCTCTTACAATTCTGGAAGTCTGTAATCAGTTTCATTCGGTTAAAGTTGAGGTGTCCACAGGGCTGGTTCTTTCTGGAAGGTCTGAGAGGAGAAGTCGTTTTCTTGCCTGTTTCAGCTTCTAACGATTGTCTGTATCCCTTTCTTGTCATCCTTGCCACCATCCTCAGGGTACATTACTCTAGTCTCTGCTTCCTTCATCATGCTGGCTTTTCCTCTTCTGTAGACAAATATCCGTTTGTCTCCTTCTTAACAAGGACACTTGTGATTATATTTCGGGCACGTCTAGATAATCCAGGACAGTGTCTTCATCTCAAAATCCTATGAAGTCCTTTTTACCATGTAAAGTAATAGATTCACAGGTTCTAGGAAATAGGACCTAGATATCTTTAGGAGCCATTATTCAGCCTACCACAGTTCCTATTTAGTATTTTGTGACTCTTAAGACTAATACAGGTAGCACTTAGATTTTGGTATGAATGAGAGAACTAATAAAGTGAAGTCTCTCAGTCGTGTCCGACTCTTTGCAACCCCATGAGCGACTTCACTTTATTAGTTCTCTCAAGGACTTCATAGATTACAGAGATTTTGAGATGAAGACATTGTCCTGGATTGTCTAGATGAGCCTGATATATAATCACAAGTGTCCTTGTTAAGTTGGAGGCAGATGGATATTTGTCTACAGAAGAGGAAAAGCCAGCGTCCAAGATTCAGAATTCCTGCATCAGATATAGGGTTGGGTTTCTCTTGTTGTAAAACTCAGCTCAAATCAGTGTATCTATATTTTCAGATATATGTTGCTTTCAACTCACATGTATGCAAATCAAAGGTTACTAGTCTGTTGTGAAGCTACTCAAAAAGAAAAATACATATGTTACTGTGTATACACTTTACATGAGCTGATGGTTTTAACTACTTTTGCTTATGCTTTCAGTTGTTGTACACATTTATTATGCTCTACAATTTAATCTCATATTCTTCTTGTAATTTTGAAGAATAAAATCAAATGGTTTATGAAGTCACTAAATTCTGTTTCTAGGATCCACAGGCCAATTCAGGCTCTCAACATGTTTTTGTGTGGCCCATGAGTAAGAATAATTGTTACATTTTTAGAGGTCAAGAAAGGATCCAAATAAGGGAATTCCCTGGCAGTCCAGTGTTTGGACTCCCATGCTTCCACCTAGGGAGGGGCCAGGTTCTATCCCTGGCCTGGGAGCTAAGGTCTTGCAAGCCACCTAGTATGGCTAGGAAAAAAAAAAAAAAAACGCTCCTCAAAAGTAGAAAAGTATTTTGTGGGACATAAAATTCTAAGTTCAGTGTTCATATATGAATTTTTTTAGTAACACAGCTATGCTCATTTGTGTATGTATTGTCTAAGGCTGCTTTCCCACTATAATAGCTGAGTTAAAAGAGAAAGAGACCATAAATGAAAAAGAGACCATACGATCAGCAAATCTAAAATAGTTCTTTTCCGATCATTTATAGAAAAAGCTTCTTGACCTCTGCTCTAGTTCAGCATTGAATTCACCAAATGTTTACTGAGTACCTCCTGTGTACTAGGGCTTCGTGGATCAGCTGATAAAGAATCCACCTGGGTTGGGAAGATACCTTAGAGAAGGGAAGGGCTACCCACTCCAGTATTCTGACCTGGAGAATTCCATGGACTGTAGTCCATGGGGTTGCAAAGAGTCGAACACGACTGAGTGACTTTCACTCACTTTCTTTCACTTTCCTGTGTACTAAGAGCCACATGACATTCCAGTTTCCTATTCTTCTGCCTCATGCTGTTGGCAAATATATTTTGTTATATAAAATATGAGTGTAAGTTGTAACATTTTATATTTCTGACCAGAGCTGATGAAACCTGAGACAGACAATGCTTCAAACCTTAATATATGAGATTGGCAAGGGATAGGACAGCTTGCAGGTTCATTTCAATGAAAAAGTGTTCAAAAGATGCCATCTTAGTATAAAGGTAAAAGACAAAAACAAAAAACGCAAGACAACGCCAAAGAGCACTCCAACACAGATCCCTATTTTTGGCTGCGTAAATCATGCCATAAACAGCCCCTTAAAGTCTATTGCCACATCTGTGTGCACAGGTTTTTCCTTTACCCCATTGTACCTGTCAACTTTAATTTTGAAAGCTAGGCAGAGAAATTCCATTTCTCTGACTTCTGCCCTTCTGCTGCAGCCTTTTAAGAAATGAGCAGCTGGAGAGGGGAAAGGTCAAGCATGAACATACCTGCCCACGAAAGAAGTGGAAGTCGAAAGGTCCAATTTTACCCTTCGTTCTCCTGAGGATATAGTCACAGTCACTAACAGGAATTGTTTTGAAATTAATAAACAACATACTGTAACATATGAGTCATTAAAGAAAAAAGGAGCATGAGTTTATGCAATGTTGAGTGGAAAAAGAAAAACACCCTTGCAAATAACAGAGGGATTGAGTTATCAGTGAAAAATGCTGAGGATGGAGATCCTTTGAATCCAAAGCAAAAAAGTATATCGCAGCAGATGGGAGCTTGACATTCGAGAAATAAGAAAACTAGTACATTTCAAGGACTAATCTGGAATTTAACTTGTTTTTAGTCTTTGTGATTTTTCTTAAATGTATGTTTTTGACTGATTAGTATACTACCATCTTTCAAACAGGTTTACAAGATTTTGCTTGATCTGCAGAATTTGCTTTAAAAAGCATCTAATAACATCTCTCATTCTTTCATCTGTACTTCTGATCACTGATTGAACCATCATTAGAATAAAAACACAATGTTTACAAAGAACAACACAGCTTTTTAGTATATATATTTTTTCATAATAAGCTCTTCTACAATCAAAAACTCTTAGACAAACCAAATAGATTTTCAAGAAGAAAGAGAATACATTAAACATTTTAAATCTGGTTTTCCTTCAGTTCAGTTGGTTAGTTGTGTCTGACTCTTTGCGACCCCCTGAACCGCAGCACGCCAGGCCTCCCTGTCCATCACCAATTCCTGGAGCCTACTCAAACTCATGTCCATTGACTTGGTGATGCCATCCAACCATCTCATCGTCTGTCATCCCCTTCTCCACCTGCCTTCAATCTTTGCCAGCATCAGGGTCTTTTCCAACGAGTCAATTCTTCGCATCAGGTGGCCAAAGTGTTGGAGTTTCAGCTTCAACATCAGACCTTCCAATAAATATTCAGGACTGATTTCCTTTAGGATAGACTGGTTGGATCTCCTTGCAGTCCAAGGGACTCTCAAGAGTCTTCTCCAACATCACAGTTCAAAAGCATTGATTCTTCAGCTCTCAGCTNATCAGGTGGCCAAAGTGTTGGAGTTTCAGCTTCAACATCAGACTTTCCAATGAATATTCAGGGCTGATTTCCTTTAGGATAGACTGGTTGGATCTCCTTGCAGTCCAAGGGACTCTCAAGAGTCTTCTCCAACATCACAGTTCAAAAGCATTGATTCTTCAGCTCTCAGCTTTCTTTATAGTCCAACTCCCACATCCATACATGACTACTGGAAAAAACATAGCTTTGACTAGACAGACAATGTCGGCAATTGTCGAATTTGTCAGCAATGTCTCTGATTTTTAATATGTTGTCTAGGTTGGTCATAGCTTTTCTTTCAGGGAGCCAGCGTCTTTTAATTTCATGGCTCCAGTCACCATCTGCAGTGATTTTGGAGCCTCCAAAATAAAATCTGTCACTGTTTCCACTGTTTCCCGTCCTATTTGCCATGAAGTGATGGGACCGGATTCCTTGATCTTAGTTTTTTGAATGTTGAGCTTTAAGCCAACTTTTTTACTCTCCTCTTTCACTTTCATCAAGAAGCTCTTTAGTTCTTCACTTTCTGCAATGACTGTGGTGTCATCTGCATATCTGAGGTTATGGATGTTTCTCCCAGCAATCTTGATTCCAGCTTGTGCTTCATCTAGCCCAGCGTTTCCTGTGCATATAAATTAAATGTAAGTTATAAGTTAAGTAAGCAGGGTGACAATATATAACCTTGATGTACTCCTTTCCCTATTTGAAACCAGTCTGTTGTTCCATGTCCAGTTCTAACTGCTGCTTCCTGACCTGCACACAGATATTGTTTTTAAACCTACTTAAATTAGTTATTACTGTTAATCATTATGCTCATTTAGATTCACCCAGATATTTATCATTTTCGTTGTTCATCATTGTCCCTATGACCCAGGTCTTTTCTTCTAGGCTGAGAGTCCTTCTTACTGAAAAGCATCATTTAGTAGCTCTTTCAAGGAGTGGTAAATTCTTTGTCTTGGAAATGTCTTTTATTTTGCCTTAATTATTAAATGATTGTTATCTGAGCAAAGAATTCTAGGCTAACACTTCCATTATCTCAGTACTTGAAGGATATCTTACTATTTTCCAGTTTCTGTTTTCTTGCTGTTATATGTCTTCATCCAGCCAAATTGTAATTTCTTTACAAATAAGTTTTCTTATATTTTTCATCCAAGAAATTTTTGCCAGTGTATTCTGCAGTGTTACCATTTTATGTATTTAGTATAGGCTTATTTCTATTTATTTTACTTGATTCCCTCTGATTATTTAATCGTAGAATTCCAGCTAGAGAAGATTCTTAACTATTCTAGAAATCTCTTTTCTACTTTTGGCCAACTAATAAAACTCCCATTAGCCACATGGTGGATTTTCTCACCCTACTCTTAATATACTTTTACTGCTATTTAGTATCTTTTGACCGCCTGTGCTGTAGTCTGTGTAATTTCTTTAGGTAGTTCTTACAATTTACCAGTTCTTTTTTCCACCAGTGTCTAGAATGTATCTGTTGAAATTTTAATTGCAATGGCTGTTATTTTTTATTTCTAGAACTTAGGCATCCTGTTTTCTATTCCTTCCTGTGTGTCTTTAAATAACTGAAAATTTATAGGCTTTTCAACTATTCTATTATCTTTAGTTTTGGGGCTTTCCATCTTCCTTTTTTTTTTAATTTTTGTAGAACAACAACAACAATTTTTTTAAATGGGCATTTTACGATATCTGGCACGTGAAAATTTCTCTAAAGAACAGTTTTATTTAGAAGTAAAACAGTTTACTTCTTTCATTTGCCTCAAAAGAATCCTTAACCCAGGGTCAGTTTTTTAATTTAATTTCTTAAGTGTATCACTCACATAGCTTTGTAGGCAATGTGCATTTTCATTCCAAAGCAGTATACAGCAGAGGCGCTCTGGTCAGACCTAAACTTTTCTATCTTTTTTCCTGGGTTAGGAAAGACTGTTTTTTAAGATCCTTTTTTTAAAATATAAATTTACTTATTTTAATTGGAGGTTAATTACTTTACAATATTGTATTGGTTTTGCCATACGTCAACATGAATCCGCCACAGGTATACACGTGTTCCCCATCCTGAACCGCCCTCCCACCTCCCTCCCCATACCATCCCTCTGGGTCGTCTCAGTGCACCAGTCCCAAGCATCCAGTATCCTGCATTGAACCTGGACTGGCGATTCATTTCATATATGATATTATACATGTTTCAGTGCCATTCTCCCAAATCATCCCACCCTCTCTCTCTCCCACTGAGTCCAAAAGACTGTTCTATACATCTGTGTCTCTTTTGCTGTTTCGCATACAGGGTCCTTTTCATTAATGATTAAACTCTTAGAGCCTTGCTATTCAAAATGTGTTCTGTTGACTAGAAGCATCAGCATTACCAAGCAGCTTGAGAGATGCAAATTTCCAGACCTGCTGAGTTAGAGCCTCTGGAGGTGGATTGAAGAATCTGAGTTTTAATAAGCTCTCCAGGTGATTCTTCTAGAAGTTGCAGTTTGGCACATGTGGCCTTAAAGAGTTCAGGATCGTGCAGGAATCTCAGTTCCAACTTATTGCGTCATTCAGAATTGGTCCAAGACCTTACTTCCTGTCACTTGCTGGGTCTTAGAATCCCAAACTCCATCTTGTAGGGCCTCTCCTGAAATCCATTCCCCACCTCAGGGTCTGCTACAGCAACAGCTTGCTTGTACCACTCAGGGTTTTATTGAACTCTTTATGCATCTGAGGACTTCCTTTTTTTCCCCTTGTGTATTTGTTTTACTCAGACTTTCAAGATATGTCAGTAAGAAGACTTTGAGCTTAACAGTCTTGTTGCCAGAAGGCCTTAGGTAAATTATTCATGTTGTATACTGATATTCTCTTGGATGGTGAATATACATTGTGGTGATGGTGTTTAGTTGCTAAGTCATGGCTGACTCTGTGGCCCCATGGACTGTAGCCTGCCAGGCTTCTCTATTCCTGGGATTTCCCAGGCGAGAATACTGGAGTGAGTTACCATTTCCCTCTCCAGGGGATCTTTCTAAACCCAGGGATTGAACCTGGGTCTCCTGCATTGCAGGTGGATTGTTTACTGCTGTGTCACCAGGGAAGTCCATAGACACGGTGGTTTGATTTAAATCTGGAAATTGAGGTTGGATATTTGGCCTTCAGTCTTCTCTATATTATAGTAGATGCTTTGTAACATTTACTGCAATTGCCTAATGATTGCAGGTTCTTTAAATTTTACCTCCTAAATTATATGGGGATAAAAGTGAAGCAAAGGTTTTCATGTAGTGTCTTTTAGAGAATAAAAAATAAATGTGTGTATTGAACTTATATTTCTTGCATATTACGGATTGGAATCAAGATAATTTCTCTCAAGAACACTTATTATGTTTTAGGATATAAACTAAATGCTTTACCATGTACCTAATTAAATCCTCAGAAACAGTCCATTCTCGTTTTATGTGTTAAAAAACTAAAATACACAGAGGGTAAGTACCTTTCCCAGATTACGTGGCTGTTACATGAAGTGAGATTTGAACCCATACAGCCCCACTGCACAGCAGATACTTGAACCGGCACCACACTTCATTCTAGGAAAGGAAAACACATCTGAAAACACACGCTCTGTGTGTCGTATTAGACACTTTCTCCTGTGTTCTGTGTAATGCTTATCATAATCCCGTGAGTAGTTATGACTAGTCACCCCATCCTTTTATGTTTTTCAAAAGGTAATTTTCACGTANCCCACTGCACAGCAGATGCTTGAACCGGCACCACACTTCATTCTAGGAAAGGAAAACACATCTGAAAACACACGCTCTGTGTGTCGTATTAGACACTTTCTCCTGTGTTCTGTGTAATGCTTATCATAATCCCGTGAGTAGTTATGACTAGTCACCCCATCCTTTTATGTTTTTCAAAAGGTAATTTTCACGTAGGTTAAATATTTTGCCTCAGTGAATCAAAGTTGAATTTGAACCCAGATCCTTTTGCTGCCCAAAAGGTAACAAGGCTGACTGCCTTAGTTCAAAATCTGTTCCTCTGTGGTTGTTGATTGCAAAATTGTCAGCCCAGCTACTGGAAGTGTTTTAGTTTAGGGGACTAATCTCCACTGGGCCCTGTGGCTGACAGAGTCTTTGGACGGTGTTCTAGGAGGTCTAGGGCCTTTGTTCTGTGTAGGCCTGACAATGGGCGCCGTTGCTTACATCACCTATGCTCCCTAGGTTTCGGTTTTCTCATTTTTTGTTTTTGAACTTTATAAATGTCCTTGTGACTTTGACATTCTAATTCAACAGCGGGAGTTATAATAATTAAGGTTTTAAAAACCACAGATGGTTAGGTATAATGATTCAATCCAATTTTGCCCCTCCTTCCTGAATGAGACTCCATATTATCCTTTGTGACCTATAGTCATGTACATTTATAAGTTTGGANCTTGTGGCTTTGACATTCTAATTCAACAGCGGGAGTTATAATAATTAAGGTTTTAAAAACCACAGATGGTTAGGTATAATGATTCAATCCAATTTTGCCCCTCCTTCCTGAATGAGACTCCATATTATCCTTTGTGACCTATAGTCATGTACATTTATAAGTTTGGACGTCTTATGTGAACTCATCTGCTCTTTGCTTCTTAAGACTCTTGTTAGCATCCATCATCATGATTAGAAATGCAAATGCCTGATCTTTGAAATACTTTTATCACATTTGATAAAAATCATTTGAATTTGAGTAATTTAACATATTGGAGAAAAGTGCAGGTTATAAGTCCATCCTGAATCAGATGTCCAGTTTTGCTAATTCCTAGTTGTGAAGGTTTGTTTCTCTCTCAACCCATTTCCCTCTCTGGTATATGGGCAAAGTAATCTCTACATGATTGGGTGAGAATTTAACAGGGAAATGCACGAGCAACTTGAGCACAGTGTCTGGAGCCCTGTAAGCATTCATAAATTCTAGCTTTACTGTTGTCACTGGGGTGATCCCTGTTAAGCAGCTTTGCTTTGTATTGAAGTTCTTATTGAATGAACTATCAGGGAAGTAAAAGTGCAAAGTTGAAACTGAATGCAAATCTTTATGTTTTGCTAAATAATTATTTGAGTCTGTCAAGTAAGAGTGAAATTGAACAGGCCTTAGGAAACCTTTAGCCCTTTCTAGGTGAGGTACATCTGCAATTAGTTCCATTGGTTAGAAATCTCTTGGTATTGCTTACATAGGTTTTCTGTAAGCTTCTGCTGTTCAGCCTCCCAGGTTACAAGCTGTTGTTTCATAAATTGAGACAATCTATCTCTCAGTCCTGTAAGCCAGTGTGGGCCTGTCTGCCACTGTCACTTCCAAGCGTTTGACTCTTGAAGGTGTGCTCTCCACATCCCTGCAACATATCTCCTGCCTGCCTTGCTCAGTCTCTCACGGCTGCTCGTTACAAAGCAGATGGATAGCTGTTCTGTTTCATCAATCCTGTTGACGATTCCAGTGCTAAGAATCTAAGTTGCTTACGTACTGGTAAATTGCCCATCTTTGGTTTTTTACTCTTTAGAGATCTCATGTAGCTATTCCCTCCTCGAACTGGCTAGCTCAAATCACGTGCTAACAAAAGTAATCTCTGATGGACCCTCATCTCCCCCTGGGTCTTGATGCCAAGCTTTCTGTGTTTTGAGTTTCATGGCTAAGTTGTTACTTAGCATCATATTTGTTCAATTATGAACTTCAGTTCTAAATTGTTGCTAGTTTACATGAGTATAGCGTTTCCCCATTGTCAATGATATGTGATCTTTGTATCTAAAAATCTAAATTTTGGATCACAGCATTGGAATGATTTCTTGCAATGATTAATATACTCCAAGCCTGTTTAATGTTATTTGTTACTATTTATTGTATACATACTCTTTATTATATACCAGTCACTGAGTATGCAAATTGAAAGATCATATTTTAATTTGATCTTTCTGAGGGTAGTTATACACTTGGTGATAATTCATTAAACTGAAAATTTGATAACCTTTACTATGTACATTTTATACTCCTTAGTAAAACATTAAAAAAAAAAGATATGACCTCAAGGAATTTATAGTCCAGTAGCAAAGCAGATGTGCAAATTAGTGATTTGTAAGCAGTGATGAATGCTGTTATTACATGAGAAGATTTCTTTGGACAAACAAAAGTTATCCTATTCTTGGGCTTTTTGAGAAAATTCATAGAGGAGATGACATTCTACCTGAGTTTTAAAGATTAAGTAGAAGCTATACAAACCAAGAAAGACATTTAGAAGAAAGGAGAGTGTTATGAACCCAACAACCTGGATGGGGCAGAGTTCTGTGGTGGGTCATGGGATGTGACCCAGGTATGACCTAAATCAAATCCCTTACATTTATACAGTGGAAATGACAAATAGATTCAAGAGATTAGATCTGATACAGTGCCTGAAGAACTATGGAAAGAGGTTCGTGATATTGTACAGGAAACAGGGATCAAAACCATCCCCAATAAAATGCAAAAAGGCAAAATGGTTGTCTCAGGAGGCCTTACAAATAGCTGTGAAAAAAAGAGAAGCGAAAGGAAACGGAGAAAAGAAAAGATATACCCATTTGATAGCAGAGTTCCAGAGAATAGCAAGGAGAGATAAGAAACCCTTCCTTGGCAATCAGTGCAAAGAAATAGAGGAAAACAATGGAATGGGAAAGACTAGAGATCTCTTCAAGAAAATTAAAGATAGCAAGGGAACATTTCATGCAAGGATGGGCACAATAAAGGACAGAAATGGTATGGACCTAACAGAAGCAAAAGATATTATGAAGAGGTGGCAAGAATACACAGAAGANACAATGGAATGGGAAAGACTAGAGATCTCTTCAAGAAAATTAAAGATAGCAAGGGAACATTTCATGCAAGGATGGGCACAATAAAGGACAGAAATGGTATGGACCTAACAGAAGCAAAAGATATTATGAAGAGGTGGCAAGAATACACAGAAGAGCTCTACAAAAAAGATCTTCCTGACCAAGATAATCATGATGGTGTGATCACTCATCTATAGCCAGACATCCTGGAGTGTCAAATCTAGTGGGCCTTCAGAAGCATCACTACAAACAAAGCTGCTGGAGGTGATGGAATTCCAGCTGAGCTATTTCAAATCCTAAAAGATGAGGCTGTGAAAGTGTAGCACTCAATATGCCAGCAAATTTGGAAAACTCAGCAGTGGCCACAGGACTGGAAAACGTCAGTTTTCATTCCAGTCCCAAAGAAAGGCAATGCCAAAGAATGCTCAAACTACTGCACAATTGCACTCATTTCACATGCTAGCAAAGTAACGCTCAAAATTCTCCAAGTCAGGCTTCAACAGTATGTGAACCGTTAACTTCCACATGTTCAAGATGGATTTAGATAAGGCAGAAGAAACAGAGATCAAATTGCCAACATCCGCTGGATCATCGAAAAAGCAAGAGAGTTCCAGAAAAACTATCTATTTCTGCCTGATTGACTATGCCAAAGCCTTTCTCTGTGTGGATCACAGCAAACTATGGAAAATTCTGAAAGAGATGGGAATACCAGACCACCTGACCTGCCTCTTGAGAAGTCTGTATGCAGGTCAGGAAGCAACAGTTAGAAGTGGAACATGGAACATGGAATAAGAGACTGGTTCCAAGTAAGAAAAGGAGTACATCAAGGCTGTATATTGTCACCCTGCTTATTTTGCTTATATGCCAAGTACATCATGAGAAATGCCTGGCTGGCTGAAGCACAAGCTGGAATCAAGATTTCAGGGAGAAATATCAATAGCCTCAGATATGCAAATGACACCACCCTTATGGCAGAATGTGAAGAGGAACTAAAGAACCACTTGATGAAAGTGAAAGAGGAGAGTGAAAAAATNGGTTCCAAGTAAGAAAAGGAGTACATCAAGGCTGTATATTGTCACCCTGCTTATTTTGCTTATATGCCAAGTACATCATGAGAAATGCCTGGCTGGCTGAAGCACAAGCTGGAATCAAGATTTCAGGGAGAAATATCAATAGCCTCAGATATGCAAATGACACCACCCTTATGGCAGAATGTGAAGAGGAACTAAAGAACCACTTGATGAAAGTGAAAGAGGAGAGTGAAAAAATTGGCTTAAAGCTCAACATTAAACAAACTAAGATCATGGCATCTGATTCCATCACTTCATGGCAAATAGATGGGGAAAAAATGTAAACAGTGACAGATNTCGTCTGTAGAGTTTAAGGGCAGAGCTCCTTAATTAGTGATATTTAAGGTTTAGCCACGGGAAGGTGAATGCTCAAAAGATACCTAAGAGAATGAGTGACAGAAGGATGGGAGAGGCCTCAGGAGGGCACTGCCATATGAGCCAAGGAAAGGGTGACTCCAGCGTAGGAGCGTGGCCAGTGGTGTCGAGATGGCTGGATGGCGTCACCAGCTCAATGGACGTGAGTTTCAGCAAGCTCAAGGAGGGGGTGAAGGACAGAGAAGCCTGACGCACTGCAGTCCATGGGTCACAAAGAGTCAGACATGACTAAGCGACTGAACAATAATAACAATGGTGTAAGGTGCTGCAAAGATCCCAAATAAGCTGGGGGTAGAAAAACGTCCACTGGCTTCAGCAGTATGGAGGTTATATAATGATAATATAATTCTGTAAAGAAAAGAAACTGTATTATTCCTGAGTACAATCTTGTCATTTGGAAATGATTACCCTCTTTTTCATGNGCTGCAAAGATCCCAAATAAGCTGGGGATAGAAAAACGTCCACTGGCTTCAGCAGTATGGAGGTTATATAATGATAATATAATTCTGTAAAGAAAAGAAACTATATTATTCCTGAGTACAATCTTGTCATTTGGAAATGATTACCCTCTTTTTCATGTTTTTTTTTTTAACAACCTTAGTTTTTTTCCTTCCCATTTTTTTTTTATGTATCTTGCTCATTAATCCTTATATCAGTCATTCCCTTTTCCATGACTGTTCCCCATATATTAGTTAAAAAGCTTATCTCCTTGTCACCTGTCAAATATGAAAGATGATTTTGTTATAGAAAATTATATGTAAAATGTTTTCTGTGATAACCTTTTTGGGTTTCCCACATGGTGCTAGTGGTAGAGAACCCATCTGCGCATGTAGAAGACACAAGAGACGTGGTTTCAGGAAGATCTACTGGAGTTAGGAAATGGCACCCCACTCCAATATTCTCGCCTGGGAAATCCCACAAAGAGAAGAGCCTGCTGGGCTACAGTCCATGGGGTCTCAAAAAAGCCAGACAGCACTGTGCAACTGAACAATCACCTTTTCTTCATTAAATGAGATTAGCTTTTTATGTAAACAATTAAATGGTTCCCTCTNTTTTTTTTTATGTATCTTGCTCATTAATCCTTATATCAGTCATTCCCTTTTCCATGACTGTTCCCCATATATTAGTTAAAAAGCTTATCTCCTTGTCACCTGTCAAATATGAAAGATGATTTTATTATAGAAAATTATATATAAAATGTTTTCTGTGATAACCTTTTTGGGTTTCACACATGGGGCTAGTGGTAAAGAACCCATCTGCGCATGTAGAAGACACAAGAGACGTGGGTTCAGGAAGATCTACTGGAGTTAGGAAATGGCACCCCACTCCAGTATTCTGGCCTGGGAAATCCCACAAAGAGAAGAGCCTGCTGGGCTACAGTCCATGGGGTCTCAAAAAAGTCAGACAGCACTGTGAAACTGAACAATCACCTTTTCTTCATTAAATGAGATTAGCTTTTTATGTAAACAATTAAATGGTTCCCTCTGTATTCTCCTTATTATGGTAGTCAAGAGGTGTATTTGGATTTGTATGTATCTCAGTGTTCTGGTCGTAAATAACTGTTTCCTGAANTCTCAAAAAAGCCAGACAGCACTGTGCAACTGAACAATCACCTTTTCTTCATTAAATGAGATTAGCTTTTTATGTAAACAATTAAATGGTTCCCTCTGTATTCTCCTTATTATGGTAGTCAAGAGGTGTATTTGGATTTGTATGTATCTCAGTGTTCTGGTCGTAAATAACTGTTTCCTGAAGGACCTTTTTACTACCGTTTTCTGCCCAGTGTTCCTCTCTAGTGCTCTTCCTGGGTAGCTTGCTATCTTAATTCAAAATGACTTTGCATCAAAATATATTGAATCCAGTTAAAATTTATATTTAGATATATACATAGAGGGAGATGTAGGGGTAGGAGAGAGATGGAGAGAGAAACACGAACCATTTCCAGTAAAGGGTTGTTTAGATAATGATTTTGCAAAATACTTTTTTAAAATGTTATTTGAGAATAATTTTGAGGCAGACTGTGGTTACTGTATATACTTTGTGTTACCTATAACTTATATCACAGTCTTCATTACCTAGCAGGTGCTTTTATTTTTAAGATTTTCAAAACAATGTTTCTGGTTTCTCTGATCTTTGAAGATTTTAGAAATCATTCTCAAATGTAATTGGAGCTTTCTTGGATTCAGTTGAATTCAGTATTGTTAATCTGGATGTACTGCTATTTTAATTTTCACTAATATTATTGTGTCTCTTAATTCCATACCCTTACCTTACCCCTACCCCTCTCNTCTGATCTTTGAAGATTTTAGAAATCATTCTCAAATGTAATTGGAGCTTTCTTGGATTCAGTTGAATTCAGTATTGTTAATCTGGATGTACTGCTATTTTAATTTTCACTAATATTATTGTGTCTCTTAATTCCATACCCTTACCTTACCCCTACCCCTCTCCGTTAGTTACCGTTAATTTATTTTCTATATCTGTGAGTCTCTTTCTGTTTTGCTGTAAGCATTTGTTAGTTTTATTCTTTAAATTTACTTATAAGTGATATCATTCAGTATATCTTTCCTGATTCATTTCACTAAGTATAATATTCTCTATTTATTGCATATAGTAATTATGGCATCATTGACTTAATGAATATGCATTTGAGCAAACTCAGAGACTTGGTGAAGGACAGGGAGGCCTGGCGTGCTGCAGTCCACGGGGTCGCAGAAAGTCTGACAACTGAGCGCCTGAACAACAGCAGGCCCCAAATGGACTAAATCGTCAACAAAGGAACCCAGTCTGAGGGGTCAGGGAAGGCTTCCAAAGAAAATCACCTGTAAATTGATGGCTGGGTTGGGGCTCACCCAGGAGAATAGAACAGAACTGAACTGAATATTCTCTAGGTCCATCCACGTTGCAGAAAAATGACAGTTTCATTTCTTTATGACTAATATTCCATTGTGAGTGCATGTGTGTGTGTGTGTGTCCNGTCACCTACTTTACGATAACATTGTTAGATTCTTACCTCTCCTGAGCCAACAAAACCATAAAGACATGTTAAATAGATGGTACTAGCAAATAACTATACAGAAAGATTATAAGAGCAGCAGTGTTCCCAGAGGTTTTTCGAGTACATACAGGAGGTAGTTCCCAAAAAGATTTTATTTCCAAGATGTGGGGAAAAGATTGGTAATTCTATAAGTGGTTTTAAGCTAACTAGATGTTCATCTTGGAGGAAAATGATCAAGTGTGACCCGTATTCCTTTTAACAAAATCAGTTCAGAGGGGTCAGATACTCATACACTACACAAACAACCAGTTCATAACTTACTGCCATTTGTTAAAGGAAGAGGATTGTGCACATGCTCACACACATCACGCTCACACACACCGAAACACTGAGCAAGAAATAAAATTTAGACAGTACTCATAGATCTTCACTCTTGAAGACACCAAAATGATGGGGAGTCAGTATTTGAATACTGAGGAATGCATTTTACTTTGACAAAAAATTGTTTTGTGTGAACAGTTTTTAGAGTGGTTTTCAGTTCTCTGCAGAACTGATATGAAGGCACAGGGATCTGTCCTGTATCCCACACCCCCACACATGAATAGCCTGCTCTGTTACCCATCTCCCCTACCAGAGTGGCACATTTGCTGTGTTGGGTGAACTACACTGACAAATCATAACCATCCAAACTCTGTAGTTTACAGTAGGGTTCACTCTTTTACTGTACGTTCTGTGAATTTAGACAAATGTATAACAGCATGCAGCCTTCATTATAGTATCACGGCCGTGGCTGCACTGCTCTAAAAATCCTCCGTGCTCTGCCTTTTCATCTCTCCCCATCCCCAACCTCCTGGCACTATTGATCTTTTTACTGTCTCCATAGTTTTGCCTTTTCCAGAATCTCATATAATTAGAAGCATACAGTATGCAGTATTTTCATTTTAGCTTCTTTAACTTTTTTTTTTTCCTTTTGGTTCTTTCTTTCTTTTTAAATTTTATTTTATTCATTTATTCTTTAACACCAAAACCATTTTGTATTGGAGATATAGACAATTAAGATTCTTCAATGTCTTCTAATGGCTTCATCGCTCATTTCTTTTTAATGCTAAGTAATACTCCATTGTCACCCTGTCCCATAGTTTGTTTATCTGTTCTCCCACTGAAAGTCATTGTTATTGCTTCCAGGTTTGGACAGTAATGAATAAAGCTGCTGTAAAAATGCTTTTGTAGGTTTTATGTACTCTTATAGGTACATATGAAAAGTTGAAAGTTAAGTTGCTCAGTCGTGTCCAACTCTTTGCGACCCCATGGACTGTAACCCACCAGGCTCTTCTGTCCATGGGATTCACCAGGCAAGAATACTGGAGTGGGTTGCCATTTCCTTCTCCAGGGGATCTTCCCAACCCAGGGATCGAGCCCAGGTCTCCCACATTAGAGGCAGACGCTTTAACCTCTGAGCCACCAGGGAAGCATATAGAGGACTGTAATCCCTGGATCTTATAGTAAGAATATGTTTATTTTGTCAGAGATCACCAAACTGGCATCCACAGAAGCTGGACCACCAGCAATGTATGAATATTCCTTTTGCTTCACATCCTTGCTAGCCTATATTGCTTTCAGTGTTCCAGATTTAGGCCATTCCAATATGTATATACTGGTATAGTGTTAGTGTTAGTTGCTCTGCTGTGGCCAACTCTTCGAGACCCCAGGGACTGTACCCCACCAGGCTCCTCTTTTCATGGAATTTTCCAGGCAAGGATACTGTAGTGTGTCCCTTCTCCAGGGGATCTTCCCGACCCAGGGATCAAACCCAAGTCTGCCATATTACAGGCAGATTCTTTACCTTCTGACTCACCAGGGAAGCCCCTGTATTGGTATATTGTTGTTGTTATAATTTATATTTTCCTGATGACCTGTTATTGGAGAAGGTAATGGCAACCCATTCCAGTATTCTTGCCTGGAAAATCCCATGGACAGGGGAGCCTGGCAGGCTATAGTCCATAGGGTCGCAAAGAGTCGGACACAGCTAAGCAGATGACCTGTCATATGGAGCATCTGTTCATATCCTTATTTGCCATCAGTATGTCTTCTTTCGGAGAAGGCACTGGCACCCCACTCCAGTACTCTTGCCTAGAAAATCCCATGGATGGAGGAGCCTGGTAGTCTGCAGTCCATGGGGTTGCTGAGAGTTGGACATGACTGAGCGACTTCACTTTCACTTTTCACTTTCATGCATTGGAGAAGGAAATGGCAACCCACTCCAGTGTTCTTGCCTCGAGAATCCCAGGGACGGGGGAACCTGGCGGGCTGCCATCTATGGGGTCGCACAGAGTCGGACACAACTAAAATGACTTAGCATGTCTTCTTTGGTGAGGTGTCTGTTAAGGTCTTTGGCCTATTTTACATTCCTGCTGTTTGTTTTTTTATTGCTGAGTTTTATGTGTTCTTTGTATATTTTGGATAACTGTCCTTTGTCAGATATATCTTTTGCAGTCATTCTCTCCCAGTCTTTGGTTTCTCTTTTAATTCTCCTGCTATTGTCTGTCACGGAGAAAATTTTAATTGTAAGTAAGTCCAACTTATCATTTTTTTTCTTCCTTAGGTTGTCTTTGGTGGTGTTACTTTGTTTTTTGTTTTTTTTAAATCATCATACCCAAAGTCATCTAGGTTTTCTCCTATGTTATTTTCTAGGAGTCTCATAGTTTTGCGTTTTACATTTGGGGCCCTGGCCCATTTTGAGTTAGTATTTGTGAAGAGTGTAAGGTCTGGGTCTAGATTCATCTTTTTGCATCTGGGTGTCCAGTTGCTCCAGCACCACTTATTGAAAGACTATCTTTGCTCCATTGTATTGCCTTTGCTCCTTTGTGGAAAGTCAGTGTCCTGCCTTTCTGTGGGTCTGTTTCTGCAGTCTGCATTCTGTTCAATGGGCCTATTGTTGCACCAGTGCCACACTGTTTTAATTGCTGTAGCTTTATAGTAAATCTTGAAGTTAGATAGTAAGAGAGTTATTTCCTATGTAGGTTGATAAGAAGTCCTGGGTCTCCAATGAGGAGAAAGGAGTCAGGAGCCCTCAAGAAGGAGAAAGGGGTCTGGAAGTCTCAAGGAGAAAAGGACAAACATTTTTTTTCTATGTTTGTTTGTCTTAGTCAGTATAATAATATATGTTGCTAGGGAACATGTTTCTCCTTAACAAGAACTAATCTTGAGTGGGTCTGATAAGACCTTTCTGTTGTTAGTTCTAATCTTGTTAATTTAAGATTTATGTTGTGGGAGTGGGTTTGTAAAAGTATATAAAGTCTTGGTAAGATTAGTGGGTGGGGGCACTCTCCATCCCCCTTCTGATGTCTGAAGCTTTCCCTGTTCCTTTTTAACTTTAATAAAACTCTGCTACACAAAAGCTCTTGAGTGATCAAGCCTGGTCCTTGGTCCCGAAGCTAAATCTTCTTTGGACACCACATAGCCAACATCATTCACCGTAAGCTATCAGTAGTATTAGTCTTCCAACTTTATTCTTTCCCTTCAATATTGTCTAGACTATTGTGGGCCTTTTGCCTCTTCATGAACACTTTTGGGTCAGTGTATCAATATCCATAAAATAACTTTCTGGGATTTTGATTGGGAATACATTGAATCAGTAGGTCAAATTTGGAAGAACTAATATCTTGACAATATTGAGTCTCTGTATCCATAGACATTGTATATATCTCCACTTATTTAGTCCTTTGATTTTGTTTATCAGAGTTTTGTAGTTTTCCTCAAATGGATCTCTGTAAATATTTTGTTAGATTTGTACCTAAAGGATTTCATTTTGGAGGTGCTAATATAATAGGATTGTGTTTTTTATTTCAAATACTACTTGTTGTTTGCTGGTATATAGAAAACAATTCCTTTTGTATATTAACCTCATATCCTACAACCTTACTATTGTTTCTCATTAGTTGCAGGATTTTTTTGGTCAATTATTTCAAAATTTTCACATAGATAACTATTTCCTCTGTGGAAAAAAAAGGCAGTTGTGTTTCTTCCTTTCCAATATATATATCTTTTATTTTCATTTTCTTGCCTTATTGCATTAGCAAGGGTGTCTAGTAGGGTATGGAAAAGGAATGGTAAGAGGGCATCCTTTCCTTGTACCTTATCTTAGTGGGAAAGATCGTTATTCAAATGCTTTCCAGTTTTGGTTTCTAATTTAATTCCGCTGTGGTCTGAGAACAGAGACTGTGTGTCCTTTTCTTTTAAATTTGTCAGACTGTGCTTCATGGCTCAGAATGTAATCTGTCTTGATGAATGTCCCGTGTGATCTTGAGAAGAGTATATATTCTGCTGCTGATGGATGAAGTACTCTGTAGGTGTCAATTATATTCAGTTGATTAGTGGTGTTGTTGAGTTCAGCTGCATCCTTACTGCTTTCTGTCTGCTGATTGTGTTCATTTTTGATACAAATTGTTGAAGTATCCACTTGGATATTGCATACCTCTATTTCTCCTGTGGTTCTATCAGTTTTTGGGTGACAAGTTTGATGCTCTGTTGTTAGGTTCTTACACGTTAAGAGTTGTTATATCTTCCAGGAGAAGTGACCCCTTCATTATCATGTCATGCCCTTCTTTATCCCTAATAGCTTTCTTTGCTCTGAAGATTGATCTGTCTGAAATTAATATAGCTTTCTTTTGATTTGTGTTGTTCAGTCATTAAGTTGTGTCTGGCCCTTTGCAACCCTGTGGACTGTAGCATGACAGGATTCCCTGTCTCCTACTATCTCCTGGAGTTTGCTCACATTCACGTCCATTGAGTCAATGAAGCTATCTTAACCGTCTCATCCTCTGCCATCACCTTCTCCTTTTGCCTTCAATCTTGCCCAGCATGAAGGTCATTTCCAATGAGTTAGGTCTTCGCATCAAGTGGCCAAAGTATTGAAGCTTCAGCCTCAGCACACATCCACAACTGAATGTTGTTTCCACTTTGACCCAGCAGCTTCATTCTTTCTGCAGCTATTAGTAATTGCCTTCCGCTTTTCCCAAGTAGCATGTTGGACACCTTCCAACCTGGGGGACTCATCTTTTGATGTTATGTATTTTTGCTTTTTTGTAATATTCATGAGGTTCGCATGGCAAGAATACTAGAGAGGTTTGTCATTCCCTCCTCCACTGGACCACATTTTGTCAGACCTCTCCACTATGACCCATCTGTCTTGGGTGGCCTTGCATGGCATGGCTCATAGCTTCAAGCAAGCCCCTTTACCAGAACAAGGCTGCGATCCATGAAGGGGTTGATTTGTATTAGTGTGGTTTATTTTCTCTCTATCCTATTAGTTTAAATCCATCTGTGTCTTTATGCTTAAAGTGGATTTCTTATTGACAACATATATTTGGGTCATTGTGTTTTTAATTCACTCTGACAATTTCTACATGTATTTAGAACACTGACATTGAAAGAGATATACATTTATATTGTTGGATTAGTATCAACCATGTATATTACTGTTTTCCATTTGGTAGTCTTTGTTTCTGTTTCCCTTCCACTATTTTCACGCCTTTTGTGGTTTTGAGGGTTTTATCTGCCATCTTCTCTCTTTCTTAGTATATGTTTTACTTTTTATTTTTTATTGTTTTTACTTATTTTCAGTGGTTGCCCTAGCATTCGCAGTATACATTCACAACTAATACAAGTCTACTTTTAAATAACACTGTACCACTTCATGGGCAGTGTGAGTACATTATAATAACAATATGACTCGGCAGGTAAAGTGTCTGTCTACAATGCAGGAGACCCAGGTTCGATCCCTGGGTTGGGAAGATCCCCTGGAGAAGGAAATGGCAATCCACTCCAGGACTATTGCCTGGAAAATCCCATGGACAGAAGAGCCTGGTAGGCTACAGTCCATGGGGTCGCAGAGTTGGACACGACTGAGCGACTTCACTTCACTGTATCATATATCATTATACTGTCATTCATTTCTCCTACATATGAGCATCTATAATCATATATATTTATTTATACATATAGAAGATAAATGCATAAGCCATGCATAATCTAATACATTGTTGTTGTTATTATTTTAAACAAACTGTTACTTGTTAGCACATTTGAGAATAAGAAAAATGAGCATTTCTGTTTGACCCTCTTCCTCCTCAGTGCTCCTCTTCTCTTTATGTTGAGTGATGTTTTCTGTCATAAACTTTTTTTTCAACTCTGTGAAATGTTTTTACCTACTTATATATGTAATCTTAAAAAATCAATAACTTTGCCCCCTTTTGCTCCAAAAAATTATGAGTTCAGGTGTTTCCTTCTTATTGCATTCTTTCCAAAGGGACTGATTTCTCCAAAATATGGAGTGTTGTGCTATTTTTTGCCTGCTGTTTACATTGAGGTTTACTCTGTTGGTTTGAGTATACTGGTAATGACACCAGTGACATGGGTTTTATTTCCATGTGGTTCAGTGAGCCTTGGTTTTCCACTGCCACAGACTGCTCCCATAATTACATCTCAGATGTGTTTTTGGCCCAAGGAAGACCTGATGGAGCAAAGTGCAAATTTGTTACCATGTGGGGAAATGGACACCCGGAAACTGACCCAGTAAATGCTGGAAGGTACTGTCATAATGGAATCTCTAAATTGACATCTTAAATAAAACTCATGTTATTTATCTGTCCAAGATATATGATTTAGTGTTTTGGTTTTAAAAGGTTCAAAGTAAGTTGCAGGGAAGGACTTTCTGTTTACAGGCAAATCCAGAAATATTAACCAAGGTAACTTTTTTGAAAAAAAAAAATCATGCTTAGCCCTTTCCAATTACATAATATTTACTTATTCAAATGCTTTACCAGGTTTAAAATATCTCAGCCTTATGTTTGAAATTATACATAACATATATTTGATTATGTAGTTTTTTTAAAAATGAAGGCTGTAATGTAGAAATTTCTGATCTTATATAGCCTTTGCAGTATTATATCTCTAGTATTCTCAAGTCATGATTCAGAAATTTCTCAAATCTCAAAACCCAGAATAATTTAGTTTTTAATATAAATTTATAATATACATTGATTTAGTCAATTCATTACATGTTTACCAGGTTCCAGGTATTGTATTGAATAAGTACAAAGAGACCCTTTATTGTCCCTGAAGAATCTTCACCTAGGGAGAGGAGGAACAGAAAAATACAGAGAGCATTATTATTTTAAGAAAAATAGTATGAAAGTGTTTTATTAAAGCAAATCACAGGGTAGTGATTGTAAGAGCTATTACTGAAGCTATCTAACCCAAATGGAAAACTCTGCTGGATTCTGAAGGACAAGTAGGAGTTAGTCAGGGTAAACAGAGTAGATAATGTACTCCAGGCAGAAGAAATAGAGTAGGACTTAGAGGTTGAAGAGAAAATCCTACAATGTAGGATTGCAAATATTTTAGTATGATTCAAATTTAAAGTATGAAAATGGACAGTAAAAGAAAAGACTGGAAAATTAAACAAATTCCAGTCCATAAAGGAAAAGTAGATTATATTCTAAAACCACTGGGAAGTGATTAAAGTATTTTAAGCAACATTAGGTTGGTATTAGAAAAAAAGATGTGAAATGAGGTGTAATTTGTGCTGTGTGATATTAAATAACATTCAATTTTATGTTAGTAAGAAATCTAGAATTAGATTCACTTACTGGTTCAGATAGTAAAGAATCTGCCTGCAATGAAGAAGACTTGGGTTCAATTCCTGGATCAGAAAGATCCCCTGGAAAAGGGAATGGCTATCCACTCCAGTATTCATGCTGGGAGAATTCCATGGACGGAGGAGCCTATCAGACTGCAGTCCATGGGGTCCCAAAGAGTCAAACGTGACTGAGCGACTAACACACACACACACACACATTCAAGCTATTTACTGAGCACCTACTATGTACTTGACTGTGCTTTAGGTGCGTGAGATACTTAAGTGATCTGAATAATCAAAATCATTGCTTTCACAGTGCTTACCTTCT
Source organism: Neotragus moschatus (assembly GCA_006410615.1). Taxonomy (NCBI): domain Eukaryota; kingdom Metazoa; phylum Chordata; class Mammalia; order Artiodactyla; family Bovidae; genus Neotragus; species Neotragus moschatus. The sequence goes on from SJYA01001431.1 coordinate 126,545, forward strand.
CGTGAATCAAAACCATCCCCAAGAACAAGAAACATAAAACGGCAAAATTGTTGTATGAGGAGGCTTTACAAATGGTTGGGAAAGGAGAGAAACAAAAGGCAAAGGAGAAAAGGAAAGATAATCCATCTGAATGCAGAGTTCCCAAGAATAGCAAGGAAAGATAAGAAAGACTTCCTAAGTGATCAATACAAAGAAATAGAGGAAAACAATAGAATGGGAAAGACTAGAGATTTCTTCAAGAACATTAGAGATACCAAGGGAACATTTCATGCAAAGATGGGCATAATAAAGGAAAAAATGGTATGAACCTAACAGAAGCAGAATATTAATAAGAGGTGACAAGAATACACAGAAGAACCATACAAAAAAGGTCTCAATGACACAGGTATGATCACTTACCTAGAGCCAGACATCCTGGAGTCCGAAAACAAGTGGGCCTTACTTAGGAAGCATCACTATGAACAAAGGTGGTGGAAGTGATGGAATTCCAGCTGAGCTATTTCAAATCCTTAAAGATGATGCTGTGAAAGTGTTGCACTCAATATGCCAGCAAATTTGGAAAACTCAGCAGTGGCCACAGGACTGGAGAAGGTGAGTCTTCATTCCAATTCCAAAGAAAGGCAATGCCAAAGAATGCTCAAACTGCTGCACAATTGCACTCATCTCACATGCTAGGAAAGTAGTGCTCAAAATTCTTCAAGCCAGGCTTCAGTAATACGTGAACCATGAACTTCCAGGTGTTCAAGCTGGTTTTAGAAAAGGCAGAGGAATGAAAGGTCAAATTGCCAACACCCATTAGATCACTGAGAAAAGCAAGAGAATTCCAGAAAAACATCTACTTCTGCTTCATTGATTACTCTAAAAGCTTTGACTGTGTGGATCACCACAGACTGTGGAAAATTCTTAAAGAGATGGAAATGCCAGACTACCTGACCTGCGTCTTGAGAAATCTGTATGCAAGTCAAGGAGCAACAGTTAGAACCAGACATGGAAAAATGAACTGGTTCAAAATTGGGGAGGGAGTATGTCAAAGCTATATATTGTCACCCTGCTTATTTATTTATTCTATGCAGAGTACATCATGTGAAATGCTGGTTTGAATGAAGCACAAGCTGGAATCAAGATTGCTAGGAAAATTGTCAATAACCTCAGATATACAGATGATACCACCCTTATGGCAGAAAGCAAAAAGAAACTGAAGAACCTCTTGATGAAAATGAAAGAGGAGAGTGAAAAATCTGGTTTAAAACTCAGCATTCAAAAAACTAAGATCATGGCATCTGGTCCCATCACTTAATGGTGAATAGATGGGGAAACAATGGAAACAGTGACAAACTTTATATTTTGATCTTCAAAATCACTGCAGATGGTGACTGCAGCCATGAAATTAAAAGACACTTGCTCTTTGGAAGCAAAGCTGTGACTAACCTAGACATCACTGACTCAATGGACATGAGTCTGGGTGAACTCCGGGAGTTGGTGATGGACAGGGAGGCCTGGTGTGCTGCAATTCATGGAGTTGCAAAGAGTTGGATACAACTGAGCGACTGAACTGAACTGAACTGAACTGAATCTAGACAGCATAGTAATAACCAGAGATATTACTTTGCCAACAAAGATCAGTCTAGTAAAAGCTATAGATTTTCCAGTAGTCATGTATGGATGTGAGAGTTGGACCATAAAGAAAGCTGAGCACCAGAGAATTGATACTTTTGAACTGTGGTGTTGAAGAAGACTCTTGAGAGTCCTTTGGACTGCAAGGAGATCCAACTAGTCCATCTTAAAGGAAATCAGTCCTGCATATTCACTGGAAGGACTGTTGCTGAAGCTGAAACTCCAATACTTTGGCTACCTGATGCTAAGAACCAACTCATCTGAAAAGACCATGATGCTGGGAAAGGTTGAAGGTGGGAGGAGAAGGGGACATAAGAGGATAAAATGGTTGGATGGCATGACCGACTCGATGGACATGAGTTTGAGCAAGTTTCTTGAGTTGGTGATGGACAGGGAAGCCTGGCGTGCTGCAGTCCACAGAGTCGCAAAGAGTTGGACATGATTGAGTGACTGACCTTCTCCTGGAGAGAAAAAGACAGCAGTTAAACATACAAATAATGTTTCATTATCTAATGAAATAATGTCAAAAAGGACTAAGAAGGAAATAAAAGCAGTGTGCGTTATACAGAACTAAGGTGTGTATCATTTTAGATCTTTTTAGTTCAGGGAAGTCCTCTCTCATTTGGCGATACTTGAGTAGAGACTTACGTGAAGTGAAGGAATGAATGGGAAGTTTGTTCTCGGCACAAGACTCAGTCTTATCAAAGATGCTGTGGCAGTGATAACGACATATCCACAAAGAGCAGGGATGCATGCAGGACTAGAGGTGGCATTGCAAAGACAGAGAGCTGACGGAGGTGGTGACAGGGTGGTTGAACAGGTGAAGATAGAACTGTGAAATGAAATCTACGTTAGGAAATGTGGAGAAACTATTGAAATGGTCGTCCTTCCCATGTGTCTTTTACTTTTCTTCTCACTCTGTCTGCCTCTTCCTCCTCCTCCTCTAATTTTATGTTATTCTGGTTTCCTTAGTCATGCTTATTCTGCAGCTTCAACATTTTCAGTAAATATTTATCTTCTTTAAGGTATATATTTATTTTGAAAGTGAGCTGTATGTTTGTCTTCAGATACATAGCCTTTGATGTTCATAAATGTTCTATATATAAAACATGTATGTATTTTATATAGTGTATATATGTCAACATCAGATCAAGGTAGAACCGTAGAAAGTACTGTTTGAGATCTTCTTAGACCAGGGAAGTCCTCTCTGATAAAGTGACATTTGAACAGAGGTCTTAACGTGTGTAATGACACAGTATACAAAAGCCCGGGACTCCTGTTCTCTACATATATTTATATACGACAGTGCTGGGGAAAAGAGGCCATTGTTTGAGAGTGGATCCCTTGAGGTTCGTTACAAACTTCTAGACCTGGCTAACCCCTTGGGATTAGACTACAAATACAGTACATTCTGTTTCTCAAACAAAGATAACAGTTTCTACTTTGGGGACTCTAAACAATGAACATTTTCCTTTCCATTCCCTGTCTTATAAACCTAAACTCCCTCCAGTCTGTCAGTTATGATTATATGTACTGTTACCAGCTAATGCAAATAAGAGAAGCTGCTGATGGAAAGAGGAATTTTAAAGAGACTTCCAGAAGTATTGTGGCAACATGAAATTGATTCAATCAGGACACCCGTGGAATTCACAGAGCCTGGCTATTTGAATATAAGTAACCATTTCCTTCTCCACTATAAGTCACCACTGCCATCTAATTTCTGATCCAGGCTTTTTGCATTTTGTAGACTTCTTATTCAGTCAAAATGCTGCAGATCCGAAAGCAAAAGGCAAAATGCGTCTATTGCTGTTCAGTGATCAACCCTAGTGGGAAAGGAAAAGCTGATTAAAATCTATGAAAATGAAATGAATAACCTTTAAAGATATGCAGTAGTATGGCTGGTGTTAATATAATAATTTGTTAATGGGCTAGACAGTTGTAATCAGTATTAAAAATTACTTGAGGCTTTTTTATGTTTGGCAAAAGTTACTAATTAAAGGAAGAAATGACCTGTGAGATTATCCATGAAAACCATTTGCCTTGTGAACATAACACCTAAGAAAATACTCATTTAAAAATTTTCTTTTCATGCTGTAACCTTACATCAGTGACTGTTTTGGTTTATTTTTATTTTTCTATTGCTGATTAGTTGGGTATTTGTTGAATCCATTTGTTTAAATGGCACACACATTTTTAATTCTAATAAATTCTTATAAATGGGACTAAACCTCCTAAAATCCTAATTCTCCCTATTCATGTACGAGGTTTGGTATTCTCGTCTGCCCTTTAGAAGGTCTGCATGAGGCCTGGTTCAGGAGAAAACTGTCCTTTGAGGACATTCATGGCCTTTTTTTTTTTTTGCCATGACACTGACAAGAAAAGCAACAGATCTGACAAATGAAAGTATCTGTGTTAGATAGTTCATTTCTGTAAAAATCCATTTTGTGAAATTTTCCCACTTCCAGATGAAACAGTTGATTTGTTTATTAGAATTTAAAAAGAACTCTGAATAAGAAGATAGAAAAGAATTATTGTAATTGTGAGCATTTGAAGAACAAAAAGGGAAGATTTGTAATTATCTCAAAGTGTTTACCCTGAATGTAAAAGAAAACAAATAGATATTATAGGTGAATGGGAGTGAATTTGTCGCATGTTCTTATTATCAGTCCTAACAATAAGGATAATTATTTAAACTAAGTGAAGGATCTATTGGGGTTTCTAAAAAGCTTTGAGGGGATTACTGTCATCCATATTAATTCTGAATAATTGTTACTCTCCCACTGAGGTACTCAACTAAGAGACAACTCACATTTAGAGATCTTACACCAATCTACTAAAATGTATTGCTTAACATTTCAGTGCTGGAAAGATTTTTGCAATAATCTAGTCCACTCCCATTATTTTATTGATGTGATCACTGTGGGCAAGAAAGATGAAGTGACCATTCTTACAAATCTAGATAGCTAACGAGGACTAGAATCCAGGTCTCCTGACTCTCATTCTGATATTTTTCCATCATACTGAGTAAACCGTACTTTCCTAGAGTGAGCTTGGTTGAAACTTAGTTATGAATCTCAAATTACTGATTGGCCTGTATAGTCACTGGTTTTTAATTTTCAAGTTATCCTGATTTCAAGTCTGACTAGATGCTTTTGACTTTTGCCAGAGGATAAGTAGACGGATAAGATTATATATCCAGGTGACTGTGACACCAAAGCTTATACCCTATATTCCTTAGCATGTCCATTTTTTTTTCTTTTTTTCTCTTAATAATAGTAGAGTATTAAACCGTATGCTTTGCTCTAGAAATATGGGTAATTGTCCTTGCGTAGGAAAGAGAAGATGGTTGTCTAGCCTAGGGCAGTGCAGGAAGGATGGATAGATGGGAAAGGACATTTTGAGATATTAACCTCAAAACATAATTAAATAACTTTTGATATCCATTTTCTGTCATTTTTTCTAAAACACTTCAGAATGTTTTAAACTTTTTAACTTATGGGTGATCTATTCATACGAAATTGTGAGAATACCAAGCGATCCCATTTTCAGAAAGATTAGAAGAGATAAATTATATACAAATAACAAAATGTAATGAAATAAATTATAGTTATAACTTCAGAATAATTATATTTTACAATTACTATAATAAAAAAAACAAAATATTTGGAGGATATAGGACCTAAAGCATTATCTCCTGGAATATGAGTGGTGTTTGGGCATGAGATAGTTGGTGAAAGGCAACAGAGGATATTTGCTTTAGCTGGAATTTGAAGAATGGCTAAGATGTTTTCTAGTTAGGGAAGGCCTCCCTGGTGGCTCAGAGGGTAAAGCGTCTGCCTGCAGTGCAAGAGACCCGGGTTCAGTCCCTGCATTGGGAAGATCCCCTGGAGAAGGAAATGGCAACCCACTCCAGTACTCTTGCCTGGAAAATTCCATGGACAGAGGAGCCTGGTAAGATATAGTCCATGGGGTCATGAAGAGTCGGACTCGACTGAGCGACTTCACTTTCATTTTCAGGAAGGACATTACAGATCATGCAAGAAGATATTGCAGTTCTGAGAGGAAATAATGGTCTTGGGAGTAAATTTATAGACATATCTTTTATCTGTCTCAACATGGGAAATACTACATGTCTACATTTCATTATTCCTCCAATAGAAAAATATCTTACAGAACTATTGTACAGTATCACAACCAAGATAATGGCATCAAGACAGCCAATATACAGAACATTTCCACCAACACCAAGATCTTTCATGTTGCCTTTTATAGCTACACTCACTTTTCTTCTACCCTCACTTAACTTCTTAACTTCTGGCTACCACTAATCCATTCTCTGTTTCTATAATTGAGTTTTCTATCTGTTCCATTGGTCTGTGTGTATATACCTCCACCAAAACTACACAGTCTTGATTACTGTTGCTCTGAAAAAAGTCTAGAAGTAGAATACACTGATTTCAACCAGTTTACTCAATTGTTTTAGCTATGCTAGTTCCTTTACCTTTCCTTACAGATTTTAGAATAATCTTGTCTTTCAGTTCAGATCAGTTCAGTCGCTCAGTCATGTCCAACTCTTTGCGACCCCATGAATTGCAGCATCCCAGGCCTCCCTGTCCATCACCTACTCCCAGAGTCTACTCAAATTCGTGTCCATTGAGTTGATGATGCCATCCGGCCATCTCATCTTCTGTTGTCCCCTTCTCCTCCTGCCCCCAATCCCTCTCAGCATCAGGGTCTTTTCCAATGAGTCAACTCTTCGCATGAGGTGGCCAAAGTATTGGAGTTTCAGCTTTAGCATCAGTCCTTCCAATGAATACCCATGACTGGTCTCCTTTAGGATGGACTGGTTGGATCTCCTTGCAGTCCAAGGGACTCTCAAGAGTCTTCTCCAACACCACAGTTCACTTCAGTGCTCTTCACAGTCCAACTCTCACATCCATACATGACCACTGGAAAAACCATAGCCTTGACTAGATGGACCTTTGTTGGCAAAGTAATGTCTCTGCTTTTGAATATGCTATCTAGGTTGGTCATCAGTTTCCTTCCAAGGAGTAAGTGTCTTAATTTCATGGCTGCAGTCACCATCTGCAGTGATTTTGGAGCCCCCCAAAATAACATCTGACACTGTTTCCACTTGTCTTTATTTACCAAAAAAAAAATTGCAGGAATTTTTATAGAAATTCTATTGAACTTTCCTATCAGTTTGGAAAGAAATGACTTCTTTATAATGTGAGTCTTCCAGCCTATGAACATGGTATTTCTCACCAGTGTTTTACATACAAGTCCTTCACATGTTTTGTTCAATTTACACTTAAATGTTTCATTTGGGAGGGGGTCTTTTAAATTGGTGTTTTAATTTTTAATTTTGGTTTCTGCATGTTCATTTCAAGTATTTTTAAACATAATCTCTTTTTGTTTATCTGTCTTATATACTGTACTTTGCTGAGTTCACTTAATGATTTCAGAGGCTAGTGTTGTCTATTTAGGTTTTTGTGTTAGAGTCTTTGGGCTTTTCTCTAAAGACAATCATGTTATCTTCAAATAGGGACACTTTTATTTCTATCTTTGTTTCCAATCTATATATGTTTCATTCCCTTGTCTTGCTTTATTGTATTGAAGAGATAGTACAATATCATTATGAATAAGAATTGTGAGAGAGAGCATTCTTACCTTATTTCTAATATTAAAGGGAAAACATTTCATCTTGTGTCATTAAGTATGATATTAGGTGTAGGTCTTTTATAGATGCTCTTTATCAAGTTGAGGAAGTTCTGTTTCTTTTTTCTGAATTTGTAAAAAATCATGAATGTATGATGAATTTTGTTAAATAATTTTATGTATCAACTGATCATGATTATATGATGTCTTTCTTTAATCTGTTAAAATGATGGATTACATTGATTGATTTTTGAATACTGAACCAAGTTTGCATCCCTAGAATAAACTCAACTTGGTCATGATATATAATTTTTTATATACTGTTAAATTTTATTTTCTAATATTTTGTTAAGGATATTTGCATCTGTATTTAACAGGGAGCTGCAGTTTTCTTTCTTTTTTTAATTGTGTATTTTTGGTGGCAGGCTGATACTAACTTAATAAAATGAATTGGGAAGTATCCCTTTTTTTTTTTCAGTTTTCTGGGAGAAGTTGTGTAAAATTGGTGCTAATTCTTTTTTAAACATTTGGTAGACTTCACCAGTGAAACTTTCTGGTCTGGAGATTTCTGGGAATTTTAATACTACAAGTGTAATTTCCTTAATAGTTGCAAGACTATTCAAAGTATTTATTTTATGTTGGTAAATTATGATACTTTACGTGTTTTAAAGAAGTGGTCCATTTCATCTGAATTGTGAGATTTATACATGAAGAGTTGCTCACAGTTTTCCCTTAATATCCCTTTGCTGTCTGCTAATCTGTAGTGAGAGCCCTGTTTCATCCCTGATGTCACACATCCTCTAGCTCTCTCATCCACCTTGCTAAAGATTTGCCAGTTTTATTAAATTATACAAGAAGCACCTCTTTGATTCCCTGATTTTTTCCGTATTGTCTTCCTGTGCTTAACTTCATTGATTTCTGTTATCTTAATTTTTTTTTTCCTTCTGGTGCATAGGATTTATTTTCTTCTTTTTTTAGATTCTTGATGTGGGAGCATAGTGTATAAGATATTTCCTCTACTCTAAGTATGCTTTATTTTTATAGATTTTCTTCTCTTTACTCCTTTTGGCTGTGTTCTACAATCTTTGATATGTTGTGTTTCCACTTTATTCAGGTTATAATATTTTTATCTCCCTTGAGACATCCTCTTTGACCCACATATTATTTGAAAGTGTTTAGTTTCAATGCGTTTAGAGGTTTCCTTGTTATAGTTATGCTTATATATACCCTTGATGATTTTTTTGGTGAGCTGTAATACCGATTGTTGAGAGAGGGATGTTCAAATTTCCAATTCTAGTTTTGAGTTTTCCTGTTGTTCCTTTCGGTTATATTACTTGCTAGATTGACCCTTTTTGTCGATATAAAATGTACTTTTCTGTTTGTGGTCATTTTCTTTGCTCTGGAATCTACTTTACATCAATATAATAATCCCTGCTTTTTTTTTTTTTATTGATATTTACATGGTGTATGTTTTTTTCCATTTTTACTTTCATTCTGCCCGTATCATTATATTTGAAGTGACTGCCTTATAGACAGCATATAGTTAGGGTCATAGGTAATGTCATGGATAAAATAGCAGAGTGGTCATTAATCTGGTCTGCCAATTTCTGTCTTTTATCTTTCTATTTTTTATTTGGTGTATTTAGACCTTTTTATTTTTTTGGCTGCACTGGGTCTTCCTTGTGGTGCACAAGCCCTTTGTTTCTGCACACAGGCTTTCTCCGGTTGCAGTGAGCAGGGGCTACTCTGCAGCTGTAGTGCACCGGGCTTTTCATTGCAGTGGCTTCTTTTGTTGCAGAGCACGGGCTTTAGGGCGAGTGGGCTACCGGTGCACTGGCTTGGTAACTGTGGCTTGTGAGCTCTAGAGCGTGCAGGGTTCGTAGATGCGGTGCACTTCGCCTTGCAGTGTGTGGGATATTAGTTCCCGGACCAGGGATTGAGCCTGTGTCCCCTGCACTGGCAGGTGGATTCTTAACCACTGGTCTACCAGGGAGTTCCCACAGACCACCTTTATGTAATGTAGTTACTGATGTTAGGACTTAGGGCTGCCATTTGCTTGTTTGTTTTCTTTGTTTTCTATTTCTCTGCCTTTTTTAAATCTTCCTTTGGGTTATTTGAATTTTTAGAATTTCATTTTTCTAGAATTCCACTTTTTCTAAAAATTCTGTTTTTTAGAATTCCATTTTTTTATTTTAGAATTCCATGGTGATTTATCAATTCCTTTTTCTAATGGATCTTTTTGTGTAGCTTTTTTTAGTGGTTGCTGTAAACATTACACTATGTATACACAGCTATCAAAGTCTACTAGTATTGTCATTTTATCAGTTTGAAGAGTAGAAAACGTTCTTACTTCATGTTCTTTTGTCCTTCCTATTTATAATTTAATTGTCTTAAATATTCTTCTATATTTATTTAGAATCATATCATGTTAAATTTATTATGTCAACTATCAAACATAATTTTAAAAACTCAATAGGAGAAGGCAAATCTATTGGGTTTATCCGTATATTTGATTACTGTGTCCTTTTTTTCTTCCTGATCTTTTAAGTTCTTTTATCATCTCTTTTTAGGAACTTTTCTTTAGTTGTTTTTTAAGTATCAGTCCCTAAAATAACAGCTGTTGACAGCTAATTATCTTAATTTTTCTTCCTGAAAATGCCTTGAATTCACCTTTAGTCTTCAAGAAGCCTCTGCATACAGGATTCTTGAGTTGTCATTTCTTTTTCTATCAGCATTTAAAAATGTTTATCATCTCAATGGATTCTAAAAAGAAATTTGCTAGGATTCTATTTTCCTCTTATATCTCTGGTATCATTTCTTTCTCATTGCTTTTAAGATTTGTTCTTTATGTTTGGTTTTCAGACCTTCATCTCTATTTAGAATATATTTAGAGTAGACCCGGGCTTTGAAAGGCCTAAGAAGCCTAGATTTGATTTATTAGTAGGTGCATCAAGAAACAAGCACAACGACTTGTGATTTCTATAAATTGAAGATGATCAAAGAACACATCAAACAGCCAGAATTACTATAGACCCCAAAATACATACCCACTTATACCTTATAAGTCCAGAACCTAAATAGTCCAAGATAAAGGAATTTAAATAAAAGACAAACTTTCCACTAGGTGAATTTAATTTAGAGATACTGTATTTAGGGAGGAACACGATTTTATGCCTGAATTTGAACCCATGAAACTTATTCTCGAAGTGGTGTTTAGAACAGATCGTACCTGTCTCTTGCTCATTATGCTAATTGTCACATGTAGTCCTTTTAACCAAAATAGCCCTTAAATTGATTTAAGCCAGTTAACTTGGTTCTTAAGATATTCTTACTTATTCTGCTCTTGTTGCTAGTTGAAATATTAGAAATCTTAATAGCTGACTCAGTTGAAACCTCCATTCTGTATCTTGGTGTTTCTTCACCCCAGAGCCAAGAATGAGGCTGAATGGGGCAGATTATTCTGTTGTTTTCCATAATGTCTCAGTTTTATGGAGAAGTTGTTTTAAATCTCGAAAGTTGTCAAGATGGAAAGTTTCACCAGAAATGAACTGACATCAAATAAAACATGAGTACCTGTATTTGGGTGTTTTACCACATGCCTAAGACAGACAGTGGATTATAAACCTTTCATTTATTGGGCCATTTGGGCTCCATCTGTAGACCAGCATGTTGTTTCAGCGTCTGAGACAAACCACAGAGGATAGACATACTTTTTGAATGTTGTTCTTCATTTTAACCTGTGTGTTTTCTGTGGTCTGGCCTGATGAGAAAACTCTTAACTCGCCGTGGTATATCTAGATATGTACCAGTGGGTGGCAGTAGATATGGCCGAGTTCTAAGTAATGTAGCTACCAGTTATGGATGGAATCCAAATGCAGAATGCTTGAGGGCTTGTTTGGCTTATTTGTTTCAAAATGCAGGTGATAATTTTTCACATATTTTTCTAATTTTTCCAGGTGTACTATGGGTAATTATTACTATATATGTGTACACATATATATAAACTCTTACTATGTACCAAGCTGTATAAGTGTTTTACTAATGTTAATTTATACACTTTCACACTATATTAAGTGTTTTACTTATGTTAATTTAAAAGCATACATTTTATTGTTTTTTGAGGTTTTTTTGTCTAATGTATAATCATTATGTTATTCATTTATCTCATTTATTTACCTTTACTAGTGTAAAAAAATAGGCAAAACATTTGCTGACAAATGTTATATTAAGCTGAGGAACTATGTAACTGTCACCTATTCCTTTAAAAAAATTTTTTGCTGTTATGTTGTGAGATACTATATATGTTGTATGTTGAACACATTTTGCCAAAAACAGCTGCTTTCTCAAGTGTCTAGTTGTTTGCTTTCCATCACAGCCACATCTTTTGATGTCATCTCCCAGAGTTGAGGTATTTTACTGTGGCCTGTCGTTAACTGTAGGTATTCTCATAGATTCTCATAGATGTTACTCAAGTGCTTTAGCAGAGTGTCCTTTTAGTTTGGGGAGACATTGGAAAATGTATAGGCATTTATGGCAGAGCTTGAAATACTATGTCATGTCAGTAGAAATCTTGAAAGGCAAGGAAGATAGTCACTGTTTTGAGAAATAACCCTGGTCCAGGTTGGAAACCCCAGGCTCAGGTTCACACACTTCTATTCACTAGTTGTGTGATGTTGACAGGGGCTTTTAATCTCTCGGAACTCAGTCCTCATCTCTAAGATGCGGAACACTCTGTGTGACCCACAGACGGCTGCCCACCAGGCTCCCCCGTCCCTGGGATTCTCCAGGCGAGAACACTGGAGTGGGTTGCCATTTCCTTCTCCAGTGTATGAAAGTGAAAAGTGAAAGGGAAGTCGCTCAGTCATGTCCGACTCTTCACAACCCCATGGACTGCAGCCTACCAGGCTCCTCTGTCTATGGGATTTTCCAGTTGTCCTCAATTAGCACAGTGTGGAGTTTTATAGACATATCACAGCCCCACAGAGGTTGATGCCAGGATGAGAGGGAAGTCCAGTGGTCGGCCCTCCAGGCCCTTCACTTCTGCTTCCACCAAAGCTGCTTTCTTTTAGTTTTTTAAATTGTTTATTTATGCTATCCACTTGAAAGTGTGTGTGACTTCATTCATAAGAATTCTACTTTAAAAAAAAAAATCAAAAACCTTAGCATTAGGTTAGTTCACTGGTCCCTAAAGTGTCAGCAATCCTGAATAACTTGGGAGCCAGGAAAAGAAAAGGGAAATTGACCGTGTCTTCAGCATGTAGATAGTATCTGGAGCATCTAGTATGTAACAGCAGGAGGCTAGGTCCGTTGTTTGTGGCGTCTTAGGATTGTGGTGTGTTCTTTAATTTGGTTAATTCCATTGTGCCGCACCTGCCACCCACAAAGAAAAATGGCATGGGTTTACTTGCTACAAATTATTCTTTTGAGAATTTACATTATCTATGGTTTTCCATGGGTTTTCCACAGAAATTTCATGGGAATTACATTGTCTATTATTTTACATTATATATTGTTTTCCACAGGCTTCCCTGTAGCTCAGATGTTAAAGACTCTGCCTGCAATGCAGGAGACCCCAGTTCAATTCCTGGGTTGGGAAAATCCGCTAGAGAAGGGATAAGTTACCCACTGCAGTATTCTTGGGCTTCCCCGGTGGCTCAGCTGGTAAAGAGTCCACCTGTAATGCAGGAGACATGGGTGTGATCCCTGGGTTGGGAAGATCCCTTTGATAAGGGGACAGCTACCCACTCCAGTATTATGGCCTGGAGAATTCCATGGACTGTATAGTCCACGGGGTCGCAAAGAGTTGGACATATCTAGCTACTTTCACATCACATTGTTTTTCACAGATGTTAGGATATGTAGAGTAGCATTGAAAAGGAGCGCTAAATTACCAAATGGGATTCAGGAGCCAGAGACTAAATGCTTTTCCCCAAACTGCAGTCACTATTTCACCATATTCTCCTGCCACTGCTACCGCGTCCAGTGCTGCTGTTATAAATGCTGCTGAGTCTGAAATCCTTGTTTCTAGAACTTTCTCTCCACTACCAACTAGGCTGAGTTATAATGTGGATAAGACATTTTATAGTAAAATTTAGGAGGAAAAAAAAAATACATCTTTCTAAGCTTGATCTCCAACCTTTCTGTTAAGGGTCAAGCTGCTAAATGACTTATGCACACCTGAACAGGATTCACCTTTTAAAAACAGTTAAACAAACAACCTATCTGTTTCCTTGGCTACTAGGAACCAGAATCAACATTTAAAAAGTGTCAAACCTCCTTAAATAGCCAGACCACTAGTTGCAAAGGAAATGGTAGAAGATAGTCTTAGCCAGAAACATGATCATGATATATTACCCTGTGTGTGCCAGAGAAAAGCAACGTGGAAGAAAACAAAACCAAACAACAGGATTCTCCGCTTCTCATCAATAATGTCCTGCTTTTTTAAGTGGGTCTTTTTCCCTCCTCTAATAACCATATGTCATAATGAGTTAGTATCAGCTCATTTAAACTGGCTCAAGCCAGTCCAAAAAAAATACACAGGATGGCTGCCCTTTTCACCAAAAAAAGAAAAAAACCTCTCATTTACTAATGTTGATGGAAGCACATTTAGCCACAGCAATTTGCATGGCAGTTGAATTGCTGTTTGTGTTGAACAGCAATCCAGAGAATAATAAAGCAAAACAGGAACATGCCAGTGGTGAGCAAGGGAGCAGAGAAGCCCTTCAGTTTTTTCCATGCTGATCGTTTGTTCTAAAGCAGGAAGAGCAAACAGCAAGTTTGCTCATTAGAACCAGGAGTCGCAGCACACTCTATTGTCACAGCATTGTGTAACGTCAGCTGTCCAGAGATCTCATCTGTGTTCTCCCGTCTCGTGTCTGTTTGCAATAGAGCAGTCGCTTCTCAGCCATGCCTAGTAGCCATTCTTCATCAGCACAAGTTAACAGCCCTGTTTATCGTTCCAAATGCATATACTTGAACAGTGCACCTAGCAAGTGAGCAAATGAATAAAGAAATGATATAGGCAGAGAAGGGTATTTTAGGGACCTGAGTTAAGTAGCAAAGGTGGTTAAGCAGTGGTTAGGGAAGCTGTCGGAGAAGGCGGTGGCACCCCCACTCCAGTGCTCTTGCCTGGAAAATCCCATGGACGGAGAAGCCTGGTGGGCTACAGTCCATGGGATCGCTAAGAGTCGGACACGACTGAGCAACTTCACTTTCACTTTTCACTTTCCGGCATTGGAGAAGGAAATGGCAACCCACTCCAGTATTCTTGCCTGGAGAATCCCAGGGACTGGGGAGCCTGGTGGGCTGCCGTCTATGGGATCGCACAGAGTCAGACACAACTGAAGCGACTTAGCAGCAGTAGCAGCAGCAGGGACGCTGTGGATATAAAGACATCAAAGCCCTCGTTGTTGACATCAGTGGCCTCCTAAGATAAGTGAGACGAATACAAATGTGTACACTTAGAAAATAACCATTAGGAAGTTCCCTGGTCATCCAGTGGTCAAGAATCTATTTGCCAATGCAGGGGACATGAGTTCAATTTGGGAAGGTCCCACACGCCTTGGAGCAGCTGAAGCCAGACCGCCCTGGAGCCCATGCTCCAGGAGGGACGCCACCAGAGTGAGAAGCCCTCTCACCACAGCTGGAGAGTAGCTCCTGCTCACTGCACCTTGAGAAAACACAGGGGCAGCGACGAAGACCCAGTGCAGCCATAAATAAATACATTTTAAAATTATTTTTTAAAAAATAAAATAACCATATGAAGAAGGATGCAATTAAGTACTGAGTGGTACTAAAGAGATGAGCTGGGAAGATGCGAGAGCAGAGCTCTAGCTGTGGCTGTAGCGCTAGGTAATTGCAGGCAAACAGTTTGCCTTCTTGGAGCCTCATGTCTTCATCTGTTTATTACAGAATGAAATGTTTCACTGTGAAATACAAAGTTCTTGCTAACTCCAAGTTCTCCAAGTTTCTGCATGGAGATAAGAAGGTTCAGCACCACCATATCCCCAGAGACTTTTAGCAACGACAGCAATGCAGCTAACTACGGAAAAAAAGAAAAAGAAAAACATTAGAAGTAGTTATGTGGCCTTCAGATAAGGGTGGATCGTGTCCTCAGCCAATGCTGTATCTTGACTCTGTGTTCTTTCCTGGCAGCTTCATTGTTTGTACACATTCCTTTGACATAGGAGAAAATAGCACCTTGGAAGCACCAGGCTTATCTAAGCTTGCAGGTTCAGAAGAAGAGTCCTCTCTTGGAATCCATATTATTCCCTAAAAAAAGGATTCCTGCTGGCATTTGCTTAGCTTATATGCTTGGGGAAGTAAGGTGTCCTGAAAGGCAATCTGGGTCATGACCTACTTTTGTGGCCAAAGAGGTTGGCCCTTTGACTGAAAGTTTCATAGGAACCGCATGGAGAAGGACGTGAAGTTCTCAAAAGGGAAGGATTTGACATAGAGACAGGAAAAGAACAGTTGTCCACTTATACCCTTGATAGAGGCTGGGATGAAAATCAGTGAGGGTGAACACAAGGGGAGTTCTGTATTTTAAATCAACTATAGGAATTCCATGGTAGTTTTCTAAAGTCATTCAAAATCAAGCATTGCCATTGGCATCAGCTTTTTAGAAGACCAGTGTCACGTTTATGTATTTGAAGAAAACCGAGAGCATAATTTTTAAATTGCAATAGTTCTATGACATTCTAAGGATAGACTGAACTCCTTTACTAAATAAAATAAAAATAATTTATTTTACCAAATGTATGAGTTGAGCTTGGCTATAAAATTCAAAACCGATTACTTATCCAGTTAAGTTTTGGCTAAGAAGATTGGTGTTTGCCATACCAAGTTGACCCTGGAGAAACAAGGTCAGTTTTCTTTAATGGTTGTTATACCCCACTATCCATTGTCCCAGCTCCACTGTTTCATTAAGCAATGCCATTCATCACAAGGGGTTCAGCTCTGAGAACCTCCGATATCAGTAAGTAGTGGAGCATAATGGCCCTGGCCACATAGTGACGCAGTAGTGATTTTGTGTCTCACAGATGCTTTTTTATTAAATTTAATTGATGTTTAGTTGACATACAGTATTGTATCAGTTTCAGATTGAGGGCAGGAGGAGAAGAGGGCGACAGAGAATGAGATGGTTGGATGGCATCACCAACTCAATGGACATGAGTTTGCACAAACTCTGGAAACTGGTAGACAGGGAAGCCTGATATACTGCAGTTCATGGGGTCGCAAAGAGTTGGACACAACTTAGCCACTGAACAAAAACAATGCAACAAAGTAATCTGACATTTCTATACAATACAGATTGATCACCACGATATGTTTAGTAAACATCTGTCGTCATGCAAAGCTGTTGCCATGTTATTGACAATATTCCCTGTACCGTACATTCCATCACCATGACTTATTTATAACTGGAAGTTTGTACCTCTTAATCCCTTTCACTCATTTCACCCAACCTTCCCACCCACCCCTACACTACCAGTTTGTTCACTGTATCCATGAGTTTTATTTTGTTTGTTTGGTGTTATGGATTTGTTTTTAGATTCCTCTTGTAAGTGAAATAACATAGTATTTGTTTTTCTTTCTCTGACTTATTTCACAGCATAATACCCTCTAGGTCCATCTGTGTTGTTACACATGGCAAGATTTCATCCCTTTTTTTATGGCTAATATTTCATCATGTATATGTATCACATCTTCTTTATTGATTCACAGATACTTTCTTACACAATATACAAAAATAAACTGAAAATGAGTTAAAGAGTTGATAAGACCTGAAGCCATAAGACTCCTACAAGGAAACATAGGGATATCTTAGCAGTATTTTTTGGATGTGTCTCCTCGGGCAAGGGCAATAATTAAAAAAAAAAAATGGGACTACATCAAACTGAAAAGCTTTTGCAGAGCAAAGGAAATCATCAACAAAAAAGCAACCCACTGTGGGGGAGAAGACTTTTGAAAATGATATATCTGATAAGGAGTTAATGTCTAAATTATATCAATATAAAGAACTCAGACAACTCAATTAAAAAAAATCTGATTTAAAAAATGGGCAGAGGACTGAATAGAGGTTTTTCCAAGGGAGTTATACAGATGGCCAGTATACACTTAAAAAGATGCTTAACATCACTAGTCAACAGGGACATGCAAATCAAGACCGTAATGAGTTACCACCGCACACCTGTTAGAGGGGTTGTTATCAAGAAGACAACAGAAACACATGTTGGCAAGCATATGGAAAAAGGGAACCCTTGTGCTGTTGGAATGTAAGTTGGTGCAACCATTGTAGGTAATAGTTTGGAGGCTCCTCAAAAAATTAAAACTACAACAGCCACGTGATCCTACAATTCCCCTTCTGGGTATTTTTCTGAAGAAAATGAAAACACTAAATCCAAAAAGATACATTCACCCCCATGTTTATTGAAGCATTATTTACAAACCAAGATATTGAAGTAATTTATGTCTCACAAATACTGAAGAGAGTTGTGCTGAAGATACAATTACTAAAACCATCTGTTGTTTTGGCCTGTCTGATATCCATACCTCCTCCTCTTGTTAATAGTACCCTGATGTTTGGAAACAGTCCTTTCTGGTCTTCATCCAATCCTTCTGGGATTATCAGTGAAAGTGTTTCATACTTTCCCTTGGCCAAGCAGTAAACAAGAGATCTCAACTAGTCTCATTAGCTCTTTCTGTATATGGAATTCCATCTTAAGTGGAGTAACGTGAAGATTAGTGTTACCCAGTATAAAATGCCCATTAGTTCATGCCACCTAATTCCTACCCACCCCCGTCAGTTGTTTTTCTCTCCAGAATCTGGATCATTTTTTCTATTATCTATTGTTATTAGATGTGTTGGTTAATTAATCTTATAGCCTTCTAATAAATTCTAAATGCCTGTTGTTCAGTTAGCGTGTTCGGTTAGCTGATTATTATCAGTGAGCAAGTGCTATGTACCAAAACAACCCCCAGTTACATTTATTCCATAAGTCATGATTCCGGTGAGCTGAAATTGGTATCTGGCTTAGCTAGGCAGTTTGTCTGGTCTCAGTTGGCTGCCAGCACCATCAATTATATCAAGCCAGGTCCCCTGAAGTTTCGGGATATTGCCCTCCCTGTTACGACACAGACCAGTGCGACTTGCTACCCACTATACTACTGTTTCCTGCTCCGCCTAGCAGCGTTTGCTAAAAATATTTGCATTTGCCCTTCTGGGATATACACTGAATTTCTGTGCGTTGTATTTTCCTTTTATGAAGCCAGATGACTAACAGTAAGTCATCTGGCTTCTGGGCATTTGCTGGCTACCAGTTGGAGCAACCTGCAGAGTTTCAGGAGTGGAAAGAATCCTGGACCATGTGTCTCTTGTCACCTAGCAGGCTGGCCTGGGCTTGTGCAAATGGTAGTGACAGAATACCATGTGGAAAAGTGAAAATGCATGAGGCCTTTTGAACTCTCAGTGTGGATGGGCACACTTGCTTCTGCTATTTTCTATTTACCAGATCAAGTCAGGTGGCACGCTTAGATGCAAGATACCTGTGACCTCTTAATGACAGTAGCTGCAATGTCACCATGTGGATAAGTAAGGATAAAGGAAGCAGAATGATTGAGGGCACTTAACGTATCACGCCACCCGTTGGTGTCTGTACCATATAGCTAAAAATCCTGGCGTGCCAACAAAAACCTCTAGAAATAAAGCCCTAATAATAAAACCCTAACAATTCTCCTGTAGCTTCCTTGATGTAGCTCTGATTGTGGGTGCTTTGGGAGCCAACATCAGCCATCGACAGGTACAGAGCACAACCTGACCTCTATCCCTAATCCCAGTACATTGTGTCTTAAGGAGACTGCCTGACATCCCTCTGTATTTCTCTTAACTGTGCAGTCTCAAAAAGTCATCACCGTCAATTATATCGCCCACCAGGGCTCCTGAAGTTTCAGGATTTTGCCCCCCAGTTATGACACAGACCAGTGTGACTTGCTACCCACTCTACTACTTTCCTGCTCCTTCTAGCAGCATGTGCTCCTAACATTTGCGTCTGCTTTTCTGGGATATACACTGGGTTTCTGTATGCTGTATTTTCCTTTTCTGCAGCACGGCCTCTTGGTAAGTTATATACATCACAGCATAAGGCAAACACTGATCACGATGTGCGCTGCTGTAGGTATTTTTTTTTTTTTTTTTTTTACCAGTTTCCATCCAAGTTCTAAGTCAGCCCAGCCCTCTCTAGGTTTGCAAGATCTAAGAAGATCAGAGCACAGGGTGGTATGGCTGCAGGCAGAAAATTCTGCTTGCCAAATGCATTCTCCTTTATAGCAAGTTCATAAATTAATGCAGGACACTGAGACACCGTGCCTGTAACATGCATTTAGACAGGACTCTCTGGAGTTGACTGACTCACCTTCCAGCCACTGATTTCTCTGAGATGGTGCCAGATGGTTGGTCAGATGTGACTTCAGCGCTTCCTACCCTCTCAGTGTGAAAGGATAATTAATATGACTTTACAGGTAAAGGGGTGTTCTCTTTTCATTAATAACACCCATTATTCCAGGGTATTTTAATTTGGTTGTAAAAATTGACTCTGGAGGTGGAACTTGGCTTGGGAGCTTATTTTAAGAGCAAATAATTTGTCTCTGTGTTTTTTCTTTCAAAAGAAAAAAAAATTTTTTTTTTTACAGAAAATTTTGTATTGTTTTTTGAGTTACATAAGCATTAGACCAAATTTCTAAAACATTGGTATGAGGTTAGACTTGTGCTTGAGTTGGTCTCATTTTCTGGTATCTCCACCAGACCCCAAATCACCTGGGCTTCTCAGCTAGCTTAGGCATGGCAGGGCCCAGATCTCTGCCTCATGTCATCAGCTGGGATCGGAGAGCATTCCTTTCTTGTTGTTTCTTGTACTTCAGCATCAAATTCTCTTTCTAGGCAATAGTTTATGCAAGCTACTGACTGAATCAACTTTTGATACTAAGAGGCAATGCATTTTTACATTATATTTTAACCAGTATTTTACTTTCTTATTTTAGATCTGCTGGAGGAGACTCATAGAAAAGATGAAGAAATGGAATCCCTGCAGGTAAATTCTCCAATGGGCAGGTACCTTTGGTTTAAACATTTGTTTGCACTCTGTTAGCCTTTGTCATAGTTACATTCAGACCACTATGGCAAATGGAGTTTAAAACATAATCTTTAATACCCATCTTGGAATTTACTTTGTTTTGGAAGTGTTTGAGAGCATTCATAATCTCTGCAAGCAGGAACCCAACTCCATCTCTATGTACTCTTGAAAGGAACCACTTTTTCTTGGCAGAGCTTAGTTGGAACTGCAGCATTCAGAAATGAAGCAACATCTCTGTAAAGTCCTTTCCCCTCAAACAGAGCTAATGAATGAGAATGAATTCATGGAATCTGCATTTTCAAGTGAAATCCAAAGTATTCTGACTCTACAAATATCATTCTATTACTACCAGTGACCAACCAAGAATATTGACACACCTGTTGAGCTTAATACTTTACCTTGTATGCCTCTCAGTGTGGATGTATGCACATTTCTTGGACTGGAAAATTGTGTTTGAAAGATTACATTCAAATTTTAATTGACATTTCCATGGTGTGAGCAATTGATGTTAACTTAGCATCTGACAGAAGTTCTCTCTCCCTTTTACATAGGCTGACTTACAAATGGATAACTTGAGTGTCTGTCTTTATTAGGGGAAACATAATCAGTTATACTCACATGACAGAACCAATTCATTTAACATCACACTGGGGATTAAGAACAGTAAATACTTTGGACATTTAGAGTTCTTCTTGAGCCTGGAGCCGCAAGGCGGGGCTGGAGACTGATATAATGAGCTGGCTTGAGTGCTTTAGGGGTAGAGATGTTTGCTTCTGGTGAACAAAGGAAGGGTTAAGCAAAGCTCACAGAGCTAGGGAAATGTTCTCTTATTGTGGGTTCTTTTATTTGATAATGTATCTGGTGAGAGAAAATTGTATAACTGATCTGAAAAATGATTCAGAGGAGTGTAGTATACCTAATAAAACACCTAATTTTATTACTGCATACCTAATAAAAGTCGCATGTGTTAGCCACAATTTATACAGCTTAAATTCTTTTAACACCTTGTGCTATATTCAGGTATAAAAATAAAGAGCCCTGGTTTGGCCAGTCTGGGACTAGCAGAAAAAAATCTCAAGTGTATACTTGCCCTGTCTCTGAGAAATTAATATCAGGAATACTTGTTGTTATAGAGTGAAAGTTTGTCCACTAGTTGTATATAGTGAGGAGGTGATAAAGGCTTTCTGAGGCCTTTTGATTATGCACTATGTTTGCCTTTAGCCCCCGAACACCACATATAAGCATATTTATCGAGTACTTAGTACATATATGGCACAAAGTACAAAAGGCATCTGGCCTTTTGAAATGGCATCATAAACCTTTTTGAGTTTATCTCTCTCACAATATGAATGTTGGAACTAGAAATCCTGTTAAATTTAATAGCCTGTCAAATATTTATTAAGTACTGGCAGCATTTTCCACCAGAATGTCCATTGAGTGCAATGGAATGCACCAGCCAACTCACTATGGGCACTTAAAGACATAGAGTATCCAGTGTGAGGTCCAGTGCAGAAGAGTTCAACCTTGGCACTTTGTAGTGGCAATTAGTGCCTAACACGAAGGGAGTACCTCAGAGTGTACAGGAGTGCACAGACACATCCAAGCAAGCCTCGCACTTTGAAGACTAGAAGAAAATGCATCACAAAGTACCTCCATTCATGAATTTCCATATGCAAATATACATAATACAAGAAATATTTTTGAGAAGGCTGTTAAAGTATACAGAGCGAAGTCTGACAATCACAGAAAAAGACAGAATGGTTTTAAAAATGATAGCACTAAGTACTAGATATTGACAACTTGGCTCTGCTTCTGATTCACTGGGTAACCTTGAGTAACTCAATTAACTTTGCTGTGCCTATTTTCTCATCTGTAATATAAAATCATAAAACAGTCTTCCAAAAGTGTTTAGTGTGGATTGGATTATCC
The DNA here is from genome assembly GCA_006410615.1 of Neotragus moschatus. Classification (NCBI taxonomy): domain Eukaryota; kingdom Metazoa; phylum Chordata; class Mammalia; order Artiodactyla; family Bovidae; genus Neotragus; species Neotragus moschatus. The sequence continues at coordinate 148,876 of SJYA01001431.1, forward strand.
CAGAAGGGAGAGCTAAATATTTAATTCCAATTTACCATGTTAGCAAATCCCCATGTATCTAAATTGAAGTCAATTTTATTTACTCATTATCATCATATAATTATGTATAATAGCCATTCTGCATTTAATGTTGCCTTCCTTAAAGGCAGGGGGTGTTTATTTATCTCTAAACACTTCCCAGTTACTATAAGTCAAAGGTGCTCCATTTACTCATTGAAGAAATATTCATTGAGCACGAGTTCTATGCAAGGCACTGTACTGGATAAGCTGCTTATACTGGGTAGTTTGTTGCCCTTTTTATACCAAAATTAATGAAAAAAATATTAAGTAGGTGTTTATAATAAAATATTTAAAATTATGTTAGAGAGAAAGTTTACATCATGCTGGGAACATATAACAACCCTCCTCTTTGTTGGAGATAAGGGGATGTTGGGTACAAGTACAGAGGGTTGAACGTGGATTGGAAGAGCAGGGTTGAAGTGGCAATCCAGGTAGGCTTCTCAAACGAAGTCAGTGTTTAAATGATAACCAAGAGTTAACATGGGTGGTTGTAGAGTAAAAATAAGTTCTAGGCCGTAGGAAGGATATGGGAGGACTTAAGGAATCAATTTCATTTTTAGGGACCGGAGAGACTATCAATATGGTGGGATGTAGCATCTGAAAGAAGAGAGGCAAGACAAGAATTTGTAAGATAAACAGAGGTCTACAGGATCTCATAAAGGAGTGGGAATTCTACCTTTAGTACATGGGAAACCCTTTATAAAGAGTTTCAGACAGGACAGCAATATGATCAAATGTACATTTTTACGACATAACTGGCTGTAAAGTCTGAAATCACTGGGGACTGGCAAGATTGAAACCAACGAGACCAGTTGAGCAAATGTTTGTGAGAATATTGGGAAGAGATGACGCTGACTTGAATTGGCTGGTAGCAGAGAGAGTGAAGAGGAATGGGTGGTTTCTTAATGTGCTTTAGGGTATAAAAATTTAGGGCACTGTTAGATTGTTGTTATTGTTCAGACACTCAGCCATGTCCAACTCTTTGCTACCCATGGACTGCAGCACGTCAGGCTTCCCTGTTCTACACCATCTCCCAGAGCTTGCTCAAATTCATGTCCACTGAGTCAGTGATGCCATCCAACCATCTCGTCCTCTATTGTCCCCTTCTCCTCCTGTTTTCAGTCTTTCCCAGCATCAGAATCTTTTCCAGTGAGTCAGCTCTTCACATCAGGTGGCCAAAGTATTGGAGCTTCAGCTTCAATATCAGTCCTTCTAATGAATATTCAGGGTTGATTTCCTTTAGGATTAACTGGTTTGATTTCCCTGCTGTCCAACGGACTCTTTAGAGTCTTCTCCAGCACCACAGTTCAAAACCATTGCTTCTTCAGTGCTAGCCTTCCTTATGGTGCAACGCTCACACTCATACATGACTACCGTAAAAACCATACCTTTGACCAACCTTTTTTTGCCAGGTAATGTCTCTGCTTTTTAATATGCTTTCAAGGTCTACGATAGCTTTTCTTCCAAGGAACAAGCGTCTTTTAATTTCATGGCTGCATCCACCATCTGCAGTGATCTTGGAGCCCCCCAAAATAAAGTCTGTCACCATTTCCATTGTTTCCCATCTAACTGCCATGAAGTGATGGGACTGCCATGATTTTAGTTTTTTTAATTTTCAGTTTTAAGCCAGCTTTTTCATTCTGCTCTTTCACTTTCATCAAGAGGCTCTTTAGTTCCTCTTCGCTTTCTGCCATAAAGGTAGTGTCATCTACAAATCTAAGGTGGTTGGTATTTCTCCTGGCAAACTTAATTCCAGCTTGTACTTTATCCAGCCCGACATTTCACATGATGTACTCTGCATGTAAGTTAAATCAGCAAGGTGATAGTATGCAGCCTTGACAATCTCCTTTCTCAATTTGGAACCAGTCCATTGTTCCATGTTTGGTTCTACCTGTTGCTTCTTGACCTCCATACAGATTTCTCAGGAAGCAGTCAGGTGGTCTGGTATTCCCGTCTCTCGAAGAATTTTCCAGTTTGTTGTCATCCGCACAGTCAAAGGCTTTGGCATTGTCACTGAAGCAGAAGTAGATGTTTTTCCGAAACTCCTTTGCTTTTTTGATGATCCAATGGATATTGGTAATTTGATCTCTGGTTCCTCTGCCTTTTCTAAATCCAGCTTGAACATCTGAAAGTTTTCAGTTCCTGTACTGTTGAAGCCTGGCTTGGAGAATTTTGAGCATTACTTTACTAGCATGTGAGATGAGTGCAATTGTGCAGTAGTTTGAGCATTCTTTGGCATCACCTTTCTTTGGGATTGGAAAGAAAACTAACCTTTTCCAGTCCTATGGCCACTGATGAGTTTACCAAATTTGCTGGCATATTGAGTGCAACACTTTTATAGCACTGTCTTTTAGGATTTGAAAGAGCTCAACTGGAATTCTATCACCTCTACTAGCTTTGTTCATAGTGATCCTTCCTAAGGTCCACTTGACTTCTCATTCCGGAACGTCTGGCTCTAAGTTAGTGATACACCATAGAGGTTATCTGGGTCATGAAGACCTTTTTTGTGTAGTTCTTTTGTGTCTTCTTGACACCTTTTCTTAATATCTTCTGTTTCTTTTAGGTCCATACCATTTCTGTCCTTTATTCTGCCCATCTTTGCATGAAATGTTGCCTTCAGTTTGGTTCGGTCAGTCAATTGTGTCTGATTCTTTGTGACCCCGTGGATTGCAGCATGCCAGGCCTACCTGCTTCTGCTGCTAAGTTGCTTCAGTCGTGTCCGACTCTGTGCAACCCCATAGACAGCAGCCCACTAGGCTCCTCTGTCTCTGGGATTCTCCAGGCAAGAATACTGGAGTGGTTTACCATTACCTTCTCCAGTGCATGAAAGTGAAAAGCGAAAGTGAAGTCACTCAGTTGTGTCCGACTCTTAGCGACCCCATGGACTGCAGCCTACCAGGCTCCTCCGTCTTTGGGATTTTTCAGGCAAGAGTACAGGAGTGGAGTGCCATTGCCTTCTCCGCCAGGCCTCCTTGTCCATCACCACCTCCCGGTGTGTACTCAAACTCATGTCTCTTCAGTCAGTGATGCCATCCAACCATCTCATCCTCTGTTGTCCCCTTCTCCTTCTGCCTTCAGTCTTTCCCAGCATCAGGGTCTTTCCAAATAAGTAAGCTCTTCACATCAGGTGACCAGAGTATTGGAGTTTCAGCTTCAGCATCAGTGCTTCCAATGAATATTCAGAACTGATTTCCTTTAGGATGGACTGGTTGCATTTCCTTGCAGTCCAAGGGGCTCCCAAGAGTCTTCTCCAACACTATAGTTCAGAAGCATCAATTCTTCAGTGCTTAGCTTTCTTTATAGTCCAATTCTCACATCCTTACATGACCACTGGAAAAATCATAGCCTTGACTAGATGGACCTTTNCATTTCCTTGCAGTCCAAGGGGCTCCCAAGAGTCTTCTCCAACACTATAGTTCAGAAGCATCAATTCTTCAGTGCTTAGCTTTCTTTATAGTCCAATTCTCACATCCTTACATGACCACTGGAAAAATCATAGCCTTGACTAGATGGACCTTTTTTGGCAAAGAAATGTCTCTGCTTTTTAATGTGCTGTCTAGTTGGTCATAACTTTTCTTCCAAGGAGTGTCTTTTAATTTCATGGCTGCAGTCACCATCTGTGGTGGTTTTGGAGCCCAAGAAAATAAAGTCTGTCACCATTTCCATTGTTTCCCCATATATTTGCCATGAAGTAATGGGACCGGATGCCATGATCTTAGTTCTCTGAATACTGAGCTTTAAGCAAACTTTTCAGTCTCCTCTTTCACTTTCATCAAAAAGCTCTTTAGTTCTTCTTCATTTTCTGCCATTAGTCAAGTGGGTCCTAAGGCCCACTTGACTTCACGTTCCAGATTGGTATCAGAGGTTATTGATTTCCTCCTGGCAATCTTGATTCCAGCTTGTGCTTCATCCAGACTAGCGTTTCTCATGATGTACTCTGCATATAAGTTAAATAAGCAGGGTGACAATATACAGCCTTCACATACTCCTTTTCCTTTATTTTTTGAGCTGCATAAGTTGCCTGTATATTTTTGAGATTAGTTGTTTGTCAGTTGCTTCATTTGCTATTATTTTCTCTNAAATAAAAAATAAAAAAAAAATAAAATAAAATAAAATACATTTCTTAAATTTTAAAAGCAAGGTAATAAGTTCATAAAGATTCGGAGTAGTTTCTTTTTTTTATGGGCTATAATTAAAGCCCCAAACTGCAATTTAGAGGAATCTCACTAACTGGCAACAATGACCAATATCCTATTAGCTGTTGTTGATTGGCAGATTAAATTATTTAAATTCAGGTTAATGAACTGTATTTCCTGTTTCTCTAATTTTCTCATTTTTTTCAATATATATTCTTTCTTTGAAAGCTATTTCAGTACCATTTTGGAATGGAGTAGGTTATAGACAAACAGATGTAACTAAATGGCATTGAAATAGATTATTTATTGATCTTTATATTTTAATGAAATTGAGTTTTTTTTTTTTTTTTGGTCTCCCCACCATTTGTGTTTTAGCCTTACAGACTAGGCATATGTCAGCTTAGACTGCTGTACCAAATGACTGTAGCTTGGGTGTCTTAAGCAGCAAACATTTATGTCTCATAGTTGCAGAGGCTGGCAGTTCCAAGATCAGAGTGCTGGCAGTTTTGGTTCTTGGTGAAGGACCTCTTCCTGACTTGTAGATGGCCATGTTCCCATTATGCCCTAGTGTGGCAGAGAGCAGAAAGAGAAGCCCGCATTCTTGTGTCTCTTCTCAGAAGGGCACTAATCTCCTGAGGGCTGTCTCCTCCTGACCTGATTACCTCCCAAAGGCTATATATCCAGAGGCCATCACTTTAGCGATTGGGGTTTTCAGCATGTGAATTTTGAAGACACAAACACGTAGTCCATGACAGTACACATTCCTTTTAAAATCCTGTAACAAATATTTAAATAAAATGAAGGTACTAATACATAAGTCATATGAGTTTTATCTTTCCTGAACACTGAGCTGTGAATTAAAACAGAATTTAATTCAGTTTGTACCATTTTGGCATCATATGAAATCACTGATTGCAAACCAGCTGTATGTGTGTTTTTAAAATATGCTAATTCTAAGTAACATGAGCCCCATAAATACATGGTATGGGGAAAACTTAAGGCCCAAATAGTGGCTGTAAATATTTTCAGCCTTCTAAGATGGTTCATATAAATGCAGCACTACCCAAAGACTGTCTAATGAGGTTCTGTTCAATCTGCAAAGGATGATAAAGCTTTGCTGAATGGTTTTGTCCCAGATGTACTGTGAATAAGATGCCTGGTAACAACAGATCAAAGCCCTCTAGAGGCACTATATGCATTTATTACGAGCTACTCAAATGTGACAGTACCCAAGTCACCAATAAAATAACCGTTATTTTATGAAAATTATGGGGGCGACGGTGAGGTTCTCTCAAGTATGCCAGCAAAATGCAATTAAACAGATTATACTGCTAAAAACAGTCTGCTTTGGGCTGCTTTTGCATAATATTAATATATTCATTTAACTTGTGCCCACACAGCCAGATGTTTAAAGGGGCAAAAATGTCCAACCTAGTTTCCCAATCTGAATGTTGGAGGCAAGGCCTCTGTGTTGGGTGAGGCTGGGAGGATCTGGGCAAGGCAGGGGGCAAGGTTAAGCATCTAAGGGTCATGGGTCCCTGTCAGTGTCTGCAGGGTCGCAGAGATCTGAGCTCAGTGGCTGTCTACACCATTCTCCCTCCTTACCCTCTAGCACAAATGATTAATTAAACAAGAGAGAGATCCAGATTTTATATATCTCCTTCAACTGCTTAAAATGAAAGAATAGAAAAATGGCCTTCATCTTCATAAAAAGGATGGCTTTACAATTCCTTGAATTTTCAGACTCTCCTCTCAAATTCAGCTTAAAAAAAAACTTTTTGTATATAGCTGTTTAGCTCTGGGAAGAGTTGAGGACACAGCTGTTGGACTGAGACCCATTCTCAGTCATTTAGCTTTTAAAGCACTATTATCAATGACCCTTTTTAAAAACCAATGTGTCTGTGAATCCTTGTAAGATACTATAAGTAACGAAGACCCACCTGGGCTCAGGACTGCCTGCATGTAGCCTATCGTTCTTATTGTTCCTGCCTTGTTTCAGTTGACCATGTACTTACTAATTTTGGTTTGTGATGTCATTCTTATGTCTGAACTTGACCTCCTGTGACAGCGCACTTTGTGCTGTATACCTAACTGAGAGCAAGTATATGTGCTAAATTCCTTTTTTTATATCATTACTATTTTCTGGTTCTGACTCATATGTTCAGATCTATCCAATAGCTATATTTTATTAAATAGATACAATTTTACCAATGCAAAAGTCTTAAAATCTATTTCACTTAGTAACTAAGCCTGAATTTATGGTGTTTACAGTTAAATTAAACCTTGTAGTCCTAACACTAGTCAAGATGAGAAAAGTAATTGTTTCATGACTGTTTTTCTCTTAGAGAGATTATCCTGAGTAGGAGTTTTTATCTTTTACATGTTAAAAATGTTAATTGAAGATAAATGGAAAAATCTAAAAACTAAACTTGAAATGATATTTTAATGGCTTTGTTTTTATAATTATATATTATGCTTTATTTGCAGGACCGTGTAAATGCCTTAGAAACGGTAAGTTGGGTCATTTTCTTTCTCCTGTCAGAATTACTGCTGGGTCCTATTGTGGATTTCAGAGTACTCCCCAAAGGAAGCAGTTCCAGAAAGCATTTCTAAAACTTCATCTAAGATTCAAAGGGATCAATAAGCTAAACTATACCTGAAAGGTATGTAGATACAGACTTTTATAATGAAAAAAGCATTAAGAAAAAGAAAAATGTGTCTAAGTGGTCACTACTGTCTTAAGACAGATGGTGCCAATATATACCAATTTATGGAAAACACAATTAGCTTAAATGTAATTATATTTATTTGTTTCTATATTTCCTGATCACTAAAAGGACTAGTTGATACGATACTGAAATTAGGATGCCATTTTATCCTTTGAACTTTGGAAATGTAGGCAATCAATATTTTTTTCCATATTCAAATAATGATAAAAGCTGGTTAGCCTTTTTTTTTTAAAATAATCTTACTTGCAGAAATCTGGTGTTAGTAAATCATTTTTTTAAGGGCACATATGTAAAGGTTATATGCTTGTAACATTTATTGGAAAATAATTTACATATTTTTAAAAAGAAAAAAGAGGAGAAAACTTATTGCTTAGCAATAAAGTAATGGTCAGATAAAGTGCAAAATTCTGCCCAACATGACACAATGATTATGGAAAAGGCTTATTATATAATGTTAAATGGAAGTAAATTTAAGATATAAAATGACGTATACTTTCACGATAACATGTGGTGATAGGTATCTGAAAAAAGAACAGAAGCAAGTGAATCTCATCATGGTGACTTGTTGGAGAACTAGGGCTGTGATATCACTCGATTCTGCAATTTTTAAAAAAAACATGGTTTTATAAATAAACATTTGCATGATAAAGCCACACGAATTGAAAGAATGGTAGAGTAAATTATGGTACCATCTACGATGAAACATTGTTCAGCCATAAAATGTCATATGTTCAAAAGTAAATATATACAGAGGGAGATAGTTAAAGCTATATAGAGAATGTGATGTAAATACTTGGAGATGTATATTTTGTGTTAAAAACTTTGAAAACACACAAAATATTGAATGACTTGGGACTAGTCATTTTTTTTTTTAATGTTTTTCATGAGAAGGCAAGACATAAGCTTTTAAACAATAAGGTTAATAAAGAATGCTGCTGCTGCTAAGTCGCGTCAGTCATGTCCGACTCTGTGCAACCCCATAGACGGCAGCTCACCAGGCTCTTCCGTCCCCGGGATTCTCCAGGCAAGAACACTGGAGTGGGTTGCTATTTCCTTCTCCAGTGCATGAAAGTGAAAAGTGAAAGTGATGTCGCTCAGTCGTGTCCGACTCTTAGCGACCCCATGGACTGTACCCTACCAGACTCTTCCGTCCATGGGATTTTCCAGGCAAGAGTACTGGAGTGGGTCGCCAGTGCCTTCTCCTAATAAAGAATAAAATATTTAATTTGTATGAGGAAAGAAAAGATGCTATTAGAACACATTTTAGCCCTATGTAAGCAAGTGATTTTGATAGCGTCTAGACCGTAGTGAGTGAATAATCTGTTCCTTACTTTTAACTGGACCATTTGGTTTTAGTATGATGACACTGTAAGTGAATAAAATGTTTAGTGTTCCTCTACATATATTTTGCTTACCCTTCGAAAGTGTCTTGCCAATAGGATTTGGCTTATAAATCAAATGTTCTTTATAAAAGTATGAACAAAAGCAGAAAGTTTGAGGACCTGGGTGTAGCATACGAAATGCCACTTACACAGTGAGTGAACCACTTGTTTCTTGATTCCTTCATCTGTAAAAATGAACATAATTAAACTTGTTTTATCAGATTATTGGGAGAATTAAGAGAAAAATATACGTGAAAATATTTAGGACCAAACAACTGTTAGGTTATCATTATATGATTGCTTTTTATTTCTTTTTGAATCATTTTAATTATACCAATGTGTCAACATACACCATAAAGCCTTTAAAATTTATTCATATTTGCTGGTCTTTTTTATTTCTATAATCTCTTTACTAACAGAGTGCTATGGTATAAAATCTTAAATGCTTTATTCTAAGGGTTCCTCTAGGAATAAAGGTAAGAATAAAAAGTCATCATGAGAAAAATAAAACTGGTTAAATGAACTAGGTTTTTTTTTTTTTTTTAAACAGTGGCAGTTTTCTCAAGGTGGTTTTAATTTGAAATAATTATCATAAGTAAAACCATAAAAATGAAAATGCTCATTAATAACATTAATGCTCAAATGTTATTAAATCCTTTGACTTCATATAGCATTATAAGAAGCAGATTTAATATACTTGGTAGACTATTCAACTGGTAAAATATTTTACAGTTCATAAAATCAAATATGCTGGCAGCAGTCTCAAGACCATTTATTATTCTCTCACAACCCAGCAGTTAACAGTAGAAAAATGTTGACGGTCTCTCATTTGGTTTAGTTGGTATTAGGGTATGTAAGACATTAAATGTAGGATGTGTATTCTGGTGATATAGGTCTGTAAAATTTGAAATTTCATTATTCCATTATTGCACTTATATTAAATTAATTTTACAGGTTCAATATATATAATTCCTGAAAATAAGAGCAACTTAATTTGGCTTGTCACCAATTATCTATGTGCTTAGGTGACAGTTGTTTCTATTTCGCTCCTCTTTTTTTATCCTTCCCTCTTCCTTCTTCACTAGCAAATAAGTGTCTTGGATTACAAATTACATTTTATTTACAAATGAATCGCCAAGGCCTGCAAAAAATTTCTAACCTGTAGTTGAAAATCAATAAACATTTGTAGAATCAAAGAATGAATGTTGAACTGAATGTGTATAACCCTCACATGGACTGTTCTTAAGAATATAGGTATACACAATACTGATAATTGAGGGGGAAAAGTACCTAGAAGCCTATCAATTTATTATTTTTTCTCTAGACTTTCTGATTAGTACCACACTTTATTTGGTGTTTCACGAAGTTCCAATGATCTTCATTAAAGTTTAGCATGAGTTTTTCTAGGAAGGAACCACCTTCAGCCAAAGCATACTTGGTTGGTTACCTAAATAAAGTTAAGTGATTAACCTGAAAGAAGTCATGGTTGAGAGCCTTGAGCCATGGATGGGACTCACTAGTGGATATTTCTTGGGCACTACGGATATTACGTAGAAAGTGAAGAAGAGAAAAGGAAAATGAATTGTGATCAGTTCTCTCAAGGAACTTGCACTCTAATTAAGGAGAGAAGTTACTTACATGTAAATTAATGAGGTAAGATAAATATTCAGTGTCTACAACATGTCAGTGAGACAGTGCATTTTGTAGAAGGCATTACAAAGAAACTAAAACTGTAAAACAAGTTGACATCATTGCCGTCTAGGTTCTTCATAGAGAAGCATAGCTTTTGTAGTTTGAGGTCATGGTGGAGATTAGATTCATCCCTGACATGGGAGGAATCAGTGGTGTCAGGAAGAAAGCCAGAGAAGACATTGTATATTGTGGATGAAATCAAAGTTTAAAGGCAATAATGAAAACAAGAGTTTGTTAGAAAGATATTCTTAAAAAATTAAAGGCAAACTCATGAAATCATGACTCCCATAGAAATATAAAATGAACTCATGACAAACGAGTTTAACTCACTACTTTAAATGAGAGAATGAGCTAGATGTCACGTAAAAGAACATTCAAAGAGCACTAGAGCAGTGGAGTGGATTTAAAAGAGAGGCAAAACTGGCTTCTTCCATGGTGGAGGAAGGAAATCAATTGAACCCCCCTGCAGATAAAATTTATTTCATGTCTGTGTACAAGAATCATTTGCACAGCAAACTATAAATATATCAAACAATGACTGATATAAAGATCCCATTGAGTCAAAAACTCAGAAGGATCTGCTAGGCAAAAACTAGTTTTTCTTTGAAGATAAAGCAGTAACTTTTTGTTCCATTTCAATGGCTTTCACAGATTTTTGTTCTTATAGATGCATTAGCTATAAAACTTTAAGACAATGATAGACATTTTGGAGTTTTGAAATACAAGCCGAGGAGTTTAGATTTGATATCAGGCATACAGGATATTTCAGATCCTCAAAGATGATGCAGTTTAAAATGCTGCACTCAATATGCCAGCAAATTTGGAACACTCAGCAGTGGCCACAGGACTAGAAAAGGTCAGTTTTCATTCTAATCCCAAAGAAAGGCAATGCCAAAGAATGTTCACACTACTACACAATTGCACTCATCTCACACACTAGCAAAGTATTGCTCAAAATTATCCAAGCCAGGCTTCAACAGTACCTGAACCATAAACTTCTAGATGTTCAAGCTAGATTTAGAAAAGGCAGAGGAACTAGAGATCAAATTGCCAACATCTTTTGGATCAGTGAAAAAGCAAGAGAGTTCCAGAAAAATATCTACTTCTGCTTTATTGACTATGCCAAAGCCTTTGACTGTGTGAATCACAATAAACTGTGGAAAATTCTGAAAGAGATAGGAATACCAGACCACCTGACCTGCCTCCTGAGAAATCTGTATGGAGGTCAAGAAGCAACAGTTAGAAATGGACATGGAATAACAGACTGGTTCCAAGTCAGGAAAGGAGTACATCAAGGCTGTATATTGTCACCCTGCTTATTTAACTTCTATGCAGAGTACATCATGAGAAATGCCAGGCTGAATGAAGCACAAGCTGGAATCAAGATTGCCGGGAGAAATATCAATAACCTCAGATATGCAGATAACACCACCCTTATGGCAGAGAGCAAAAAAACTAAATAGCCTCTTGTTGAAAGTGAAAGAGAAGAGTGAAAAAACTGGCTTAAAACTCAACATTTAGTAAATGAAGATCATGGCATCTGGTCCCATCATAGGAAACAGATGCGGAAACAGTGTCAGACTTTATTTTGGGGGACTCCAGAATCACTGCAGTTGGTGACTGCAGCCGTGAAATTAAAAGATGCTTATTCCTTGGAAGAAAAGTTATGACCAACCTAGACAGCATATTAAAAAACAGAGACATTACTTTGCCAACAAAGGTCCGTCTAGTCAAAGCTGTGGTTTTTCCAGTGATCATGTATGGATGTGAAAGTTGGACTATCAAGAAAGCTGAGCACCGAAGAATTGATGCTTTTGAACTGTATTCAAGAAGTTGGAGAAGTTCAGTGTGTTGGAGAAGACTCTTGAGAGTCCCTTGGACAGCAAGGAGATCCAACCAGTCCATTCTAAAGGAAATGAATCCTGAATATTCATTATAAGGGCTGATGCTGAAGCTGAAACTCCAATACCTTGGCCACCTGATGTGAAGAACTGACTCATTGGAAAAGACCCTGATGCTGGGAAAGATTGAGGGTGGGAGGAGAAGGGGACTATAGAGGATGAGATGGTTGGATGGCATCAACAACTTGATGGACATGAGTTTGAGTAAGCTCCAGGAGTTGGTGATGGATAGGGAAGCCNTGTGAAGAACTGACTCATTGGAAAAGACCCTGATGCTGGGAAAGATTGAGGGTGGGAGGAGAAGGGGACTATAGAGGATGAGATGGTTGGATGGCATCAACAACTTGATGGACATGAGTTTGAGTAAGCTCCAGGAGTTGGTGATGGATAGGGAAGCCTGTCGTGCTGCAGTCCATGGAGTCGCAAAGAGTCAGACACAGCTGAGTGACTGAACTGATCAGGCACAGAAGCAGGTTTCTACCTGAGTGCCAGTTCCTACTGATGGGCATAGTACTGACTATTGAAACTTTCTGTTGGGAAGGAGTCTGGGCTACTCCTTTGGAAAGAATTACTGTGATTGTTGATTCTGTCATTGGCATTACAAGGTCTGGAGGTGAGAGTTGGTAACACAGCTATTAAACCTATAGGGAGTGTTAATGCTTTTTAATCAGGGATTGTGGCATGGTGAACGTGTGCCCAGGAGTACAGCTGGAGTGTAGTAGTGACAGGCTGCAAGCTGGGAAAGGGAAAGTGTATGTGGAGATCATAGGGCTTTAGGGATGTGCTTGGAAAATCAGGAATTGGGGCAGTGTGGTGCCAGAAAGGCAGAGTTACAGTGAGTACCCTTATTTCTAGAAAGGAACTAGCACACTTGGTAAGCGGAAGGTTGAGGGCAAAGAAGAGGTACAGGCAATACAGTTAAGACTCACTTTTGGGAAATTAAAGGGAAGGGGGAGGCAAACTTGGATATACAAAGTCTGTTTTTCATATCACCCCTCAAATCTGTCTTTATTTTCATTTCCATAAATGCCATGATAATTTAGATTCTCATACTTTTGCATTACTTAGAGTTTTCATGACCTCAGTTAAAAGAAGTCCAAAAATAATTATGGGTAAAGTAAGAGAAAAATTAGTTTCGCTCTTGTGTAACAGTACCAATATACTGCATCCATGGCAAGTAGGGTGTCAGAAACTCAGGCTTCTTTTGCTGTTTTGCTCTGCCATCTTCAGTATATCCCTTTACCCTCCTGATTTAAGATGCCTGGTTCAGCTCCAGTCCTTAGATTTGTGTTGTAACTAGACGAAAGAAAAGGGAAAGCATGTATGTAGCTTGCCTTTAGTGAAAACTAGAATTTGCATGTATCACTTCTGTGCAGCAGAATTTGGTGACATGATTATAACTAGTTTTAAGATTCATAAAGAACCAAATAAGCCATCAACTTTTGGAAATTTCAAAGTAAAATTCTAAACAACTCAAAGGTCAAAAAATAAATTATAGTAGAAAAGAAACATGCTCAACTCAGTAGGAATGGGTATAACCTTTGAGTTAAAATCAGACAGAATGTATAAATATGGAAGTTAAGAAACTATTCACAAATTAGCATGCATACAAAAATATTATACACAGAATATTAGCAGAACAAATCCTGGAATGCATGAAAAGGATAATTAATCATAAAGCACTGACAAATTATCAATTTATCAATTGAGTTTATTCCAGGACTTGAGTTGGTTTAATATTAAAAAAAATATTATAATTCAAACAGATTAAGGGGAAATTAATAAGGTCATCTCAATAGACGAATAAGAAGCATTTATTCCTTTAATTGGGCTTCCCAGATGGTGCTAGTGGTAAAGAACCGACCTGCCAATGCAGGAGACATAAGAGATGCAGGTTTGATGCCTAGGTCAGGAAGCTCCTCGGGAGGAGGAGATGGCAACCTACTGCAGCACTCTTGCCTGCAGAACCCCAAGGACGGAGGAGCCTGGTGGGCTGCAGTCCTTAGAGCTGCAGAGTCAGACACTAAAGCGACTTAGCATGCATTCCTTTGATATCATTATCATCTTCATAAGCCATTTAGCAAACTAAGAATAGAAGGGAACGTCCTTAATCTGATAAAGGCCATGTGAAAAAAAAATTCCATGGCAAACCTCACCTTACATTTTAAAATTTCCTCTTTAAGACCAGGACTAAGCAAAGGGTGCCCCATTGTGCAGTTTGTATTATACACTGTCTTGGTGGTATTAGCCAGAGCTGTAAAACTATCATTGTTTGCAAATAATAGTATTGTTCATATAAAAAGCTCTAGGAATTTGTAGTTAAATTATGAGAAGTAGAGTTTAACAAGTTTGATAAAAACAACTATATGAAAGCCCATTTTACTTCCAACTCCAGCAAAAATTCCTAAGAAAAGGTAATTAAAAGCAATATATCAGTACAAAAATAGCAAAGAATAAAAAATATGCAGGAAAATATGTAATCAAAAATTCAGTCCTTTATAGGAGAACACTCTAGAATAGATACTTCTGAAAAAGAACAAGGTAGGTGTGTTTTCCTAACATATATGAAAGTGAAAGGTGCTCAGTTGTGTCTGACTCTTTGTGACCCCCATGGTCTATACAGTCCATGGAATCCTCCAGGCCAGAATACTGGAGTGGGTAGCCTTTCTTTTCTCCAGGGGATGTTCCCAACCCAGGAATCGAACCAGGGTCTCTTGAATTGCAGGCAGATTCTTTACCAACTGAGCCACAAGGGAAGTGATTGATATATAATATATCAGTTTATACAATCAGATATAAACATATATTCAGTTCAGTTCAGTCGCTCAGTCATGTCTGACTCTTTGCGACCCCATGAATCGCAGCACTCCAGGCCTCCCTGTCCATCACCAACTCCTGGAGTTCACTTAAACCCATGTCCATCGAGTCAGTGATGCCATCCAGCCATCTCAGCCTCTGTCGTCCCCTTCTCCTCCTGCCCCCAATCCCTCCCAGCATCAGAGTCTTCCAATGAGTCAACTCTTCACATGAGGTGGCCAAAGTACTGGAGCTTCAGCTTTAGCATCATTCCTTCCAAAGAAATCCCAGGGTTGATCTCCTTCAGAATGGACTGATTGGATCTCCTTGCAGTCCAAGGGACTCTCAAGAGTCTTCTCCAACACCACAGTTCAAAAGCATCAATTCTTTGGCGCTCAGCCTTCTTCACAGTCCAACTCTCACATCCACTGGAAAAACCATAGCCTTGACTAGACAGACCTTAGTCGGCAAAGTAATGTCTCTGCTTTTGAATATGCCATCTAGGTTGGTCATAAGTTTTCTTCCAAGGAGTAAGCGTCTTTTAATTTCATGGCTGCAGTCACCATCTGCAGTGATTTTCGAGCCCCGAAAAATAAAGTCTGACACTGTTTCCGCTGTTTCCCATATATGTATCAGTTTAGTCCAGTTGCTCAGTCATGTCTTACTCTTTGTGACCCCATGAACTGCAGCACACCAGTCCTCCCTGTCCATCACAACTCCCAGAGCTGACTCAAACTCATGTCCATTGAGTTGATGATGCCATCCAACCATCTCATCCTCTGTCGTCCCCTTCTCCCACCTTCAATCTTTCCCAGCATCAGGGTCTTTTCAAATGAGTCAGTTATTCGCATCAGGTAGCCAAAGTTTTGGAGTTTTAGCTTCAGCATCAGTCCTTGCAATGAATATATTTATATAAAACCTTATTAAAGCTACTGAAATTATGATAGTATAGTCTTGACACAGGAGTATATAAATAGGTCATTGTTATCATACAGAGAATTCAAAAACAAATTTTGTACATAGAAACTTGATGTCTGACATGCTGCTCATCACTGTCAGGGGAAGAGGGTGGACTTTTTAATAGATGATATGAAACAAATGAAATTGAAACCCTATCTCAGATGCAAAAGTGGTTGAAAGCCTAAATGTAAATGATGAAACTGTAAAACTTTAAAACACAGTACAGTTTGCTATCTTCATGATCTTAGGACTTTGGAAGATTTCTAGAAGGAGGGAGGTGCTGAAAATAGAGATGAGAAAGGAAATGACTGATGTGACCACATCAAAATTAAGAACTTCCATAAATCAGAAAGACAACATGAAAAGAATTAAAAGCAATCCACGCTTAGAATTTATTTGTAGTAGAAGATATAACTGACAAGCAGTGTATGTCCAAATCAATTTGTATACAAATCTTATTGCTCAACAAAGCAATTAGAAAAGAATAAACAACTCAGATTTAAAGAAAAAGGGTAAAAGGCATGAGCAAGCATTTCAGTTGAAAAAGAATCATGTAAGAGTATATTCAGCTTCATTCGTAATCAAAGAAACACTAATTAAAGCCACAAAAATTGTCATTTTCCTTTATGTATATGTTTTATGTACTCATTTGTATCTATGACATTTCACCAAAAAGCAAAGAAAACAGAAACATGTTAGCAGTCTTTTCTTTTTCTTTCTTTTTTTTTTTTTTTTTTGCTTTTTATAGCAAAATGATTAACACTGTCCTTGACAGTAATTTCAAAGCGAGCTGGTGAGTTTGAGCATGGTCTTCTAGCGGCTCACTCCCAGGAGCACACAAAGATCTTTGAAGAGGTCGTCAGACACAAGACACAAGAATGTTTAAGAGAATCAGTTGTATCCTCAGCTTCTACCTGCACTTTTAAAATAGCTCTGCTTGAGGAGGCCCTCTTACCTTTCATAACCCACCTCCTCCCACTTCACCAAAGAAAGGCTTCCTTCTCCCTTGATGGCAAATGCCCCAGGCTCTTTAGGGTGCCAGAGAAGGGACAGTTTATGATTTGGGTGCCTTCATGTCCTCCTTTAATCAAATCACTAAAGTAAAGCTTCTTGTCCTTCTTGAAGTGAAGTGAAGTGAATTCACTCAGTCGTGTCCAACTCTTTGCAACCCCAGGGACTGTAGCCTACCAGGCTCCCCGTCATGGGCTTTTCCAGGCAAGAGTACTGGAGTGGGTTGCCATTTCCTTCTTCACTTGTCCTTCTTGGTCATGCATACATTTTTGATAAGAACAAAGAGTTGTTTTAGATATATGGCCTGTTGAGAGTGAGTTGTTCTGAAATTGACGTGTATCGTTGATTGATGTTGGGGCAGAGTAAAGACAATTTTATTTAATGACCTCACCTCTTCCACCACCCTGCTACAATCAGAGAATGTATAGCTCCAGAAAACAAAGTTAAGAAGTGTTGAAAAGAAATCGTTGAAAGCCAGTGTCTTATTTCATCCAGGTGACAAACTCTGGCCTGGCTCCATTCCTTATCTGTCTATCTATCTTAGAATTATGATTGAAAAGTGAGATGGTTGTCACAAGGACACATTAACACAATATGTAGAATTGAAAAATGAAGTCAAATTTTTTTTCTACCAGAAAGTAAGGCTGATTTTGGCTGATTGGTTTGACAGTGAGAACTGGCTTTGCCAGTCTGCAGCTGTAAGGTTTGGATGCAAATATATTTAACACTGAGATAGAATGAATATATTAAAATGTTGTACTGACAGAATGGTATTGAAATTAACAAGATTTTTATTTTTTGCATATGTTAAGTTCAATGAAATATCTCTATGTAAAAAAAGAACAGTTATAGTCATTTGACTAGTCTTGGTAAATAAAGCCTTTTAGATATACTTTCCAGAAACAGAAAGCGAATGACTCTAATAACTACATCACAATTCTTTGGCAAGTCAAGTGGTTTCTAATTCTTTGCTTTCAACACATTGAAAGAAGACCTAATCGAGATGGTAGATCATTAAAATTAATTTTCGATGACAGATTGCTATGTACTCTGTCATAAAACTATGAAGGCGTTCAAGAAATTGAATAACATTGTTATAACACAGCTGCTTTCATTCTCATGTACTTTTTTACATGAACAAGATTTCTCTGCAAGTAAACCTATATGAACAAAAAACGGAAATAGAAATGAAACTTTGTCTTATTGAAAACAAAATTAGCATTTACCCGTGGATGCATAGGCCAGTTGAGTACAGAAGGAGGAGTTATATCCATCCCAGTAAAAGATATACATTTGGAAGCCTTAGGGTTTTCTAACATTTCACATTTAATTTTTTCTAAGAAATTGTAATATACATAATGTCAAACATATGATGATTGAATCCATAATAATGTGTAACACTTTGAGCATTTTGGTCACAGAGAGTTTTAAAAATCAGTTCTTTCTGTATATATGCATTTCTGTTACAGAGAAGGATGAAGTGTGCAGGATAACCAAAAGTCCTGGAAGGATAAAGGTATTGTATATTAGGATAAAAATCTGTGAGGAAAAACAGAGTTGAAATCAAAGTGAAAAGAAATCATATAAAATCTGTCTTTTAAAGAGGATACTATAATGAGATTTGAAGTTCACTGGAGGAACTTCTCTTCTGGTCCTGTGATTAACTCTTCAGAGCTCCCGGTGCAGGGGCCCAGGTTTGACCTCTTGTTAGGGAACTAGATCCCACATACCTCATCTAAGACCCAGCACAGCCAAATAAATAAATAAGTGGGGTTTTTTTAAAAAATAAAGTTCACTGGACAAGTTAATATGAGTAATATAAAAGTTTTATTTGAAAATGACAGTATTTACTACATTCCAGAATTTTCATCCTGTACGACTTCCTAAACGTACGATAAAAACATTTCGACAGCTTAAAAGCTTATGTATGAAAGGGGGAACAAATAAGGCATATACACAGCTTAAATAATTATTTAGGGAGGATCTCATCAAACGTGGAAAAGCACTGACTTAGAGCAAATGTGTAATTGTGTAATTGCAATTATCAGTGTTTAATCAACTTCTTAAATCAAAGTTACTTAAAACAACCTAAGTTTCCTATATTTTTAGGATATATTTACACAGAGATAGCATGACGTAGCAGCAGCTGCAGCATGGTTTATAGGATACATCCTAACCTATAGCTTCTATGGAGAAAAACATGCACAAATTTGCCTATCTGAGAAAAAAATGCAAGACACAGGAAATCTCTTAGAAATATGATTTCTACTTTGAAAAATCTATTAGAGCCTTATGCACATCTCCAAAGGACTCATTCAGCCAGTTTTGGTGATACCAGACTTGAACAGTGCACACCAGCTGCTCTTCAAGATCTTGATGGCCATGAGTATGAGACTTTGCCAGCATGTCTCTGGAAATGACTAAGTGATGCTGTGGGCTCTGACTTCACTTGTCTACTGTTGTTGGGTATTCACTTTCAATTTTCTTTCCTTCACACTATGGTGTGTGTATGCTCACTCGGTCGTGTCTGACTCTTTGAGACCCCATACGCTGTAGGCAAGAATTTTGGAGAGTTTTGCCATTTCCTGTTCCGGAGGATCTCCCAACCAGGGATGGAACCACATCTCTTGCGTCTCCTGCATTGGCAGGTGGATACTTTACCACTAGCGCCACCTGGGAAGCCTTCACACTATGGGTCCAGCGCTAAGTGTGCTTCAAGCTACTCTACAGGCACATAAGTTGTTGAAAAAGAACCATTATTCTCTGTTAGGACACCAGGTTCAGCTCTCAGACACTTAGGAATATATGGACCCAATAGAGTTAACGTACTGACTGAAGTGTCCCGGTTTAGCTCAGGAAGTAACTGACTTGAGTATGTAAATGTGGCCAAATAATGGTTAATTATCTGCAGTGCCTCTTCTGAGTATTTGTCAGAATCTTGAAGCTGAGTAGGACTTGCCTTTATCTCTTTATAAAGCCAGAACTTGCTGTTTCAGAACCAAAGATCAAGCTAGGCTCAATTTTTGGTTTTGCCAAGGCTATAAGCCTGTCATTGAAGTTGCCTGAAAGGTTCAGTCAAATTGGCTTTACCCCAAATAAAACGCAGTGTGCTCTGTACGGTTTTGACCCAGAATCAGGTGAATCTCAGCAGTTTTGGCCGAGCTACATTGTAAAATTTTGGATTTGTTCGAACTTGACACTTCCTGGGAACCCATTCAAACTGAAACCGGAAAAAGGTTTTGCACAAACCCTGTCCTAGCCCGTTCTGCCAAGTTTCCCACTGCTCTAATGTTCGTCTACCTTCTGTATATTCGCATCGAGGGCAAACGGAAATATCCTCATGAATCTCTCATGAGGGATCTTGGTCGAAACAATCTAGACATTCTCCTTTCACCACCTTGTCTCCAAACACAGAGCCCGTATTCTGCATTAGTATTAAAATGTGTATGTCTTCCAGTAATGGGGTCAACATCAAAGGGTTAAACTTCAAAAACATGACTGTGCTTATGTTCAAATGAAAGTGCTGCTGAAACAAGCCAGCTGTTTTATACAGAGTTGCAAACCTCGTGGCAAAAGGTGATGACCAATTTAAAAGTCTAAGACTTCCTTCAGTCTGCAGAAATGGTTTCTCATAGCCCTGTCAAACTTTTCATAAATGCAGTGACATAGGAAAAGTATCATTGAGAAATTACGTAATGAATGCAGCTTCACCAGCAGATGAATTTAGGATTATTGAATTGCTCAGTGTTTAGAAGTCAGACTGACAGCTTCATAGTTGGTGCTGAGAAGTAGTCAGGATGCCCAACTGCTTGCTTGGTAATGTGTTTTATAGTCCTGTTCAAAACACTGCCAATAACAGTGCATTCTCTGAGTGAACGCTCTTGCTTTTTATTGTGAAGATACTGTAAGTGTATCCTACGAAACACTTTCTGAACTACCTTTCTGAAAAACATAATGCATATATGAAATGTCTTCTGTTCTCTTTAAGAGAGCATATCTGGGTGAAATCTCAGAATAATAGTGTATTACATTTTTTTAAAATCTAACTATAAAATGAAATATTGGTATTATACCCTTAATATATAGTTTGTGGGAGTAGTGTCTGTCACATACGTTTAGGAAGCAGCCTTTACATGAAAGGCTGATTTGGGCATTTTTCATTTTGTATATCTAATTTTAACCAATTGCATACAGATTTCAGCTGAAACTTGTTATATGCTTAGTTTAACATGATAGAAAGGGATAGAGTAAAACAGTATCTGGTTTAGAGTCAAAAACAGTGGGTTCTGGTCATTTCCTCCCTGATAATCAGGCACATAACTCTGGGCAAGTTTTTTAACCCCTCTACATTTCTTTCTTTCTTTCTTTTAATGATTGTGTTGCATTAGGTGCTTTGTTAAAAAGTCTTTTACCTAGTCTAGTCTGTGTTGTTGTGCTTAGTTGCTCAGTTGTGTCTGACTCTTGTGACCCCATGGACTGTAGCTTGCCAAGCTCCTCTGTCCGTGGGATTTCCCAGGCAAGAATACTGGAATGGGTTGCCATTTCATTCTCCAGAGGAACTTCCTGACCCAGGGATTGAACCCAGATCTCCTGCATTGCATACAGACTTTGCCAACTGATCTACAAGGGAAGTATAATCTAAGAGGAATTAAAAAGTTAATCTTCACAAATTTCTACCCTATGAAAAGTTGCTTTCAAACAATTTACTACCTGCCTCTTGGGAAATCTGTATGCAGGTCAGGAAGCAACAGTTAGAACTGGACATGGAACAACAGACTGGTTCCAAATAGGAAAAAGAGTATGTCAAGGCTGTAAAGTGTCACCCTGCTTATTTAACTTATATGCAGAGTACATCATGAGAAACGCTGGACTGGAAGAAACACAAGCTGGAATCCAGATTGCCGGGAGAAATACCAATAACCTCAGATATGCAGATGACACCACCCTTACAGCAGAAAGTGAAGAGGAACTATAAAGCCTCTTGATGAAAGTGAAAGAGGAGAGTGAAAAAGTTGGCTTAAAGCTCAACATTCAGAAAACGAAGAACATGGCATCCAGTCCCATCACTTCATGGCAAATAGATGGGGAAACAGTGGAAACAGTGGCTGACTTTATTTTGGGGGGTTCAAAAATCACTGCAGATGGTGATTGCAGCCATGAAATTAAAAGATGCTTACTCTTTGGAAGAAAAATTATGACCAACCTAGATAGCATATTAAAGAGTAAAGATATTACTTTGCCAACAAAGGTCTGTCTAGTCAAGGCTATGGTTTTTCCTGTGTTCATGTATGGATGTGAGAGTTGGACTGTGAAGAAGGCTGAGTGCCAAAGAATTGATGGCTTTTAAACTGGGATGTTGGAGAAGACTCTTGAGAGTCCCTTGGACTGGAAGGAGATCCAACCAGTCCATCTTAAAAGAGATCAGCCCTGGGTGTTCATTGGAAGGACTGATGCTGAAGCTGAAACTCCAGTACTTTGGACACCTGATGCAAAGAGCTGACTCATTTGAAAAGACCCTGATGCTGGGAAAGATTGAGGGCCGGAGGAGAAGGGGATGACAGAGGATGAGATGGCTGGATGGCATCACTGACTCGATGGACATGGGTTTGGGTGGACTCCGGTAGTTGGTGATAGACAAGGAGGCCTGGCGTGCTGCGATTCATGGGGTCGCAGAGTCAGACACGACTGAGCGACTCAACTGAACTGAATCATGTAAATGTATTTTATAGATGCCTGTTGAATCCATGCCATTCAGTTGTGTCCTGGGGCGTATAGCAGATTAGGTCCCTGCTGCCCTGGATCTCATATTTTAGGGACTATTACAAGTGGAAGGATGCTTAGAGACCCTCATCAAAACCACTCCATCTATAAATAAGAGGTCTGAGGCCATAGGAGTTTATGAATAGCCAAGTGTGGCAAAACTAGGGCTAGACAGAATTCAAGCATCCTGATTAGTGGCTCCATGTTCTTTCCATTCCATATACTCCACCTGTGACTATTGAGAGTAATGACATGAGTGAGGAATGCTTTTTAAGTAAATATCTAGTGAATGATGCAAAGTGAAGAGGAAGAGAATTAACGACCAGATCCTGTATTTACCTTGAGCGCGTCAAGCAGTAGAGAGTCACAAATACAACACTGAGATTCTTTAACCATATTTAAAATTGTCAAAATATGCCCTCAACCTGATGGTAAGTGGGGTCTAATACACCAGCTTTGATCTAATTTTCTGCCTTGTGAATGTTGAAGAAGAGAGTCGGCATGCCCCAGGTTGCATTACTAGTTCTGTCTTGAGCTTGCCCAGTGATATTAAATGCCTCTGTCCATAATTTTTATTTTATACTCTTAATTCCACTTACACAACTGTTTGTAAAGTTTGTTTAGGGCTTTTAACAAACTTTGATCTCAGATGAAAGGCTGGAGAGAGTATAAACTGTCACTATTAGCACCATTAATATAAATATCCAAAGTAGTCTTGTGTTAATTATTTAACATTAGTGAATGGTTTTATCCTCTCATTGCCCCAAATGCATGATATTTGAACATCAAACAGTAAAAGACCAAACCATCAAAATAGCCCTTCCCTCATTATTCTCTTTAGGCTCTGTTCTTAATTATTTTGCGTAGTTGGTGTTCCATCAGTGATTTTCTGGAGCTTCTTCAATGTTTTTCTCTACTAGCACCTCGCTGTCTACCTAAATCCATAGCAGAGGTCAATAAAGCACATCCTTGACTTGTTTATTTCATTGTCATCAGACGTTAACCAGATAGTTTAAAACACATTAAAGATGGACTTACTGACTTAAAACACCTGGATTCCATGCAGTACTTCCTTTATATCCTTTTAGAGAACTTAAACTGTTTTTGGCTTTCCCTATCACTTCTAGTTCAGAACTTGTTTTGCTTTGTAATACCCTGTTACATTAGACGTTAGTTCTTCCTTGAAGAAGAGTGTATTTGTTTCCAAATATGAAGGAGTTGACTGGAAGAGTGATCTCCAGATTTCTCAGAGATTGATTACGATTTGGTGCCCTGAGAGTTAAAGGAGGTGTTTGTGAGTCCTGGCACTTTCACATGGACAACTCACATAACCCCTCTTTTCCCAATTTCTATGATCCATGGAGTGGGCCCAATACTTACCCTATTGTGTCACAGATTTGCTGAGACCATCAGATGAGGTAAAGGATGGGAAAGTCCTTGTCTAATTTAAAACGATTATTCCTCCTCCATGTGTGCACCACCTTTACTGGTCACAAGAGCAATATACCGGCTAGAAATATTTGGCTCATTAGTTGAGACATTTGCATTCTAGTTTTGTCACATAGGCTATGTGTCTTGGCACTGTATGTTATATACATTTTACTTCCAAAATTCAGTGTAATTACTTCAAGTTTAGCATCTGAGAAATTTAGATTTATGCTTCTTATTTAATAATTTTAGTTCAACTCATTCCTGCCTCCAGATTCTGTTGGCCTGGGATAGGACCCAATAGTTTTTAAAGTTCCTCAGATGATTCCAGTGGGCAGTCATGGGTGAGAATTACTGACCTGAGCCATCTGCCATGTGCTTTTTAAGTCTGATCTTCTTCTGCCTTCACATCTGTTGGATGCGGTCCTGTTAATTTCCACTGAGTTAATTTCATGTCTTTTCTGCCCATACCATCGTGTATTCTGTGCCTTTGCTGTTGTTCAGTCGCTCACTCTTTGCAACCCCATGGACTGCAGCACTCCAGGCTTCTCAGTCCTTCACCATTTCCTGGAGCTTGCTCAAACTCACGTCCATCAAGTTGGTGATGCCATCCAACCATCTCATCCTCTGTCAGCCCTTCTCCTCCTGCTTTCAATCCTTCCCAGCATCAGCGTCTTTACCAGTGAGTCGACTCTTTGCATTAGGTGGCCAAAGCATCGGAACTTCAGCTTCAGCATCAGTCTTTTCAATGTATATTCAGGGTTGATTTCCTTTAAGATTGACTGGTTTGATCTCCTTGCTGTCAAAGGGACTCTCAAGAGTCTTCTCCAACACCACAATTCAAAGGCATCAATTCTTTGGTAGTCAGCCTTATCTGTTGTCCAGCTCTCACATCCATACATGACTACTGGAAAAAGCATAGCTTTGACTAGACAGACCTTTGTAATGTCTCTGCTTTTTAATACGCTTTCTAGGTTGGTCATAGCTTTTCTTCCAAAGAGCAAGCATCTTTTAATTTTATGGCTGCAGTTACCATCCACAGTGATTCTGGAGCCCAAGAAAATAAAATTTTTCACTGTTTCCATTGTTTCCCCTTCTTTTTGCCATGAAGTGATGAGACTGGATGCCATGATCTTAGTTTTTTGAATGTTGAGTTTTAAGCCAGCTTTTTCACTCTCCTCTTTCACCTTCATCAAGAGGCGCTTTAATTTCTCTTGACTTTCTGCCATTAAGGTGGTGTCATCTGCATATCTGAGGTTTTAAATATTTCTCCCAGCAATCTTGATTCCAGCTTGTGCTTCATCCAATTCTTTGCCTACCACATATTATTTCCAATCTACTAAAACAATAGTTGTGAGGTTCTTTCTCAAACATTATTTTTTTTTAATTTTCCAAGAATACAAAGTGCTTACTTTTAGCTTCTTACTAAAGTATAACTTTCTTGGGCCTAACTTCAGGGACATATTTGCCCAGTCATGAATTTACCAAATGATTAATTCTCTAATTTTAATAAATGTTAATAAATCACCCAATTTGCAAAACAGTGTGTTTGGAAACTATATAAAGAGTTTAAAAGCAAATATGTTGTTTTGTAAATCAGTATGTTGAGCAAATTGTCTATTCAATCAGTTTGCGTTTGGCTTATTGACTAAAATATGTTAATTACCTTCCTCCCTCATCTCTCTTCTTATTTCTCCTATTTCCTACCTTTGGGTTAGTCCCCACTCTATAACATCACATTCATTTGGCCATTCACTCATTTCTTTCATTCATTTTTCCATTCAATAAATGACCATCAGCTAACCCACGTAAAGGACTGAGTATAAAG
Source organism: Neotragus moschatus (assembly GCA_006410615.1). Lineage (NCBI taxonomy): Eukaryota > Metazoa > Chordata > Mammalia > Artiodactyla > Bovidae > Neotragus > Neotragus moschatus. The sequence goes on from SJYA01001431.1 coordinate 174,559, forward strand.
CATGGTTTATCTTATAAGGCAGCATAGGACAAGTATTTCATGAACTACCAGACTTCATATCAGACTCCACATAAGTGGTTTACAAAGGCTCCCATCTCAGGAAGGAGAAATTTGGCACTAAAGAACTGAAGAGGATTCTGAGAGGTGATGGTAAAAAGCAGAGAACTTACCAAAGGTAGATTAATCTTTGGTAATACTCTTTGGCTCAGTTGGATCCAATCTTGGTCTATTGATTTCTTTTGGTAAGAACTGAGTTTTTTCTTTTAAAATATCTTACAAAGCACAAAGACAAATTTTCCTTATTTTTAAATAGAAAACCTTCATTCTCTCTTGAAAATACCATATGGGTCTGTTGGAGTCTATTATAAATCTAAGAAGGCTTCCTCAGTGGCTCAGCAGTAATGAATCTGCCTACAATGCAGGAGACGCAGGAGACATGGGTTCGACTCCTGAATCAGGAAGATTCCTTGAAGGAGGGCATAGCGACAATAGCATTTCTGCCTAGGAAGTTCCATGGACAGAGGAACCTGGTGGGCTGCAGTCCATGGGGTCACAAAGAGTCAGACACGACTGGATGACTGAGCACAGGCATATAAATTTAAGATACATAATGAATCTTGATGGTCTTATTTTCTTGAAACATTTTCCTTTCTCATCATCCTAGAAATTATTTTATTGTTACTTCTCAGTTGTTCCCTACTCTGCTAGAAGAGACCAAAATCATATGAAGATGGAGGAATAATAGGATCATGTAGAAGGATGTTCGGAGAAGGCAATGGCACCCCACTCCAGTACTCTTGCCTGGAAAATCCCATGGACGGAGGAGCCTGGTAGGGTGCAGTCCATGGGGTCGCGAAGAGTCGGAGACGACTGAGTGACTTCACTTTCATTTTTCACTTTCATGCATTGGAGAAGGAAATGGCAACCTACTCCAGTGTTCTTGCCTGGAGAATCCCAGGGACGGGGGAACCTGGTCGGCTGCCGTCTATGGGGTTACACAGAGTTGGACATGACTGAAATGACTTGGTAGTAGTAGTAGAAGGATGTTGCAATAAGTGACCTAAATTGGCACTATTGCGTGACAATTCAGTTTTCTCATTTTGTTGTCAAAAGTATATCATGAATTGAAGAGTCTGAGAATCTTACCCTTCTCACCAGTTACTACCTTAGCCAGCTGCACTTTCATGGATGCTAGAAGTAGACACGGGACTAAGGACTTGATTACAGCACAGCTGGCCCATGAGCTGCATGTTGGAATCACGTCCCTTTGCATCCCCAGTCCCTCAGACAGGTCCAATGGGCTCGCTCGTGCAGTGAACTTGTGTTATAGCTGAGGAATCCTGAGCTGTGACCCCAGTCTTATAAAAGGAGCTACAAGAAATTCTCAGAGAAGGAATACTGACTCCAATATTCTTGCCTAGAGAATCCCATGGACAGAGGAGCCTAGCAGGCTGCAGTCCATGGGAGCACAAAGAGTTGGATACGAATTAGTGACTGAACAAAAAAGAAATTCTATCCAACCTTTGCCTAAGAGGAAGACACTCTCATTTTCCAAGTCTGTTTGCTATACAAACATTCTTGAAAAGCTATTCTGGGACAAAAGCCATCATAAGATCTGTAGCAATGTCATAGAGAAGTACCTTCCATCAAAATAGTGTATTATCTTTCAAGAAGTTGTATAATCTTTTTCATTATGATTATTATCACTTGTATTGGATGCAGATAGAGAATTCAGAATTTCTGATTTCCTCCAAAAAGAGCAAATGAGGAAACTGACAGAGGAAGACGTTTCACAGCTATTAGATGAATCAGAAGGTTAATATAAAGGGACAGACAGCAGCATTCTAGATCCCAATGATGATGGTGAAATTGACTCTCTAAACAAAAGTCAGATTGTGAGTCTGCAAATGATAGTATCCTATGTGATTCTGTTTTGCAAACTTAGGAATCAATGCATGAACAGTATAGTTTCTAAGGACCAAAAGGAAGTAGGGTACTCTTAATCCAGTTAGCTAGTCAACACGATGGACGTCACCATGCAGTATTATGTAACAAGAACATTTGCTGAAAGAATGTGTGACAGTACACTTTCGTCTTTTGTTATGTTTGTGCAACATAATTTGCTTCCTATGGCTCATAAATGGGCCAGTGCTGAAAGCAGGTTGTATAGAAATGTGATGAGAAGGAAAAGGTAATATAGAAATGAAAATCGTTGTTGGATTGATCACTCTAACTGATGCTTATAAATCTAAGAAATGAAAAAATCTAGACTTATCTAGTAAAGACTGCTTTATCAACTTTATAAAATTAGAAAGTCATATTTTCAGAAGTATTGTGTTTTGAAGAAGAAAGTGTAAGAGAGCAAACCAGAAGTAATGGTAAAATAGAACTTGTTAGAAGTATATTTGAAATTTGGAATCAGTATTTACAAGATGGGTATTTTTCAGAATCATGAATGACATTTATTCAGTAGTCCATTGCATTCATACCTTCAAAATCAAGAGAACATGTAGCATGCTTAACGTCTTACTAAAGTTTCTATAACAGTTTTTACTGTTTGATTCTCTAAATTATTTATCAAGTAGCTAAATTTTTTTTTAAAGCTTCATCCGTGGGGTCTGAATTGTACTTGGTGATGACTGATTACTGCTAATAAGCTAAAGATTAAGCTCAAGTACATTGTTGTGTTCTGGGATCTGGGAACAAGCTGCCATTCTATATTCCCATCTTCCTGTTTCTTTGTTTTCTGTTTGCTTGTTTGTTTTTGTTAAAAGTGAATCTCCTGTGGTTCCCACAGTGTGCAAATTGCCGCTGACTTCAATCGATATTACCTTAAATTCAATACACCCAGTTTCACTATCAGTAGACATCTTGTTTGCATCTCCAGAACATTCCTTTAAAGCAGTGGACCCCTGTAAGTTTAAGAGGGAGAGACCCTGCATCTTTAAGTAGAGCTCCAGGGGCTTCCCTGGTGCCCCACTGGCTAAGACTCCTCTCTCCCAAAGCAGGGGTTATCTCATGTAATTGATGTTACTGTTACAACTTTATAATTATAAGAAGAGTGTGTTCCAGAACTCCTGACACAGCCATATACTCTTGACAGGATATGGAGTCATTCCCAAATCAAATATAAATTATCTTTCACGCTAGCAACTTTTAAAAGTATCATTGCAAATATGTAGTTACTGGATGTCTGAGAAGCAATTACAACAACAAATTCAATAAATATTTACTGTGTAGCTACTATGTAGATTTAAAGAATAGTAAATAAGGTATAATCCCTATACTTAAAATTTTCCAATTTAATGGAAATAGGCAGTTAATGAAAAATCATAAATATTTTCTCTCTATTGCTCTCATTTATTTTATTTATTTATTGCTCTCATTCATTCAGAAACCAAAAGAATATTCTTGAACTAAATCTAGTCAGCTTTAGCAGAATCAAGTCTGATGTAGTGAAGTCTGTCACAGTGCGAGTTGTATGTAGTTGGGCTGGCCAAAAATCCATTCGGCATTTTCGATAACACCTTATGGAAAAACCCAAACAAACTTTTTGGCCAGCCCAATACTTAGTAAACACTATTAGGTAAAGGGAAGACAGGATATTCTTTCAGATTCCTGTATAAATAAATGTTGTGAAATCCTGCCTAATTTCCAGATTATTACATGTTTTCTAAGTTTTTACAACTTACTTTAAATGTCCAAAGTCATGTGGTTTTTGCCTACTTTTGTTTCCTGGCTTTTTTTCTTTTTTTTTTTTTTGCTGTTTTTTTGTTTTGTTTTGTCTTGTTTTTTTAATGTGTCTAGTAAAGGTTGCAGAACTCGTTCATTTCAGTTGAGTCTGTTAAAAAAGAAGTGAGGGGAAGGAGCCCAAGTTCAAAATTTCAAATTGTTTTGGCAGGACCAACTCCTTTTCATACTAACCACCAGGCCACAAAGCTTCATTGTTGTCCAGTTGAATGAATGCATGGCTTTCACTGGGAAAAAAGGGAAAAAAAAAAAACTTTCTAGCAATTGAAGTTTCAAGAAAACAATTGTTTGCGGCAAATGTCAGATAAATTTGCTCATCAAATAATATTATCAGCTGTTTTATGCCCCCTGGCTTTCGTGGTCCATCTTAGTCAGTTCAGGTTTGAAAATTCAGAAGCTAGAAGAATTTGTTTAAAAATGTACACTTTTGTTCACATATACTGTCCTCCTCTCTTGCCCTTCTTCTGTTCAACCATCCAGGCCATACCTTCACAGAGCTTCTCAAACATACTTAGAATTCACCTTTAAAGTTATTGGTTTAGGTGAGCTGTCTGCCAAAATGTATCACTATCACTTCGAATTATTGGTACTTTAAGTGTGGCCCGGCCGTTGGGTATCCTTAAGAGAGAGTTCTGTTGAATTTTCGATAATTTTCAAATATTCTAGATAGTCTCTTCTGTCTGCTTTGGCAGCAGTTGGCCAGGGAAGTGCTTTGTACAAGATCCAAAAGAGTATTTCTAAGTGTTCAGAAAAGGATTAATTATGAAAGCAAACTTTAAAAAGTATAGGCAGAGTTGGTCTTAGTTCCTTTTGAATTGAGTCGCAAAGCCACAGTGATAAAAATAAAATACTTTGCCTGATTTCTATTTAGATCTGATCTGCCTGTCGCCAGAAACTCACCCATGCAGGAGGATTACCTGCTCACACGCGCTTCCAACGCCCAAGGGCTGCGTGGGGACTAAGGGGAATGATTGGCTTGTTTTGCCATTCTTCTTTAGAACACCAGGTTGGGGAAGTGGGGGACACATCTCTTTGAAAGAAAATAACCCTTTAATTCGAGAACAGAGAAGATTAACTATGTTCACCTCACCAAGGAGCTTTTAAGTAAATTAGCCTGGACCCTACCTCAGCCAGAACAATTATCATCCCTTATCAGTGTTCCCTATCAGGACCCTCTGCTGTGTGTTAAATATGGAAGAAGCAAATGTGATTGCCTGCCTTAGCATATGTTGAGACCTTGGGGTGAGGGCTTGGTATCCCTCAGGGAAATGATTAGCTTTTCTCAGAATCTGCCAGCATTCAGGGTCATCATGGCCTCCTGAGACAAGCCCTGTCAGCTCATCCAGGGGAGACAGGTTGCTGTTGACATCCTGCTGCTGCTGCTGCTGCTGCTGCTGCTAAGTCTCTTCAGTCGTGTCCAACTCTGTGCGACCCCATAGATGGCAGCCCACCAGGCTTCTCCGTCCCTGGGATTCTCCAGGCAAGAACACTGGAGTGGGCTGCCATTGCCTTCTTCTACATCTCCTTATTAAGATCTTACTAGGTCCACAGAAGATTTTATTCTCATCTTCTTCTCTTTAACTGTCTGGACCATTTAACTCAACTTTACTGTGTATCATTTTTCTTCTTCTTTTTTTTTAAAATTCTAAGTCTGTGTAAAAATAGTCTCTGTCTTTCACAAAGTCAGATTTTAAGTTGTATTTAAAAAAAATAATGTGCACTATAAATATATTTCCATTTATAAGTTATGAATGAGTCTGTATTAATCTTTGTGCTGAGATGTCCACCCACCCCCCATAAAACTAAAATCTTTTGTGTACAATAGCAAATATTCAGCACTGGAAATATAGGGAAGAATATTTGTTGTTGTGCAGTTGCTAAGTCATGTGCAACTCTTTGCAACCCCATGAACTGCAGTATACCAGGTTTCCCTGTTCTTTACCATCTCCCAGAGTTTGCTTAAACTCATGTCCATTGAGTCAGTGATGCCATCCAACCATCTCATCCTCTGTTGTCCCATTTTCCACCTACCTTCAATCATTCCCAGCATCAGGGTCTTTTCCGTTGAGTCAGTTCTTCACATCAGGTGGACAAAGTATTGGAGTTTCAGCTTCAACATCAATCCTTTCAATGAATATTCAGGATGATTTCCTTTAGGATTGACTGGTTTGATCTCCTTGCTGTCCAAGGGACTCTCAAGAGAAGACTATAAGCCTTTAAGAAATTTGCTGTCTACTGAAAAGGACAAATGAACACTCAGTTAGGAAAGAATTGGACAGGTGATAGGAGGCATGTGTGTGCATAGGAAGCACTGAGAATGAGCACCTAACCCACACTTTAGAGGAGATGTCCACAGAATAATAACTAGTATTATCATTGTAACAATAACTAGTATTTTTTTTTAATTGAAATAGAATTGCTTCACTATGTTGCATTTGTCTCTGCTGTCCCCTGAAGTGAATCAGTCTGTATACCTATAGCCCTTCCCTCTTGGACCTTCCTCCCTCACATCCACCCCCACCCCACCCATCTGGGTCATCAGAGAGCTCCCTGAGTGCTTACCATTGATGCTGATACTTTGGCCAATACTTGATATCCTACTTTGGCCACCTGATGCGAAGAACCAACTCATTTGTAAAGACCTTGATGCTGGGAAAGATTGAAGGTGGGAGGAGAAGGGGACGACAGAGGATGAGATGGTTGGATGGCATCACTGATTCAATAGACATGAGTTTGGATAAACTCTGGGAGTTTGGTGATGAACAGGGAGACCTGGTGTGCTGCAGTTCATGGGGTCGCAAAGAGTCAGATGACTGAGCAAATTAACTGAGCTGATTGATGCTGAAAGGGCGGCCTCTCTGTGCCAGTGCCAAATCAAATCTCAGATATGGAGTTTCAGGTGAAGTAGAAAAAGATAGCTTTATTGTTTTGCCAGGCAAAAGGTGACATAGCAGGTTCATGCACCCGAAATCTTTGTGTCTCTGCCTGGGAGCATCTGATGAGGACTTTGATAACAGTACTTCAAGGGTGGAGTAGCTGACAGGATTAAGGGTGTGCAGGGAAGGTCCTGGAGGCTGGAGTCTTGCCAACAAGAATTGCGGGAGACAAGAGGCTTCTCTGCCCAGGACCCCCCGCTGCCACTAGTGCTTCTCCCCATTCTAAGGACTTGGCATGTGTTAATATATTTGACCCTTAAGATAGTCCTGCTCTATGAGGGTTCTTCTTATACCTGTTGATAGATGAAGAAACAGTTCCAGTGCACATGGGTCAGGAACTTCCATAGGCACCCATGACCAGTAAGAACTAAACCAGGGTTTCAACTCAGACTGCTCAAGAGCCCATGCTTCCAACTGCCATGCTAGAGAAGGTGGCGAAGTCAAGTCTTGCAGAAGGAGAATCCGTGACATAACTTCAGCAGTGTGTAGAGAATATTCCAGACAGATGGGCCTTCCTTTTGTCAACTGGAAAAAGCAAAAACAAAGCGCACAACCCAAAAGTTGAGAAATATGTTTTCTTTGGTGATCTTATTAAAAAACAGAGACATTACTTGTCAACAAAGGTCCGTCTAGTAAAGGCTATGGTTTTTCCAGTGGTCATGTATGGATGTGAGAGTTGGACTGTGAAGAAAGCAGAATAATGAAGAATTGATGCTTTTGAACTGTGGTGTTGGAGAAGACTCTCCAGAGTCCCTTAGACTGCAAGGAAATCCAACCAGTCTATCCTAAAGGAGGTCAGTCCTGGGTGTTCATTGGAAGGACTGATGTTGAGGCTGAAACTCCAGTATTTTGGCAAACTGATGTGAAGAGCTGACTCATTTGAAAAGACCCTGATGTTGGGAAAGATTGAGGGCAGAAGGAGAAGGGAACAACAGAGGATGAGATGGCTGGATGGGATCACCAACTCGATGGACATGAGTTTGGGTGGACTCTGGGAGTTGGTGAGGGATAGGGAGGCCTGGCATGCTGCTATTCATGTGGTCGCCAAGAGTTGGATACGACTGAGTGACTGAAATGAACTGGGAACTATATAATTGGAATATAGGCCCGTCAACTCTGAGGAAGCCAGGATATTGACATATAGAAATTTTTGCTGAAAAAAAAGAAATGTAGTCAAACATCAAAAGATTGCCACTAATCACACACACACACACAAAACCCAGACATCTCAAGTTAATTATTTTAGTGATTTAGTATGGGAAGAGGCATGAGTGTGGGTTCATTGAAGTTATTCCTTAGACATGTGTCTTAGCTGTCTAGGGCCAGGATCCTGTTTATCTCCATCCTGAATTCCCCTCAGGGCACTCACTCCACTGGAGCTGGTTGCAGTGGCCGATGGTAGATTGCATTTGTTATTTGCCACAATGGCAGCTAACATTTTTTGTCTACAGTGTGCGAAGTCATGATCACACAGAAACTTTGACAGATGGAAAAATATGGAATAACATTTATGGTGATAGAACCAGAAGCTAATTAGCAGCATCTAGATGAGCGAAAAGCTTAAAGTCTTTTTTCTGTTTTAATTTTTTTTTTTTTAAGTTAGGGCAGTTACAAAATGAACAAAGAAAAAAAAGCAAGTTCTTTGCCTGCTTTTGGTTGTATCTGTTCTAAAGATATAAAATGACAAGTATTTGTAGTGATGATTTGATGGGGCAAACACACAAGAACACAAAGATGTCTGTCTTCCTGTTTTCCTCATGCAGTCATTAGCTTTGCTTTCTGCCACAGAAGAATGAAGGTTTTTCCACCCCACAGATATTCTTAGGGAAACAGTAATCCCTATGTGGTTGTCTCCTTATTTTACTTTCTCTTTATATAAAACCATTCTTCACACTCTTTCCAACCTTTTAAGCTCCCCACCTACTATGCGAAGAAGGGAAAGCCATACAGACTAAATCTAGAGCTAGAAAAGTTCTTGAGATTGTTAGATCCCACTTTCCCATTTTCATGACTTGAAAACTGAGGCCCACAGGTTAAACAATTTTCCCAGGTTCATACAACTGATAGTGGCAAACCTGAGATAGAGCTTTTATCTCATTGCTTATCAGTGATGTTTTCCACTGTGCCTGGCTGTCCTCAAGTAGAAGGCTACTGAAAATAAAAATATTATCTTATGCGGCTAAATAACCTAGCATTACAACAGAAACCATTTTGTGAACTTAGGACATTTTTAGAAGTTTATGGTCAGAGTACATGTTTGTGAGATATAAGAGTGTTTAGGATAAATCAAGAGCCTTTGGTATGGCCTTCTGGGGATTCAGTGCATTCTAGTAAATTTCTCAGGCACCTCCACCCACATTGCACCCCTGAGGGGGTCTGAGAGTCTCCACTGCCCAGCAGGTCCCTGACCCGGGGAGAGAGGTGTCTCAGCCCCTTCTCACGATGCTCCCAGACTCCACTTGTTCTTCCCTTGCTCTGGACTGAGGAGCCCGCAATCTGCAAACAGCATCAGAGGTTCCGTTTGGAGCATGTTACCCCTTTGCTCGGAGAAGGAAATGGCAGCCCACTCCTGCATTCTTTCCTGGAGAATCCCATAGACAGAAGAGCCTGGAGGGCTACAGTCCATGGGGTCACAAAGAGTCGGACACGACTGAGTAACCAACACACACACCCCTCTGCTCAAAACCCTCAGAAGACCTTCTGTCTCATTCAGAATTAAATGGAAAGACTGCACTGTGGCCTCAGAGACTCTTAAGATCTTGCCACAGGCTTCTTTGGTCTCGTCTTAGGCTCTCACTCAGCTCACCAATAGAGCAGGGTCCACTATAGACTAGCCTTTAGTAAATGCAGCTAGAATAAATGGTTATAACCCTCCCTTTCATTGCATAAGAGGCAGTCATCCCTTCAAAGACAAATGCCTTCTGAATACTTTTCTGTGGAAACACTGGGTGAGTTACTGGGGAACAGCGGGGAACAATGACAAGGCATCCCCGACCTATGATGCTGACTGCCCAGTGTCCCTGCAAACCTTGGTCAGCTAACCACACAAACAGGTATAACGTTAGTACTCAGAGGATTGATGCAAAGGAAAGGCTCATGACGTACTAGAGAGCTTGTTTGACGGGATCAGTGAAGGCATGAGCACCTTCCCTGAGCAAGGGATGAAAGATCATCACAGTTAACCTGTTCACTTAAGATTTATACTCTTCATTACTAAATAATGTAAGTTTTACATTAAATCTATTCAAGTGGAGTTAATGATATGCATGCTGAAGGCTTTAGCGTAAAGGGTAATAATGTGCACAATTTACTTCATAATGTGTACAAAACATAAATTGGGTTAATGGATAGATGTTGGGAAGGATAGATGGCAATAAGCAGCTCATGATCTGAGCCACATTCAGCTCCTGGTCTTGTTTTTGCTGACTGTATAGAGCTTCTCCATCTTTGGCTGCAAAGAATATAATCAGTCGGATTCTGATGTTGACCATCTGGTGATGTCCATGTGTAGAGTCTTCTCTTGTGTTGTTGGAAGAGGGTGTTTGCTATGACCAGTGCATTTTCTTGGCAAAACTGTATTAGTCTTTGCCCTGTTTCATTCCGCATTCCAAGGCCAAATTTTCCTGTTACTCCAGGTGTTTCTTGACTTCCTACTTTTGCATTCCAGTCCCCTATAATGAAAAGGACATCTTTTTTGGGTGTTAGTTCTACAAAGTCTTGTAGGTCTTCATAGAACTGTTCAACTTCAGCATTACTGGTTGGGGCATAGACTTGGATTACAGTGATATTGAATGGTTTGCCTTGGAGACAAACAGAGATCATTCTGTCGTGTTTTGAGATTGCATCCAACTACTGCATTTCAGACTCTTGTTTTCCAGCAAAATTGGAAAACTCAACAGTGGCCACAGGACTGGAAAAGGTCAGTTGTCATTCCAATCCCAAAGAAAGGCAATGCCAAAGAATACTCAAACTACCTCACATTTGCACTCATCTCACGCACTAGTAAAGTAATGCTCAAAATTCTCCAAGCCAGGCTTCAGCAGTACGTGAACTGTGAACTTCCAGATGTTCAAGCTGGTTTTAGAAAAGGCAGAGGAACCAAAGATCAAATTCCCAACATCCGCTGGATCATCAAAAAGCAAAAACCAAAAGAGTTCCAGAAAAACATCTATTTCTGCTTTATTGACTGTGCCAAAGTCTTTGACTGTGTGGTTCACAATAAACTGAAAAATTCTGAAAGAGATGGGAATACCAGACCATGTGACCTGCCTCTTGAGAAACCTGTATGCAGGTCAGGAAGCAACAGTTAGAACTGGACATGGAACAATAGACTGGTTCCAAATAGGAAAAGGAGTACGTCAAGGCTGTATACTGTCACCCTGCTTATTTAACTTATATGCAAAGTACATCATGAGAAACGTTGGGCTGGAAGAAGCACAAGCTGGAATCAAGATTGACGTGAGAAATACCAATAACCTCATATATGCATATGACACCACCCTTTTGGCAGAAAGTGAAGAGGAACTAAAGAGCCTCTTGATGAAAGTGAAAGAGGAGAGTGAAAAAGTTGGCTTAAAGCTCAACATTCAGAAAACGAAGATCATGGCCTCTGGTCCCATCACTTCAAGAGAAATAGATGGGAAAATAGTGGAAACAGTGTCAGAATTTATTTTTTTTTGGGGGGGGGCTCCAAAATCACTGCAGATGGTGAGTGCAGCCATGTAATTAAAAGACACTTACTCCTTGGAAGAAAAGGTATGACCAACCTAGATAGCATATTCAAAAGCAGAGACATTACTTTGCCAACAAAGGTCCATCTAGTCAAGGCTTTGGTTTTTCCAGTAGTCATGTATGGATGTGAGAGTTGGACTGTGAAGAAAGCTGAGTGCCGAAGAATTGATGCTTTTGGACTGTGTTGTTGGAGAAGACTCTTGAGAGTCCCTTGGACCGCAAGGAGATCCGACCAGTCCATCCTAAAGGAGATCAGTCCTGGGTGTTCATTGGAAGGATTGATGTTGAAGCTGAAACTCCAATACTTTGGCCACCTTTTGCAAAGAGTTGACTCATTGGAAAAGACCCTGATGCTGGGAGGGATTGGGGACTGGAGGAGAAGGGGGCAACAGAGAAAGAGATGTCTGGATGGCATCACTGACTCAATGGACATGAGTTTGCGTAAACTCTGGGAGTTGGTGGTGGACAGGGAGGCCTGGCCTGCTGCCATTCATGTGGTCGCAAAGTTAGACATGACTGAGCGACTGAACTTAACTGACAGTTTTCAATGCACTTTCACATTCACGCTTCCTTAATAGTCACAGTTACCCTCTGAGTGTGGGATAATAGAAGTCATCATTGTGTATGCCCATTTTGCAAATAAAAGATTGAAGGTTAGAAGGTCAGGGCAGGAATTCGCTGGTGATCCAATGGTTAGGACTCCAAGCTTTCACTGCTGAGGGTGTGGATTCGATCCCTGGTCGGGGAACTAAGATCCACAAGGTGCACGGTGTGGCAAAAAAAAGAAAATCAACTGAAAAAGAAGGGCAGGGGAAAGTGGTACTCTTCAGACCACAAAATACAGGTAATGTTATTGGAACTGTGCCACTCCACAAATAAGGTAGACTGACTTGTGATTCAGCATCCCTTCCACCGCACCACTGTTCTCCAAACACATGACTGGGACCAGTACATCCATAAGCACAGTTTCTTAACCTGCCACCTTAAGTAGAAATTTCTAAACTCAGTCTCTTTCAGGAAACCTTTGCTTATACTATTTGCCCATTATTCACATGCAATCACATTTTGGGGGCAAGCGTTCTCAAATTTCTTTCCTTTGTTGAGTACAATTAGTTTTAGTTTTAAGAAATGAAGTCACTTCATAAATGAAAATGTGGACCACAAGACCCTCCTCCTTATAGACTGGTTGTAGGAGCCTGATTCATCACCTAGCCTACAGAGAACACTAAACTCGTCCTCTTTACTCTTTGTATCTTGATCTTTTATATCAGGAGTGTCAAGAAAAAATATTTAGAGAGGGGATCTGGCGCAAAAGAGGGAGCTTTATTCCTTCTGACTCCCTTTCTCCTTCCACTCACTCTTGATGTTCTCTTATTGGGAAAAAAAGAAATCCCCAAATTAAGATAACAGTAAGATCATGTGTTGACTATAACTCATAATTTGGTTATATCTAGAAATAAAGCAATAATCTAGAATGATAGTTTTTTATTGGTCTTCACTGAAAAAAATTATTGTGGATGAGATTTGGAAAATACCTAGACCGTCTTCTTTGTTCAAATTTTCCAGTAAAGATATGCTACCTGTTTTCCTATTTCATAAATTTGTGCTTTTAAAGGAAGTCTTCTACCACATTTGATTAGAATGCTATTACGTGAAGACAAATAGAATTTGTTACTGACAAAAGTTCTGAGTTTTAAATCAAATATCGTAACTGATGTTAAATTGCCACATTAAGCTGATGTTTTGTTTTACTGAGCCTGTGTACCCTCTAGTTCCAAGACACATGTAAACATTTCTAAGTGGGTGTCTAATTTTGAAATCTCTGTTAAAGTGAAGCCGAATCCGGCCTCTGTACCCAGGCTCCAAATTAAATCTTAGACACCCAGTTTTGGCTGAAGTAGAAAAGAAGAGATTTATTGCTTTACCTGGCCCAGGAAAGCCACAGTGGGCTAATGCCCTCGAAGCTGTGTGTTCCAACCTGGAGGTATAGCAAAAAGTTTTACAGTAATGGTTCAAGAGCACATGGTCACCTTGTGGACATTCTTCTGATTGGTTGGTGGTGAGGAAGGTGGGAGTCAGCATCATCAGCCTTTTGGTGCCCAGTGGTCTGGGCAGCAGACTGCCTTGTGGGGAGGTCAGTATCTGCAAACAGCTCCACTGTTATGTATCCCTGGTTAGGGAAACTGGACTTTGCCCAAGGCTACCCTATTGTTTTGTTTTGGTTTTTTTTTTTTTTTTTTACTTCCGTGTCTTAGCATCCCCTTCCTTCCCTAATTAGCAACTGTTTGAACCTGGTCCTTAGAACACTGAGAAGGTTAGAGTGGTTTGGTAGTTTAAGTTGCTGAGTCACGCCCGATTCTTGCGACCCCATGGACTGTAGCCCGCCAGGTTCCTGTGTTCATGGCATTTTCCAGGGAAAAGTACCATAATGGGTTTGCTCTTTCCTTCTCCAAGGGAAACTTCCAGACTCAGGAATTGAATCTGGGTCTCCTGCATCACAAGCGGATTCCTGCATTGCAGACAGATTCTTTACTGGCTAAGCTACAAGGGAAGCCTCGTGGAGGCTGAATAAAGCCTATCTCCTATAATTAAGAAGTGGAGGCGACTCAGAGGCTCTTGTGTTCAGGAGTCCCACAGGGTCCCACTTGGTATCAAAAGCGCACACTCTAGAAAGAAAGGACTCCTCTGATATTCCAAAAACTCAGCACAAGTTTGAGTACTGGGGCTCTTTGAAGTACGTATATCTACAAAATGACTTTACCAGCCTGTTTTCTGCGACTTTTTTTATTGGTTCCAACAAGTGTCCTACAGTTTGGATGAAAAGAGGACCCTGTGAAGCAGATACAGCTGTGCTGGACTGAGTCCTGCAAGTGAAAAAGGCAGACAATTTCTTCTCTTCATGATCTCAGTCTTCCTCTCCTTCCAGCTTGTTCACACAGGTCCTTTTACCACTTTCAGCCGTTTGTCAAGAAAAGTTTTGCAGTGGATCTCTTTCCAAATGAAACTTTATTGCATTTTTGAACCCCAATAAACTGCTTTATAACCTCTTAATATCTGTATAGTGCCAGAAGTGCACACACATTTTTAGAGTAAAAAGATAGATACTATATCCTTTATCATCTGAACCTCAAAACATGTGATTTCAATAGCCCTATAAGAAAATGGTGGTGGTTATATGTTAATAAGAAAATAGACACATGGAGTTTTACGAAGAAAAGCGTATTTGCTAAAATATACCTATTAAGTCTGTTTTGTAAGCTTTGTCTGCGGGAGACAGGAGTCGTAAGAATTGCAGTGAAGCTCCTTTCTAGTTTCTAATAACTGCTACTCATCTTGTCATGCTGTACTATCCAATTTCCCTGAAGTCTGAAGCAGAGGAACGCCTAAAGAAAAATATTCTGTGCACCAGTACAAACTGTTCAGCCCCATAGCAGTTTGGTGTGTGTGGAAGGTTTTGGAATAGTACAATTGCCAGCTGATTCATGGCCCTTTCCAGCAGATATCTAAACAAGCCTGTAGGTGCAAAAGCCGGAAGACTTAACAGTCAGGATTTCTGAATTTCACTGTTGTTTCTACCACTGGATCTTACCCTTGGTCTAGAGAAAATAAATGAAACAGCTGACTTTTGCTTCTAGGTTTTTAATGTAGAGGCCAGGATTCAGTAGGTTGATTAGGACATGGTAACTCTGCCTTTGTCTTCAGGCGGCCAACATTTATTAAAACATCTCTTGTGGGCAGCTTGTGTGTTATACTAGTGTTAGATGTTACAAAAAAGAAAAGGAAATGTTAGTATCATAAAACTCAGTCTCATACCTAACATCCTTTAATCAACAGAAAAAATGTCCCTACCCCTTGTGTGTGTGTATGTATTGGATGCGAGGTCTTAAGCACAGATGCTTCAGAACCGGCAAAATGAAATTTTCCCTGGGGTTCAAGTTCTCGAAGGACATATCTTCAGAATCCTAGCTGCTAAGAGTTAATGGCTAGCACGAGATTAGGAATTTACTTAAAGCACATACTGTTACGGCTTCGGGCTGCTCTCCTTTTCAATTGGTGATTTACCGTGAAAATAGACTACTTGGGTTTACATATCAATTTTGCCATTATGTGAGTGACTGTAAGGTTACTTACACTTTGCTCCTCAGTTGCTTCGTCTGCAAAGTGAGGATAACAGTATCTATATTATATGGTGGTATGAGGATTAAGAATTGTATTGTAAAACTCAATTACATTTGTATAGTTCAGTTTTTAATTGTCCTACTACATAGAAGAAGGTATAATTGATCATTTGCTTCCTAGGCCAGTGGAAGTCCAGCTTCTTAAGCCTCTGAGATAAACCACATACTATATTCCTTGTGTTGTACTGATCTTTACGAAATGGAGTCTTAGTTCTGAATTTCTGTTTGTTTTCAAATTTGAAACGAAATTTAGTATCTTGTAACATTTTCAAAAGAGAAATAATCTTTAAGCCCCTCTGTGAATGTCTGATTTAGTTATTCTGGGAAATTGGCTTCAGGAAATTAAAGACAGGTTAAGGACCTGTCATTTGCTAGTGCCATCAGTAAAACTTGAGTTGTTTCCTTAATCCTACCAGAGAAGACTTATCTGTGCCCTTTAAAGCATTCAATTATGTAAGGCAGAAATAATTACCCCAAAATAAAAAGCTTCCCTGGCTCTCCATGTGGTGTTTTGCCCTAAGAGCTAGCAGGCTATAGGCCCTCATGGTATCTCTGCTGCTGCTGCTGCTGCTAAGTCGCCTCAGTCGTGTCCAACTCTATGCAGCCCCATAGACGGCAGCCTGCTAGGCTCCCCCGTCCCTGGGATTCTCCAGGCAAGAACACTGGAGTGGGTTGCCATTTCCTTCTCCAATGCCTGAAAGTAAAAAGTGAAAGTGAAGTTGTTCAGTCATGTCCGACTCTTAGCGACCCCATGGACTGCAGCCCACCAGGCTCCTCCATCCACAGGATTTTCCAGGCAAGAGTACTGGAGTGGGGCACCATTGCCTTCTCCGCATGGTGTCTCTAAAATCCAACAAGCCCTGGTTAGACTTCCCACCTGCTGTTACTTCTTGTCTCTCTAGCACAGTAAACTTTTGGGGGAAGGTGAACTTGAAATGCCATGTAACGTGACAAGACCCTAATCACAGAACCCCAGCCAGCCTCACGTTAAAAAACAAAACAAACAATAGAGTTCGAACGTGAATGTGCATACTTTTAAGTCTGTATTTGAAAGTGGTAGGTCTAAGTGCACTTACATGCATAGACAGGGAGAAGGACAAAAAATAAATGTGCTCCCCAATACCACTCAGTCATAAAATTATGAAACCTGAGATGCCTGCAGGCCTGGTCTCATTATCTTCATTACTTCATATCTTACTGTTGCAGATGACTTAAAAATCTCAGCATCTATACGTGTAATTTCCTTAAAATAAATGCAGCTAATTTTTTTCTTTATTTAATTCTTACATCTTTTGCATATGCATATTCTCCTTCCAGTAATGAAAAGTTCCTGCGGAACAGAAAGTGTGCTGTCTACGTCTTATGAATTTTTCTGTGTTACCTAGGTAATACATTTGGTGTTAATCGATTGACTAGAATATAAAGAGAAAGACGTGCGTACCAGAAAACATTTCTGATATTGAATGAGATATTGCAAAACAACCCATAAATGGAATATAAAATATTCACAACTGAAAAAGATGAAGAGAAAGTATGAAGATGTTAACTGAGACACAGGAGGTTGGGGATGGAAGTAGAAAAATAACTGTACTTAAGAAGGAGCCAAGCAGTTTTTTTAAGATTGAAGATTTACTCAAAAAAAGTCATCATTTGAATAAGTACCCCCAAACATAATCGAATAGTCAAAATAAACTAGTACGTGTAAACATGCAACAAAAAAAACCCTTTTTCATGCATCACTTGGTTGATTGAAAATTCTAAGCAAAAATATTTACATAACCTACTGGTTTTACAGTGGGGAAAAGATTATTTGCTTTATTTAAGATCACAATGAGTTTAACATATTAATATTTAACCCAAGTTTAGAGCATCACTTTTGAATGAGAAAAATTATGAGATGAAAAAATGAAAGTTTTTAAACAACAAGTTGTACTAAAGCTATTGTTTGAAGAAGAGTTTATCCAATGCATAAAATTCTGCTTTAAAATCACCATAGCATTAATTTGTATTTTACTATTCAAGGGCCAATATAATTCTTGAGAAAAGCTATAATTTTACTATTTAAATGAAGGTAGCATATATGGCGACTAAAACTACTAGTTTTCCTAAATCTACATGTGAGGGAGTACGCTAAGAAACATGTCATTTTTTTAAAAAATAAAATATAGTTCATTAGCAATGCTGTGTTAATTTCTTATGTACAACATACTGTGATCCAGCTATAAATGTATGTACAGTCTTTTTTATATTTTTCCCATTATGATTTCTCTCAGGATATTGAATAGAGTTCTCTGTGCTGCCCAGTAGGACCTTGTTTATGAATTCCATGTGTAATAGTCCGCATCTACTAACTTCAGACTTACAGGCCATCCCTTCCTGCTCCCTCCCCTGGCAACAAGACTGTTCTCTGTTGTCTGTGATTCTAAGAAACATGTCGTTTTGATGAATCCGTCCTACACATGAAAACATTAAATGAATCCATTTAAAATGCATGGCGGTTTAAGTTGAGCACATGCTACAAAAAGACTAACAACAGTACAAGTTAAGGGAAAGGAACAAAATACTTAAGTCCTTTAAGTGGAACTTGGAAAGGAAGTTTAAGTAGAACTTGAAAAGTTAAGAAAGTGACGAAACAGCATTTACAACTTAACAATTTCGAGAAAGCGAAGTAAGGATGTTTCTACTCTTCTCTCAAAAATCACATTAGAAAAAGGCAAATATGAAGAAATAGAAACAGTGGTTTCCACATTGATAACTAGAAGACATCTATAACTCCAAAGAAGATAGGGCAAAATGACTCATAACAATAGAGGGTAAAATGACTCTTAGCATGCCGGTCAAGGGGAGAGCTTTGGAAGGCAGATTTTATTCAGCCTGTAGAATTTTAGAAAGGTTTTTGAGCTGGTGGTACTTTTTTATTGCAGAAGGAAAGAGTGGAAATAAGGACATTGGAAGTGTCTTCAAGGAAGAGTTAGAGCCTCCAAACTGTCTCCATCCATACCTCTCCGCACACCCTTCAGGGAGCCATAAGGATATACTCTGGAGAAGCGCTGAATTAGAGGTGAAGGCAGACAGTGGCAACAGTGTGAGACAGGGATCCAAACAGGAAATAAAAGTGGGTCTATCAGATGATGAGAACACCAGTTCCTAACCCTGTCTAGTTCCCCAAAGAAATTGAACTCCCCCTGAGAAAAAAACCCTCTTGTACATATAAATGGAGTCTCCTCCCAGTAAAAAAAAAAAAAAGCATCTGACCACCTGATTAGGCTACAGTTAGTTAGATTATATAAGTCTCAGGTATTTTTGCAACAAATTATGTGCTCTGCATTGGTAACTAACAAACCGTGAAATCTTACAGCTTGACACTGTGCGAGTTGCTTTTTCATGCCCATTATGTTCCAATAGAGTGGGTGGCTCTCCTCTGTCTTGTAGTTCTGGCCTCTGGAACATGTGGTCTCCAGGGTCCTTATGGCAAGATCTAAGACGGAAAAGGGAGCACACGGACTCAACTCTCTCGGTCCAGAAGGGACATTTGTCACTTTCATTCATAATCTGTTGTGCAGATCCGTTCACGTGGGAGACGTGGAGGAACACTTGGAACACTGGGTGGTCACTAACTTCTTAACAGCTGTGTGCAAGCTTACGTGCAGGTCCTTGCAGGCCCCTTTCTTCCCATGCCACAGCCGTAGGGGTGGTTTTTAATTGCATTGAATATTTACAATTCGTTTTGCATGTAGAAGCAATCTATGTGCCTGCCCTGTATCCTGACAGGAGTTAGAATACAGAGGTGTGTATGGTACAGTCTCTGGTCTCAAGGTTATCCTACATTTAACCTCTTAATTCAGTATTGGCTTTGAAATAATTTTCAGGTCATTCCCTCTTGGTGGTTATATTGGTATGTATAAATCAGTGACTAGCTAATCAAAGACTGTAAAAGTTATTGATTTGTAATCAACAGGACCTTTTGTCCCTGTGGCGAAATCTTTAATTTCAGATATTTCTTCCAAGTCTTTTGAGAACTGCGCTTTTTCTTTTTAACTCAAATAATTGCTGAGAGCTCTTTTCTTCTTTACAATGGCAACATGTAAGGATCTCTAATGGGCTCTGTAGATAAGTAAATGCAAATTTATCTGTTTCTCATTATTACCTTGTGATTTATTTCTGATGTGCACTGAAGCAGGTTTGTAAATTAATATGAAATTCTCTATAGAAAGTTTCATAGCGTATCAGTTGAAAGCAGTTATCTAGGAAGAGCTTTGTATCTGAGGCCGTTTGCAAATGCATCTCATATACTTCTTTAAAACTTTTATTTTCTGCTTTGAAAAGATACATTTATCTTAGAAATACTATTTCTTCTTAATTGACTCTCAGTCTACGGCTTGAACTGCTTCCATCAGTGGTACAGCCAGTTTTTAGTAGTTGGATTCCGAGAGTATTGATCAATTTTTTATAATGTTTGCTTGCCTTGTTTTCTAGAGTACCCGAGTGGCTTTGGACCATCTGGAGTCTGTGCCTGAGAAACTGAGCCTACTAGAAGATTTCAAAGGCTTCCGAGTGAGAAAGAGTTGGCTTGTCTCTTTCAGTATTTTTATCTGAGTGAGCACAGGTGACATCTTCCTGATGTGCAAAGAAAGTTGTAGGGAGGGAGGAAAAACCAAAGAGCTTGGAGACTCTTAGGTCTCCATCTTATCTGAGTTTATTGACATTTGTGAAGCCAGGATTGAAAATAATGGAATTTATATATTAGCACAATAAAGGAAAAGAGAGACTTTTACCCTATTACCAGAAGCTCATTTGGCTCCCTAAAGCTTTAATTATAATTTAGAGAAATCTAAGAATTAAAATACATTACATTGGTAATATATAACTTTTTGGATGAGCAGTTTTCATTTGTGGATGATCTTCTTTTATTAAATCATTTAATTTCCAGAGTACTGTTTGTCTGAGAGATACAGTAGTACACAGGTTATCCCTATACAACAACATAATGATTCAAATCCACACAGAATTTTAGATTTTGTATCTAATGCTATTTATTGATAGAACTCTAACCACAAAGGATTTCCTTATGAAGTCAGTTAGTTACATATGTGGGTTTACCTACTATAATCTTTTTTTTTTTTTTAAGTTACGCATAGAGGAGAAAGGCAAAGCAAATAACCCTGCTGCCCAGTCAGGCCAAACAAGGTCCAGCCCAGATAGCATCTTCACATGTCCCCTTGGGGACGCATATGTAGTGGACAGTTTTTATGATCTGTAACTTTTTGACCCTGTATGAACAAACGGAGGTGAGAGTCTCTTTTTGAAAAACGTTAACCGTTCATTTTACTTTGCCTTTAAAATATAACTTATATTTAGGTTCTGCTTAACTCTAGCATACTTGAGAATATAGTAGGTAAAAAATATAAGGCAGATCATGCCATATTGATTTCTTGGAGGTATTAATGCAATTCAGCTTTCAAGGTCAACACTATTTTAAAATTTCACTGTGTATTTTGCTAGTTTGGTAACTGAACATTTTTGAGTGGGATCTAAGATTTGAGCTGACACATGTGGAAATCTAGAATATCACATATAGAATAAAACCAAGCATTTCTAGTATACTTTATTAAAGTTTCAATTCTTTCTCATGATTTGATTTTATATTTGTAGTCTAAATCTCAGTCTCTATCAAAGAATTATGAAAAATGTACAAGAAGATATAATTATTGTTCACCCTTATGTGACCCAATGCAGAAAGGAGACAATATGTTACACCCATGTCCTTTCCACTCTTTTCTCTTTAGATAATAGAAGTTATCAAAGTGAATGAAGGGCAGGCAAGAGAGAAAGTACTAGAAACAGCTGGCATTTGTCACCTGAGGAACAGATGCCTGTCTTATAACAGTATAAAAATGTAAAATTTAACCTCCGGTAACAGCTCATTTTTCCTCAGTGGTCTACGTTAAACAGAGTTGTTCTCTATTATTGCCAAATTTCTTTATTATTTTTCATCATATGGGCTATTAATTATCTACAATTTAGCTTATGTGTATGCACACTCACACAGAAAGATGGTGAAGTTTTTAGAGACAGGATGTTTTTCAAAATTTAGAATTATACTTTTAGTCATTCAAATTGAAACATCTACCTTTAAAATGGAAAGATATTCGTTAGCAAGTATTACGCACTATATGTGGCAGGCAAAAGCTAAGCATTTTATATTTCTTCAAATCCTCAGAGACACATTATGCTGCTGCTGCTAAGTCACTTCAGTCATGTCTGACTGTGTGACCCCATAGACGGCAGCCCGTAAATTGGCATTTTTTTCCCCTCCTTTTACTACCCAAACTGAAGCTTGGTGTGTGTAGATTATATAAAACTATGATATAATTCTGCATATTTATAGGAAAGCCCATCTGTTTTGCCTACTGCCTCTAAGCTGAAACCCATTCCATATATATTCTAAAGTCATCTATATGATAAAAAGAGGTCATGTAACCAATTAATGAAAACATTTCCTTAAATAAAAATATATAAAGCTTTTAGATTATTAGATGTAGATTATATTTTTCAAATCCTTAAAACTTTCTAAAATTCAGTAAGCGGTTAACAAGTTTAAAAACCTAAGTTCTGGCTCATGCTCCTGCCCCAGACAAAATCGCTTCATATCTCAGAGCTTATTTCCTCATCCATAAAATGAGAGACTTGAACAGTGTTATCTCTGTTGTTCCTGCCCACCCTGGCATCACTAGCATATGTGTGGCAATGCCTTTCACATGTTTTTGGACAACACTGCAGTCTCTGGCAACTAAATGTGAATGCAGATGTCATCTTACGTAGATGATCTTGACTTTATTCTTACTTAAAGGTGTCATAGTCTCTGTTTCTCTCTGTCCCTCCCTCCCTGTCCCACTTCATTTTTAAATTTTTAATCCTTATTTTGAAAGGAATGGTTCAGCACCACAGTCCTACATTTAAACATTACATATTTTTGATACGGAGGAGAGGGAACAGCTTTGGGTTCCAAGGTCACTCTGCCACAAATTGCCTAGCCTTGGACAAGTCATTCTTAACTTACCTGGGATGTAATTTTTTTTTTTTTAATAAAAATGATAACTTTGGAATTCTAATACCTCTTCTGGTCTGAACATTCAAAAAGTTATTTGGGGCTATTTGGGGAGCTAAATTCCATAGATGATTTTTCTTATATATGAAAATCAGTTGCCCTAATTCTGTTTAATTTCTCCCTAATTCATACTAGAAGGGTCTACATAGCGGACATCCTGGCAGGACAGTGGTTAAGATTCCAGGTTTCCAATGCAGGGGTTGCTCAGTTTAGATCCCTGGTTGGGGAGCTAAGATCTGATATGCCCTGCAGTGCAGCAAAAAAAAAAATGTCTAAGTCACAGGCTGCAGTGACTGCTTGCTGTGTTCTATCCTCTCTCCCCAGAAAGAAGGAAAAATAGAAAGGCAGGCCCTGGTGATTTTTTCTATTTTAATTTATTACCTGAATCTTTTCATGCTTTTGAGGGCTGATGAGCTATTCCTTTTTTTCTTCCTTTAAGATATTTCTGATGTGGACCATTTTCAGTCTTTATTGAATTTGTTACAAGATTGCTTCTGTTGCACAGTGTTGGTCTTTTGGCCCCTGAAGCNAAGGAAAAATAGAAAGGCAGGCCCTGGTGATTTTTTCTATTTTAATTTATTACCTGAATCTTTTCATGCTTTTGAGGGCTGATGAGCTATTCCTTTTTTTCTTCCTTTAAGATATTTCTGATGTGGACCATTTTCAGTCTTTATTGAATTTGTTACAAGATTGCTTCTGTTGCACAGTGTTGGTCTTTTGGCCCCTGAAGCATTTGGGATCTGAGTTCTCCAGTCAGGAATCAAACCCATACCCCCTGCATTGGAATGCAAAGTCTTAATCACTGGACCACCAGGGAAGTCCCAAGATGAGCTATCCTTACGTTTAAAAATCTACATGAAATAATAGTTAGAAGGTAGTGTGTTAAAAAAAGAGGATTTTTTTTTTTTGCTAAGTGCAATTCTAAGGGACTGTAAAGGGAGCCTATGATGTCTCTGTATATCTCTCTAAATGCCTCTAATGGTTTATTATCTAGATGTCAAAACTTTCTCAGCTTAATTTCAAGCTCTGGTTCCTCTTTCATCTACCAATTTAGACCCTTTCTTGTTTTTGCAGGGTTCCCACAGTTTATCTGACAGAATTGACGGGAGATATTCGAAATACCGAGTTCACAGAGATTCTCTTCCGCAGTACCGGGATGACACCAAGCTCAGAATCCAGAGCTTCAAAGTAATGTCCTTTATATACATTTTCAGACTTCGGGTGTTACCCATGGTTATGGCTGTAGCTTTCTAAGCAGGCCCCACAGCATTGCATAAGGGTACTTATGAAAGAAACGTCTTGATGTAAGAGATAGAGCTTCAGTATTGTAGAAAATAAAAATTCAGGGATCGCTTTTATAGCCTTTTATCTGAGAACTAGTCTGTAAGTGTATGCCGCTGTGGCTCAGCTGGTAAAGACTGTGCCTGCACCGGAAGACCTGGGTTCAATCCCTGGATTGGGAAGACCCCCGGGAGAGGGGAATGGCTGCCCACTGCAGTGTTCTGACCTAGAGAATTCCATGGACTGTACAGTCCGTGGGGTCGCAAAGAGCAGGACACGACTGAGCGGTTTTCACTTTCTTCCCTTCCGCTTTCATTGCTGCTTAATATGTTGCTTGTCTATGGGAATTGATGCTACTTAGGAAACACTGGTGGGCTTTCCGGGAGGCTCAGTGGAAAAGAATCTGCCTGCCAGTGCAGGAGATGTGCGTTCACTCCTTGGGTCGGGAAGATCCCCTGGAGAAGGAAATGACCGCCTACTCCAGTATTCTTGCCTGGGAAATCCCACGGGTAGAGGAGCCTGGTTGGCTACAGTCCGTGGTATCGCAAAGAGATGGACACGATTTGGTGACTAAACAACAACAAGAAATCCTGAGCCAGGAAACGCTTGGCCTCTTGATTGGTCAGTGGCTTAGTGTGGATGGCCACCCTCCTCGCTGTGTAAGTCTGACTGTTCCTCTCTCTGCACTAAAATCCTCAGTAGGTGAAATAGCCTGTAGTATTTCCCAGGATCAACGTCTATAGTAGATCGTTTCATGATAAAAGCTCCATATGACTACTTCTGTCTGTGATTCACTAGTGGGGGACCATATAAGAGACTGGGAAGATTTGACCTAAGTTACAGATCATTCCCTAGAAGCTGTCCAAGACCCATGTGGGTTATGGGTGACTTGAAACTCATTTGACCTTTAACAGTTGTCAGCCTAGAGCTGAACTTCTTAACCCCAGCATTAGTGACATGTATGCCAGATAATTCTTTGTTGCAGAGGCTGTCCTAGGCGTTGTAGGATGTTAAGCAGCATCCCTAAGAATCTACGCACTGGATACCAGTCGCATTGCCCATCCCAAGTTGTGGCGTCCAAAAGTGTCTCTGGATGTTGCTAGGTATCCCCTGGAGGGCAAAGCTGCCCTCTCCCTCTCACTGAGAACACTGAGCTACAGAGGATCCATCTATAGTACACTCCAAGTCAATTTAGAAAATAAAGCTAAAATTGCAGCTCTTTTATATTCTTACAAAGTTCAATATGTATGCATATTCATTACACTGTATATAGTCACTTATTTCAGCCAAGTGTAATTATTTTTAAGGTGCATCGTCCCTCCTCTGAATGTAATTGGACAGAATGCTCAGTGGATGGAAAGACAGTATTCATTTACATAAGCCCTCCCTGGCATGCTTAAAATGAGCTCTTTACTTCCCCCTCCCTAAACAGAAGCTTAACACAATATCCCGTGTTATTTATGCCCTGACTGTGAAGAGGGCGGCCTGTGACTTTGTGCTTTTTTATACCTTTGCTCTCTATATTGGTATTATTGATTATGGCAGCAATCATGTTATCATATATGGCAAATTTTAAGTTCACTAAATTGTCTTCCAACATTCTCAACAGGTCTCATATACGCAAGCATTTCTCCGCCACTTGGAGTGCCACTGACTTAAGCAGAAGAACAGGGCTTAGACAACAGTAGCTCGTAATAATAGCTGCTCGTTACTGAGCACATGTGAGAGCAAGCTACATGAGATTGCTCTGTTGGTGCGTGTCTTGTGCTTCATGGTCCTGATTTCACTTAATCCTCACAGCAACCCCCTCTTTTTTTTTTTTTTTAACCAGTGAAGAAAACCAGGTTATAGAGTGATTAAGTGATTGAATCATGGTTAAAACCTAAATCTGCCTGGTTCAGTTCAGTTCAGTTAGTTCAGTCGCTCAGTCGTGTCCGACTCTTTGCGACCCCATGAGTCGCAGCACGCCAGGCCTCCCTGTCCATCACCAACTCCCGGAGTTCACTCAGACTCACGCCCATCGAGTGCGTGATGCCATCCAGCCATCTCATCCTAGGTCGTCCCTTTCTCCTCCTGCCCCCAATNATAAAAATTCAGGGATCGCTTTTATAGCCTTTTATCTGAGAACTAGTCTGTAAGTGTATGCCGCTGTGGCTCAGCTGGTAAAGACTGTGCCTGCACCGGAAGACCTGGGTTCAATCCCTGGATTGGGAAGACCCCCGGGAGAGGGGAATGGCTGCCCACTGCAGTGTTCTGACCTAGAGAATTCCATGGACTGTACAGTCCGTGGGGTCGCAAAGAGCAGGACACGACTGAGCGGTTTTCACTTTCTTCCCTTCCGCTTTCATTGCTGCTTAATATGTTGCTTGTCTATGGGAATTGATGCTACTTAGGAAACACTGGTGGGCTTTCCGGGAGGCTCAGTGGAAAAGAATCTGCCTGCCAGTGCAGGAGATGTGCGTTCACTCCTTGGGTCGGGAAGATCCCCTGGAGAAGGAAATGACCGCCTACTCCAGTATTCTTGCCTGGGAAATCCCACGGGTAGAGGAGCCTGGTTGGCTACAGTCCGTGGTATCGCAAAGAGATGGACACGATTTGGTGACTAAACAACAACAAGAAATCCTGAGCCAGGAAACGCTTGGCCTCTTGATTGGTCAGTGGCTTAGTGTGGATGGCCACCCTCCTCGCTGTGTAAGTCTGACTGTTCCTCTCTCTGCACTAAAATCCTCAGTAGGTGAAATAGCCTGTAGTATTTCCCAGGATCAACGTCTATAGTAGATCGTTTCATGATAAAAGCTCCATATGACTACTTCTGTCTGTGATTCACTAGTGGGGGACCATATAAGAGACTGGGAAGATTTGACCTAAGTTACAGATCATTCCCTAGAAGCTGTCCAAGACCCATGTGGGTTATGGGTGACTTGAAACTCATTTGACCTTTAACAGTTGTCAGCCTAGAGCTGAACTTCTTAACCCCAGCATTAGTGACATGTATGCCAGATAATTCTTTGTTGCAGAGGCTGTCCTAGGCGTTGTAGGATGTTAAGCAGCATCCCTAAGAATCTACGCACTGGATACCAGTCGCATTGCCCATCCCAAGTTGTGGCGTCCAAAAGTGTCTCTGGATGTTGCTAGGTATCCCCTGGAGGGCAAAGCTGCCCTCTCCCTCTCACTGAGAACACTGAGCTACAGAGGATCCATCTATAGTACACTCCAAGTCAATTTAGAAAATAAAGCTAAAATTGCAGCTCTTTTATATTCTTACAAAGTTCAATATGTATGCATATTCATTACACTGTATATAGTCACTTATTTCAGCCAAGTGTAATTATTTTTAAGGTGCATCGTCCCTCCTCTGAATGTAATTGGACAGAATGCTCAGTGGATGGAAAGACAGTATTCATTTACATAAGCCCTCCCTGGCATGCTTAAAATGAGCTCTTTACTTCCCCCTCCCTAAACAGAAGCTTAACACAATATCCCGTGTTATTTATGCCCTGACTGTGAAGAGGGCGGCCTGTGACTTTGTGCTTTTTTATACCTTTGCTCTCTATATTGGTATTATTGATTATGGCAGCAATCATGTTATCATATATGGCAAATTTTAAGTTCACTAAATTGTCTTCCAACATTCTCAACAGGTCTCATATACGCAAGCATTTCTCCGCCACTTGGAGTGCCACTGACTTAAGCAGAAGAACAGGGCTTAGACAACAGTAGCTCGTAATAATAGCTGCTCGTTACTGAGCACATGTGAGAGCAAGCTACATGAGATTGCTCTGTTGGTGCGTGTCTTGTGCTTCATGGTCCTGATTTCACTTAATCCTCACAGCAACCCCCTCTTTTTTTTTTTTTTTAACCAGTGAAGAAAACCAGGTTATAGAGTGATTAAGTGATTGAATCATGGTTAAAACCTAAATCTGCCTGGTTCAGTTCAGTTCAGTTAGTTCAGTCGCTCAGTCGTGTCCGACTCTTTGCGACCCCATGAGTCGCAGCACGCCAGGCCTCCCTGTCCATCACCAACTCCCGGAGTTCACTCAGACTCACGCCCATCGAGTGCGTGATGCCATCCAGCCATCTCATCCTAGGTCGTCCCTTTCTCCTCCTGCCCCCAATCCCTCCCAGCATCAGAGTCTTTTCCAATGAGTCAGCTCTTCATGTGAGGTGGCCAAAGTACTGGAGCTTCAGCTTTAGCATCATTCTGCCTGGTTACAAGTATCTGTATCCTTGACCACCAGGCTATTATGGTGTAAATTTGGATCTGCTGTCCCTTAGTTTTTTTTTAGAAGTCACCAAATGCAGGACAATATCTTTAATAAATAAAAGTCTGTTTTCTCCAAAAGTACAGAAACACAGTGTATGCCTCTTAGTTCAATAGAGGTCTAAAAGCAGATGAAACATTTAAGACATTGCTTCCCAATACCTAACCCAATAGTTAGATTCAGTATCAGGTGAATCAGTGCTATCTAGTGGCACCCAAATTGCTATAAATCAATGCAGTTTCTATAACAGCATATGGCAAAGCTATGAATGTTTAACGTGTTCAGCAAGTAATCTCATTGGAGTTCTCTTTAAAATTACATTTGCAGCTGAAGAGGAAATCAAGCCTGGTTTTGTGAGGCCAACACTTATCAAAATGAGAAATAAGTTTGAAAATTTTGCAAATAGGCAGTACAAATACAGGAAAGAGCCACAAAGCACATTGTATGATGACATTGTTCCACATTAATACTCTTAAACATTTTTAAATGTTGATCCATTTCAGTGATGAATATGTAGATTATTATCCTGTGTAGCAGATGTCTGGCCTGAAATAATGCAGTGATCTAACGCAAAACTCATGAGACTGTCACATGTTTTGTAGTCATTATTGCGAAAAATGTGAGAGCACATTTTTGCAAATCATAAATACCAGTGATCATTTTCTTATAGGCTTTTTATAAAAATAACTTATTAAGAATGAAAGGGGAGGCAGCTTCAAAAGAAATAAGTTCATGGGGGCAGTGAAAAAATTGTTAATTTCTTAGCTTCCTGGATAATCAGAGAAGCTGCCTCTGATTTGTTGGTGTTCAGTCATTCAGTTATGTCCAACTGTTTGCAACACCACGGACTGCAGCATGTCAGGCCTCGCTGTCCTTCACCGTCTCCCAGAGTTTGCTCAAACTCTGTACAGACTGTATTGCCAAAGCACTGTATTTCTTCAAGTAGAGAATAGTTATCTGTCATCTTAATCCTTATAGATAATTTCCATACAGCTGTTTTAGAGCACAGTTTGGCAGACTGCCAGCCATGGGCCAAATCTTGCCTGCTGACTGCCTTTGTAAGTAAAAACACTTACTCGTGTGTTGTCTATGGTAGCTTTCATGCTCGATGGCAGAGCTGAGTAGTTGCAACAGAAACTGTATGGCCCACAAAGCCTCATAGATTTATCATCAGGCCCTCTGTGGGAAAATTTTGCCAACTCCTGGTCTAGAGAAAGGAGACTTTTACCAAACTGTTCTTACTTCCTTTACATGTTAGGTGAAGTATTCTCTTTTCTTCATTTATCAGCCAAATACATACTACGCAAGTTCTTTGTAAAGTCATAATACTATTCATTCATTCAACAAATATTTGTTGAGTTTCATCCATGTGCCAGGAACTTTCTAGGTGCATGGGAATCACATCAGTGAACAAAACAAAGATCTCTGCCTTTGAGAGCTTGTGTTCTTAAGGTAAGATCTTCAAGTCTGTTATTGCTGACTACAGCATCCAGCAAACATATACTGAATTTCCACTGTGTACAAGACGCAGCGCTAAAAGGTGGAGAGAATAATGGCATTTTAATAAGAAAAATCGTTACCAATCCTTAGGAATTCAAATAACTGTAGTACAAAGGAGAAAGGGATAAGTGCTGTAAAGAAGACCCCATTAGGGGACTTCCCTAATGAGCCAGTAGTTAAGAATCCACCTTCCAATGCAGGGGATACAGGTTCGATCCCTGGTTGGGGAACTGAGATCCCACAAGACACCAGGGAGATAAGCCCACACACCACAACTACTGAACCGCTGCACTCTAGAGCCTGGGCTCCACTCTACACTGCAACTAGAGAAAGCCAGTGGGCTGCCTTAAGGCCCAGCGCAGCCAAAAAAAAAATTTTTTAATCGATCCCAATAAACAGCAGTGGAAGTTCAGAGAAGAAGGATGCTCTCAAATCTTTTGAAAAGAGGCTCGTGATGACAAGGTACACGGAAGTGTTTTATCCTCATCTGTTTGGAGAATCACTGTTAGCATTACAGCTGTAGAACCCTGACTGTATTACTGTTGACAGACAAATAGCTGTTGGAACAGGAGAACCATGTTGGCAGCTGGCTTCGCTCATGTTTTCACTGATGTCAGAAGGCAGTGAGACATCCAATATGACCGCACTGCTGCTGGTGGAGGGGGAGGTATAGTAGAAAGTGTGCAAGTCAGATTCCCTTTCAATCCAGGAGACTCATGGCCCACTGTTTACTCCAATGGCCATCACCAGGCTCAAAAGGATCAGGTTTCTAGAAACCCATCAAGTTTTTCAGCAGGACCAGTGTCAACAATTGCTGAGAGCATAATGTAACGCTGTATTGAGCTTCCTAAGTTAACTGGATGAAGCCTGATCTCGAAGCACGTACGGAGACTTCAATTCACTGCTGAATCGGACACAGCGTTGTATACACAACAAAGCGTTCTGTAGCTCATTTCATCAGGCCTAACTGGGTTTCTGTAAGACAACAGACTTCTTTGCTATCCCAGCTGTTTCGAATAGAACAGAATGTTCAACACTCAGCCAATAACATAGCGTTGCTAATCGGAATTCACAGAGGAGCATGGTTTTGTCCAAGATATTCCCATTTGCTACCTGCCCTTTTTGCTCTCTACCCATGTTCAATATATGGTTTTAATTAGCAGTGGAGTTTTCGGTAAAATCACAAAAGGCATGTTTTGTTCCCATCCTTCCTCCTCCTGTAAAGAAAATCATGATTTTCAGTTTTTAGCAGAAGAGCTAGTAGGAAGCTTCTCTTTAAAAGCAGATGTTTTACAGGATAAGAAGAGGTGGGTAAGGAGGCGATGATAATGGCTTTCAGCACAGGTTGTGAAGGCAGAGTCTGACAAAGCCCATTGTCATATTTGCTCAGTGTAAGCACGTGTGTGCTGCTCCTAGAAGCTGTTTCTCCCTGCTTGAATTGTTCCGTGGTTTGTTTATGCTTTGCTCATAGCAATTAATGACTGTTTGCACTTTCTCTCTAAGGTCAGCTATTTCTGTCCATATCTTAAATCGTCTACAATTGTTAGCTTCTGAAGCATGCAATATGTAACTCCTGGTGCAATTCACAATTGGAGGTGATTTTCACTTAATGACTATTAAAATATATCATCAGTGTATTACTTATGTAATTTTATAGATATTGCTTGGGAATAGTAGTGGCAATCACGGTGGAAACTGGGGGAGCTTTAACCTTATAATACCCCAGTTATCTGACTTATTACCACCTCTCTCCATGCTTTTTAAAGAAGTTGTGTATAAACTGCTAAACTGCTATGTAAATGTAGCTCTTTGCTTCTGCCAGCCCCAAGCAATTTGCCATCATTTAAACCTCTCCTGGAAAAAAAGAAAGTGAAGTCGCTCAGTCTTGTCCGACTCTTTCCGACCCTGTGGACTGTAGCCTGCCAGGCTCCTCCATCCAAGGGATTCTCCAGGCAAGAATACTGCAGTGGGTTGCCATGTCCTACTCTAGGGGATCTTCCTGACCCAGGGATCAAACCCTTGTCTCTTGCGACTCTTGCATTGGAGNCTTTCCGACCCTGTGGACTGTAGCCTGCCAGGCTCCTCCATCCAAGGGATTCTCCAGGCAAGAATACTGCAGTGGGTTGCCATGTCCTACTCTAGGGGATCTTCCTGACCCAGGGATCAAACCCTTGTCTCTTGCGACTCTTGCATTGGAGGCAGATTCATTGTCATTGTGCCACCTGGGAAGCCCTATGTAGAGATTTAGGGCAAGGGTCCCCAGCGTTTGTGCCACAGACCAGAAATGGTCCCTGGCCTGAGTTAGGAACCTGGCTACATAGCAAGGGATGAGTGGCAGGCAAACAGTGCTTTGCCTGTCTTTACAGCCTTTCCCCATCACTCAGATTAAGGCCTGAGCTCCACCTCCTATCAAATCAGCAGTGGCATTAGATTCTCTTAAGAGCTTGAAGTCTACTGCACTTGAATCAACCCAAACTCCCTCCCCCTATCATTGGAAAAATTGTCTTCCGCAGTACTGGTCCCTGGTGCCAAAAAGGTTGAGGACTGATGATTTAAGGTGCAAGACTAATCTTTAAAAAAAAAAAAGTAAAGTCACTTTAAGTGACTTTTAAAGTAAAGGGTGTGACTTTTTAAAGTAAAGTGACTCTTTAAAGTAAAGGGTCACTCTTTGTGATCCTATGGACCTGTAGCCCGCCAGGCTCCTCTGTCCGTGGGATTCTCCAGGCAAGAATACTGGAGTGGGTTGCCATGCCCTCCTCCAGGGGATCTTCCCTACCCAGGGACTGAACCCAGGTCTCTCATATTGCAGGCAGATTGTTTACCATCTGAGCCATCGGGGGAGGGAGGGGGGAACTGATGATTTGAGGTGCAAGTCTAATCTTTAAGTTACCATAAAAGAAATAGTAAATATAGCTAAAGGTAAATACTGAAATTTGGGTAATGCTATTCTATGGATTATATGACTTTTGAGGGCAGACCCTGTCTGCCTTATCTTTGACTCCAGAATACACATTACATGCTAATTTGATGATAAAACTTTTTTTCCCTAACTTCAGCCTTTTGCGGAATTCTAACAGATTTCATTGTTATTTTTCCAGTAATTGTTAGATGATACATCTGAAACCTCGTAGGCAATTGAATCATGCTGAACTCTGAAGCAATTTTTGTTCTTTTGAACTGATTAAGACTAACTTTCCAGCCATATTTAACTAGTTGATTGCATGTTGCCATTTTAAAAGTTAAACAAAAGGTTGCCAAATAAGTTGAGATAGTTTTGCTATAGAACCTGAAAATAGCAAAGGAGCAAAAGTGATTATTTAGGAGTCAAAATGGGTACTTGTATGAGCATATTTTTTGCTGTTATTGTGCAGTTGCTAAGACATGTCCGATTCTTTGCAACCCCAAATTGGACTGCATCACACCAGGATTCTCTGTCCTTCACTATCTCAAAGTTTGATCAAATTCACATCCATTGAGTTGGTGATGCTATCTAACCATTTCATCCTCTGTCACCCCCTTCTCCTCCTGCCCTCAATCTTTCCCAACATCAGGGTCTTTTCCAATGAGTAAGTTCTTCCAATCAGGTGGCCAAAGTATTGAAGCTTCAGCTTCAGCATCAGTCCTTCCAATGAATATTCAGGACTGATTTCTTCAGTTGACTGCCTTGATCTCCTTGCAATCCAGGGGACTCTCAAAAGTCTTCTTCAACACCACAGTTTGAAAGCATCAATTCTTCAGCGCTCAGCTTTCTTATGGTTCAACTCTCACGTCCATACATGGCTATTGGAAAAACCATAACTTTTGACTATATGTTGGCAAAGTGATGTCTCTGCTTTTTAATACACTGTCTAGGTTGATCATAGCTTTCCTTCCAAGGAGCAAGCGTCTTTTAATTTCATGGCTGCAGTCACCATCCACAGTGATATTGGAGCCCAGAAAAATAAAGTCTCACTTCCACTTTTTCGCCTTCTATTTGCCATGAACTGATGGGACCAGATGCTGTGATCTTAGTTCTTTGAATATTGAGTTTTACGCCAGCTTTTTCACTCTCCTCTTTCACTTTCATCAAGAAGCTCTTTAGTTCCTCTTCTTTTTCTGCCATAAGAGTGGTGTCATCTGCATATCTGAGGTTGTTGATATTTCTTCCAGCAATCTTGATTCCAGCTTGTAATTCATCCAGCCTGGCATGTCACCTGATTAACTCTGCATTTAAGTTAAATAAGCAGGGTGACAATATACAGCCTTGACATACTCCTTTCCTAATTTTAAATTAATTTTTCCTAAATTTAAATACCTAGAATAATGGGCAAATTTGCTTGGAGTACAGCATGAAGCAGGGCGAAGGCTAACATGGTTTTGCCAAGAGAACATACTGGTCATAGCAAACACCCTCTTCCAACAACATAAGAGAAGACTTTACACATGGACATCACCAGATGGTCAATACTGAAATCAGATTGATTATATTCTTTGCAGCCAAAGATGGCAAAGCTCTATACAGTCAGCAAAAACAAATCCAGGAGCTGACTGTGCCTCAGATCATGAACTCCTTATTACCAAATTCAGACTTAAATTGAAGAAAGTGGGGAAAACCACTTGACCATTCAGGTATGACCTAAATCAAATCCCTTAGGATTATAAACTGGAAGTGGCAAATAGATTCAAGGGATTATCTGATAGACCCAGTGCCTGAGAACTATGGACGAAGGTTTGTGATACTGTGTAAGAGGCAGTGATCAAGACCATCCCCAAGAAAAAGAACGGCAAAATGGTTGTCTGAGGAGGCCTTTNGGATTATAAACTGGAAGTGGCAAATAGATTCAAGGGATTATCTGATAGACCCAGTGCCTGAGAACTATGGACGAAGGTTTGTGATACTGTGTAAGAGGCAGTGATCAAGACCATCCCCAAGAAAAAGAACGGCAAAATGGTTGTCTGAGGAGGCCTTTCAAATGGCCGTGAAAAGAAGAGATACAAAAGGCAAAGGAAAAAAGGAAAGACATACCCATTTGAATGCCAAGTTCCAAAGAAGAGCAAGGAGAGATAAGAAAGCCTTTCTCAGTGATCAGTGCAAAGCCATAGAGGAAAACAATAAAATGGTGAAAACTAGAGATCTCTTCAAGAAAATTAGAGATACCAAGGGAACATTTCATGCAAAGATGGGCTCAATAAAGGACAGAAATGGACCTAACAGAAGCAGAAGATACTAAGAGGTGGCAAAAATACACAGAAGAACTATACAAAAAGATCTTCATGACCCAGATAATCATGATGGTGTGGTCACTCACCTAGAGCCAGACATCCTGGATGCAAAGTCAAATGGGCCTTAGGAAGTATCACTACAGACAAAGCTGGAGGTGATGGAATTCTAGCTGAGTTCTTTCAAAACCTAAAAGATGATGCTGTGAAAGTGCTGCACTCAATATGCCAGAAACTGTGGAAAACTCAGCAGTGGCCACAGGACTGGAAAAGGTCAACTTCATTCCAATCCAAAGAAAGGCAATGCTGAAGAATGCTCAAACTACCATACAATTGCACTCATCTCACACGCTAGCAAAGTAACGCTCAAAACTCTCCAAGCCAGGCTTCAACAGTATGTGAACGCTGAACTTCCAGATGTTCAAGCTAGTTTTAGAAAAGGCAGAGAAACCAGAGATCCAACATCCAACACCCATTGGATTGTCAAAAAAGCAAGAGAGTTCCAGAAAAACATCTACTTCAGTGACTGAACTGAACTGAATTTTAAACTAGTCCATTGTTCCATGTCCTATTCTAACTGTTGCTTCTTAATACACGTATAGGTTTCTCAGGAGACAGGTAAGGTGGTCTGGTATGCCTATTTCTAAGAATTTTCCATAGTTTATTGTGGAAACCACACAAAGGTTTAAGCATAGTCAACAAAGCAGAAGTAGATGGTTTTTCTGGAATTCCCTTACTTTCTCTGTGATCCAATGAATGTTGGCAGTTTCGTCTCTACCTTTTCTAAATCCAGCTTGTACATCTGGAATTTCTTAACTCAGGTACTGCTGAAGCCTAGCTTGAAGTATTATGAGCATGACCTTGCTGGCATGTGAAATGAACACAGTTGTCCAGTAGTTTAAACATTCTTTGGCACTGCCTTTCTTTGGGATTGAAATGAAAATTGGACCTTTTCTAGCCCTAGGCCACTGGCTGAGTTTTCCAAATTTGCTGACATATTGAGCGCAGCACTTTAAAAGCATCATATTTTAGGATTTTAAGTAACTCAGCTAGAATTCCTTCACCTGCAGTAGCCTTGTTTGTAGTAATGCTTCCTAAAGCCCACTTGACTCCAGGATGTTTGGCCCTAGATGATGGCCCATACCATCATCATTATCCTGTCATTAATACCTGTTTTGTATAGTGCTGTGCATCCTTGCCACTTCTTAAACTCTTCTGCTTCTTTTAGGTCCTTACTGTTCTGTGCTTTATTGTGCCCATCCTTTCATGAAATGTTCACCTGATACCTCCAGATTTCTTGATGAGATCTCTAATCTTTCCCATCATACTGTTTTCCTCTATTTCCTTGCATTGTTCACTTAAGAAAGACTTCTTATCTCTCCTTGCTGTTCTCTGGAACTCTGCATTCATTAGAGGTTTTTTTTTTTTTTTTTTAACCCTACCAAACCCAGTTCCCCTGACAAACCACATGCTTTTTTCAATGTTCACAATAATTTGTTCAATAAGAGCATTAAAAAAGGAAAGATTATGAAGAAATTTAACTGTAAAGATATAATTGTTAATCATATTGAATTCAAAATTCTAAATATATTAGGTACATCAGTTCAGTTCAGTTACTCAATCATGACCAAATCTTTGCGACCCCATGATCTGCAACATGCCAGGCCTCCCTGTCTGTCACCAACTTCCAGAGCTTACCCAAACTCATGACCGTTAAGTTGGTGATACCATCCAACCATCTCATTCTCTGTCATCCCCTTCTCCTCCTGCCTTCTATCAGGAAAATCAGGGTCTTTTCAAATGAGTCAATTATTTGCATCAGGTGGCCAAAGTATTGGAATTTCAGTTTCAACATCAGTCCTTTCCATGAGCACCCAGGACTGATCTCCTTTAGGATGGACTGGTTGGATCTCCTTGCAGTCCAAGGGACTCTCAAGAGTCTTCTGCAACACTGCAGTTCAAAAGCATCAATTCTTTGGCACTCAGCTTTCTTTATAATCCAACTCTCACATCCATACATGACTAGTGGAAAANTATAGACCATAACCAGTAACCTCTTGTTTTTCTTTTATGAGAAGAAGGTAATTTGACAGCTATGCTAGAATCTTCTAATTTCCTGCCCAGGTTTACCCTCTACTCTTTTGTCCTCGGCTCCGTGCTCAGGAAAGTTGATCAATACAAGCCCCATCACTGAGTTCTTTCACCAACCGGTTTCTGGGTGGGCTTGAATAAAGGGAAGTGAAAGTGAAAGTCGCCCAGTCATGTCTGACCCCATGGACTGTACACTCCATGGAACTCTCCAGGCCGGAATACTGGAGTGGGTAGCCTGTCCCTTCTCTAGGCGATCTTCCCAACCCAGGGATTGATCCCAGGTCTCCCATATTGCAGGAGGATTCTTTACCAGCTGAGCCACAAAGGAAGCCCTGAATCAAGGGGGAGACTGTTTATTACCCTGGGGTCTTTCCTCGGGAGAAAGTAGTGTCACCACAGGTAGGCAGAATTCCCCAACCAAAGATCAGGGCCTCTGCTAAGGGTCCATCCAGAGATCCTCCCCGGGTACCAGAGCTGCCTCCTCCCTCCTCTCCTTGCTCCTTCCAGTCCAGGATGGCAAGAGCCCCCATCACTGCCCCTGGGAAACTCCCCATCTCTTACGCTTGCACTAACACCCTGTCCCCACCTTTATGAAAAGTCTTTTTAAACTGTTCAAACTCTCCTGGAATTACTCAATTTGAGTGGCTCATCTCTTTTCTGCCAGAACTGCCTCTAAGCCAGAAGGGATGGGATGAGGCCTCTGGCTTCATTGGGGCCAAATATTCTAAGGAGCAGGGCTCACTGTCCTGAATTCACTATTTAAATATTGGGGAAAGTCCTGCTGGAAATTTTTGGAAAGTACATTTTTAGAGAATTGCCAAGTTCAGCAGCCCAAGAAGAAAAGGACACAGAGAGCTTGGGCTGACATACGGCTGCTCTGTCGTCGACACACAATGAATTCTCTTTGCTTTGCTTTCTGAATATGGAGGGACCCGTGCAAAAATCAAGACATATGCGCCGTCATACCAAAAGCATCTTGAAACATGAGGGAGCATACGGAAAAGTCCTTGAAGAGGTCTTTTCCCAATTTTTCTCAGCCTCCATGTGTTCTGGGGAAAGCTCTAAACTCTCACAAAAACAATGGATTAAAAAATGAGATACCTTCTAGTCTTGCCATCCATTTGTTTCAAGCTTTCAAGATTTGCTTGAGAAAGGGATAAAATAAGTTGCAAGGGTCTCAGTGTGAACTAACNAAACTCTCCTGGAATTACTCAATTTGAGTGGCTCATCTCTTTTCTGCCAGAACTGCCTCTAAGCCAGAAGGGATGGGATGAGGCCTCTGGCTTCATTGGGGCCAAATATTCTAAGGAGCAGGGCTCACTGTCCTGAATTCACTATTTAAATATTGGGGAAAGTCCTGCTGGAAATTTTTGGAAAGTACATTTTTAGAGAATTGCCAAGTTCAGCAGCCCAAGAAGAAAAGGACACAGAGAGCTTGGGCTGACATACGGCTGCTCTGTCGTCGACACACAATGAATTCTCTTTGCTTTGCTTTCTGAATATGGAGGGACCCGTGCAAAAATCAAGACATATGCGCCGTCATACCAAAAGCATCTTGAAACATGAGGGAGCATACGGAAAAGTCCTTGAAGAGGTCTTTTTCCAATTTTTCTCAGCCTCCATGTGTTCTGGGGAAAGCTCTAAACTCTCACAAAAACAATGGATTAAAAAATGAGATACCTTCTAGTCTTGCCATCCATTTGTTTCAAGCTTTCAAGATTTGCTTGAGAAAGGGATAAAATAAGTTGCAAGGGTCTCAGTGTGAACTAACTTGAAAAATCTTGCCTTTGCTGGGAATTTTTTTTTTTTTTTAAATTTTCAAATGCATTCTGACCTGCTGCTGCAGCTACAAGGTAGGAAAACATCACTGTCCAAAGAAAAAAGAAGAGGAGGGAGAAAAAGAAATCATTCACATGCTAATCCTGGGACTTAAAACAATAAAGCCAGCAGTGGATTAATAAGCACAGCCCACTTCTAAACATATTCTTCTCTGGTTTGTGGGGCAAGGAGACCTCACATCTTAAAGACCTTCTGTGTGCTTTAGAAAAAGATCATAAATCTTGGAGCCCCACAATGCTATCCAATTGCAGGGCTGGTTTCTTTTTGAAAGCTGTCCTTGAATTACCATGGTGAGTGTGTCCTTGAAGAAAGTCCCGGAGTTATTTCCCAAGAAGCTTTCTCTGACCCCTTTTCTGCTTAGTTTGGGATAAATGTCCCTTTGCTGAGTTCCCTGGCCACCCTTTTTGCAGAACCCGGTACCATGACCTTGAAATACTGAGTTTTCCCGAGTCCCTGAGGTCAGAGGGAACTTCTTGTTTATCCTGGAATTATCATGCCTCACACAATGCATGTTATCCAAGAGACGTCCAAACATTCCTGTGCAATTAATCTTTAATTCAAGAGAATGACAACATCAAAATAGCAGGGCTTTAGAATCTCTACTGGAGATATCAAGCAATGGCAAATGAGCTTTAGCA
This sequence comes from Neotragus moschatus, assembly GCA_006410615.1. Classification (NCBI taxonomy): domain Eukaryota; kingdom Metazoa; phylum Chordata; class Mammalia; order Artiodactyla; family Bovidae; genus Neotragus; species Neotragus moschatus. The sequence goes on from SJYA01001431.1 coordinate 214,072, forward strand.
CATGTGCTAACCCTGGTCAATGGATAACAGTTTCCTGGAGGGCTCTGCCTGAATGCAGACCTGGGAGAGTCACCTCCGTGCTTGGGAGGAAAGGCGAGTACTGATGAATGAATCATGTCGGCGGTGGACCTGGAACTGGGGAATGATGCCAAGTGGGCTGTGGGTTTGCCACTTCTGTCCTTAGATACTCAGATCTTTGTGGATCACTTATGTGAAACCACCCCAAGAAAACCCACTGAAATGCCAAGGCTAGTAAAATCAACACTGCCTCAACCTACTTAGGGTACTGTGGGCCTGGAGTCTAAAAACAGAAACCAGCTCAAGTCCAAACCTACTGTTCTCCGTGGAGCACAGAGCGCCCATTAGGACTGGGTCTTCATAAAGCTCTGAGTCAGTCTAGTGTCCTCCTGGTGACTTTCAAAACTGTGGGTCTGGAAGCGCGTCTACCTCTGGTTTCTCTGTAAAAATTGATTAAGTATTTTCAATAAGTCTTTCTATCATCCCCGGTTAAAAGTTGCAAGTGCGTTGGCTGCATATGTAAAAATATAAATGTCTGACTCATCTCGCCTGGGGAAATGCTGACGANTTCAGGGAATAAACATTGGTTCCATGAACCATCATGATAAAATATCTTTGAATCTTTCTCTTTGTTTCTTAAGTCAGTGACACATTTTTTTTTTTTAGTACCTCTGTTTATGGGAAATTTGTACCCACTGTGAATATGTTTGGTTTTTGAAAATGGATTAAAATCATATAGAGCCAAGTCTGAAGTGGGTTAAAAAAAAAAACAAAAACCACACACATACACACACAACAAAAGCTGAGTATACTCCTTTTTTTTAGTGAGTCACTAAGAATGTTAAATTTTTACTCCATAAAATAGCAATTGAATATAGGTAAATTTATCAAATGGCCTGATCCAACACAGTGTTTTTCATGAGTCTGTTCCTCTGTGGCTGAATGTGGCTTCATGTCTATTGTATTATGACTTAATTTTGGAAAAGATGGTTTGCGAAGTTAGATGTTCTGATTGTTCAGTGGTTCTGCTTGGGTAGATTAGAATTTCAAAATGTCAGTGTTGAGAAATCGTAGGAGATGATCTTGCCCAGCTCGGTCATTTTCTTACATGAGGAAACTGAGAATGTGAGAGTGAGTCTCCTACTTCCGACTTCCACAGAGCAGACTTTCAAGAATGTGATCATTATTGAATGCCTTATTGCATGTGGCATTGTCCTGAACTGTGCAGATTAGGATAGGTAGGTGGAAACATAGAAAGAGGTGATCAAAGCCCCACCCTCATGGAAGTTAAAAGCTATACAGTGGCAGCCATGCAGATTGAGTTATGGAAGGCTAACTTTAAGTAAACTGTCCAGTTAGAACTTACAAATAGGAATAAAGTTTACTGAGGAAGAGGTTAAGCTTTTTCAAGCACTAATGGAGAATTGGGAATTAAAAGTGGGGAACAGAGGAACAGTGCATTGTTAGGCCAGAGAGAAATTCAAGAAAACATTTCTGCCACAGATTCAGAAACACGTAAGTGTCTTTTCCTTTTCTCTAGGGGCAGAGTTGGATAAATTAAAATTTTTTAAAAAATTAAATGCAGCATTTGTCTTATAAACTTTGAACTTACAATATTTCTGTGAGAAAAATACTTGGTGGGCATCATTAAATATTAATCATCAGAGATCAGTTTAGCAAAAAGATTTAGTCGGGTTGGAACAACTTTTAAGAAACCAATTACAATGTGTGTTATGAAAGAGAAGTGGAAGAAACCCAGGGAAAATATTAGAAATTGCAAGTTCCTTCACCCAGTGGAATTTTTGCAGGGAATTATGGCTAAATAGCTTGTTGAGACTTAAGACAGTAATAAAAATAGGTCCCTGTGCTAAGGATGTAAGAGTTGGCAAAAAGCAAAAGCTTGCAAAGAATCTTCCTTTTTAACCAATACTTCCTTTTTAATATGTATTTAATTGAAAAAAGGTAGAAATTAGAAATAGCCATCTTATGGTGACCCTGTAAACTTTATTTGCATAGAAAGTCCACAAATTAAATAAAGATTTATAATTGGAGGATTTGAAGATATTGTTTTCATATTCTGAGATGTTGATTTGTTCAAAAGGATCATGAAATATTTTTCTTTTAGGGTGTTCTTCTAGGGATCATTTCATTATTTATTTCTAGGTAACCCTGGGGATCCTGGCAATCTTTTGAAGATTTGTAAAATGTTGAAACTTAAAGACATACAGCTGACCCCTGGACACCTCGGGAGTTAAGGGCACTGACCCTCAGTGCACTTGAAAATCCATTGGTAAATTGTAGTTAGCCCTCTGCATCCAAGACATTATTCCTCATTCTTAAATTCAACCAACAGTAAATCATATCGTACTACAGTATATACTATTGCAAAAAAAAAAATCTGTGTGTAAATGGACACACGCAGTTCAAACATGTGTTGTTCAAAGGTCAGCTGTTCATTGAGTCCCAGCTGTATGCCAACAGCTACTTTAGAATGAGCTGACATGGGGTAACTCGAGCCAAAACCATAGATCTGACTATTATGTTCAGATGTGAAATTCTAAAGGCCTCGGGGAGTTGGAAGATGCACAGATAGAAAGGAGAGTTATGTTCTCAATCAGTGCTGGAAATTGCCGGGGTCCAGCCCCAGTGGATCCAGGGTAATTCGAAGCAGGGACGGCGTGGGCAAGGGAAAACTTATTTATTTATTAATATAAGATTAGATTAGGAAGAAATAGTGTAGTAGGAAAATTTAGTGGAGAAAAGAGGCTGAATAACTTGGTTTACATGGAAAGCCAGTAAAGTTCCAGACAAGGAGCTTGTACCATCTATGTTAGGCCACTGGCATCCTCTTGAATAGCAGGGCATGCCCCACCTTGGGCTCCCTCTTGTGTGGATCTTAGAAGCCGGGGCAAGTAAGTAGACATGACGAGCCTCCATGCCCCAGATGGGAATTCAGCTAGAAATTAGAGTAAAGAGAAGACATGAGGGAAGCCAGTCCAGCAACTGGCCCAACCTCTATTGTCCAGAAAGGCCTTTTATGCCTTTTTGATTGTACATAGAGATCAATGGATAATATAAAATTATGTAGTGTCAGCAGCCCTGACTCTTATCAAAGTGCAGGCTTTTCTCTCTGCATACATAGTTGTATACACAAGTCTTAGGTGATACACATCATCTTCTAGCCAGAGGGCCAAATAACATTTTATGGCCCTTTTCTGATAAGGGTTTGTCAACCAGAAGACTTATTTTCCCTAACAGTGTTATTCTTCCCAAAGTCTGGTGCCACTCTCAGAAAGCACTAAATAAAGTAACATTTTTACATAGCAAAGATACAACAATTTATAACAAGTAAAAGAAGTACAGTGATTTGTAACAAAGAAAAGTAATTAACTCAAAAGTCTAGTGTTGCTAACATCAAAACTACTATATTCCTATTTCTATATCCCAATTACATTGATTAATATCCTTCAGGTGTCTAAAAGATAAAGAATATGGAGGCCTAGTAGCAGTCATTGAGTCAACAGTGAAAACCCATCACCAATATGATTTTTAGCTCTTTAGAAAAGGCTCTTTGTCTTTAAGATGCTTTAAGCATTGTGCCTCTCAGGGTGGGGGGGCTGTAAACAATTCACAAATTGTAAAAGGTCCGGGGGAACCTGTCAGGCAACTTAGAGAGACATCAGAGGGGTTTAAGCCAAGACATTTTTTTCATATGCAGGAGACTGAAGCCCTAAGTTAACTTTTTCCAGAGAGTGTCAGAAGAATGGAAAAGCACAAGTACAATAAAATCAGGCTGACTCTGGGTTTCGGGGTACATGCTCAGGAAAACTCAAGGGGAACCCTGAAGCTAGATCATACCTTTGCGTTTTGTCTGGCGTCCTTCCTCATGACCATTGCCACCGGCGGGATTCCTCATACTGGCTCCCGGCAGGAAATCTTCACTTAATCATGCTTTCTATATAAAATGTGAAAAAGAAGAGCATAATAAAAGGTTTCCCACTAAAAGGATGCTTAGATGATTATGGGCCAATAAGAGAAAGGAAAACTCAAGAGAACGCAGACACCCTCATATTTGCCCACTGATGCTTGGACTGAGAAAGACAGTGAGAAAGGACAAGAGTGGAGGTGTAGATCTGGGCATCTTGCTGAATGAGCCAGCTGGTGTAATGACAGCCTCAGAGTGTGCCTCCCAGAGGAAGGAGGAAGTCCACAAGGGTCGTCAGATCCTATTCATTCTTGCCAAGGTAGGGTTTTACATTTCTGAAACAAAACCAACTGGCATCAAAGCAAAGATTATATCTTTTCTGTTTACAGAAAAAGGACCTCTTATGTTTTTAATGATGCAACCAGCTTCTTGGCATATCACAGTTAAAAATATGGCACAATTTGGAAAATGCAGAAAAATATTGAAAAGAAAATAAATAGCAAAGATTTTTTAAAACCTATTTGCTTAAAGGTATATGTTTCCCAATTCTTACTTATAAATACCTTTTTACATTGAAATCATTATTTGTTGACAATTTTATTTCATATTTGTTTAATACTTTATATATATATATGAATTTTCTCTATGATCATCATTATTATCACCATGGTTATGCCATTGTTTATTTCCTAATCTCATGTTGTTGAAAATTTAAGGTTAATTTCAGCTTTTTTCTACTATAATCCATTGCTATAAAAATCTTTGTCCATATCTTGAATTTATTAACCTAATCTAGATGTCCAGAAGTAGGAGTACTGGATGACACATTTTAAGGCTGCTTATTTATACACATTTTGTTTAATTTCTTGGCAGAGTTGTTTGTATTTCCTAATTACTTTCTTAATGTCTATAGGCATAATAGTATATCCTCCTTTCATTCTACATATATCGTCCTTCTTTTTTCCCTAATCAGTCTCTGAAGAGATTTTTAGATTTTATTGCTCTTTAAAAAAAACAAAAAACAAAAAACCCACTGTGGGTTTCATGTTTTCACTGTTTTTCTGCTTTCTATTTAATTGACTTTTGCTCTTTATTATTTCCCTCCTTTTACTTAATTTATGCTTAATTTGCTGTTCATATTCTAGTTTCTTAAAGTGGAAACTTGGATTATCAATTTGACACTTCTTTTGTAATATACACATTTTAGTGTTATACATATCCCTCCAAATACACTTTAAATGCCTTCTCACAAACTCTGATAAATTGTGCTTTTATTTTCATACAAGTAAATTTAAAAAAATTTTTCTTTTGATCTCTACTCATGAGTTATGTAGAATTATGTTCTTTAATTTCTAAGTATTTGAGAATTTTCCGATATCCATCTGTTGTTGATTTCTTCTGTCATTCCCTGTGGTCAGACAGCATCCTTTGTATAATTCCAGTCATCTTAAATGTATTGAGATTTGTTCGCCACCAAGCATACAGTGTATTTTGCAGAATGTTAGATATGCACTTGAAAAAATACTTGTAATCAGCTGTTTTGGGATTCAGTATTCTATAAATACCAGTTAGGTCCTGTTGGCCAGTAGCATTGTTCAACTCAATTCTTTATCTAAATGTTTTGTGAGAGAGTTACTGAGTTAAATGAGTTGCTGAGAGAGGAATGTTGAGATATCTGACTATAATTATGTGTGTGCTCGTGCTCAGTCGTGTTGACTCAGCAGCCCCGTGGACTGTAGCCCGCCAGGCTCCTCCATCCATGGGGTTTTCCAGGCAAGAACACTGGAGTGGGGTGCCACTTCCTTTTCCAAGGAGTCTTCCCAGCCCAGGAATCAAACGTATGTCCCGTGCCTCTCCTGTACTGCAAACAGATTCTTTATTGCTGAGCCACAGAGGAAGCCCAATAACTATAATTATAGATTTGCCTACTTTTTCCTTATAGTTCTACCAGTTTTGCTTCATGTATTTTGACACCGGGTTGATATATACATACAATTTAGCGCTGTTATCCTTTTTCTTTCAATTTTTTTTACTTTTTCAGCAACTCATATTTCTATTTTCGTATGTAGAAAATGAGGAAGTTTAATACAGTTGACCCTTGAACAACATGGGTTTCAACTGCGTTTGTCCGCTTACATGCAGATTTTTATCAGTAGTAAGTACTGCAGTACTACACAATCTGCAGTTGATTGGATTCATAGATGCAAACTATGGATACAGAGGGCCAGCTACAGCTATAAGGATTTTTAACTGCACAGAGGATCGACACCTCTAACCCCTGTGTTGTTCAAGGGTCAACAGTATAGCCTTTCCTTTCCAGAAAACCTATAATGAATGACTTCCAGTTTCTTATGAAATTCTCATGATTAATGAAAACTGTCTATCACTTGCTTAAAACCTCTGGCTTTCATCTTAAATGAAACTGAACTCCATTTTGGTACATGAAAATGATGCTCTTAAGTCATTTTAGGATTATGTTCATGCATTTAGCTCAGAATAAATGGATTTTTATAAATGTGTATGTGTGTGTGTATGCATGCATATGTGAGGTGAAAGTCGCTCAATCGTGGTTGACTCTTTTGCAGCCCCATGGACTATACAGTCCATGGTTCTCTGGATCAGAACACTAGAGTGGGTAGCCATTTCCTTCTCCAGGGGATCTTTCTAACCCAGGGATTGAACCCAGATCTCGTGCATTACAGGCAATTTCTTACCAGCTGAGCCACCAGGGAAGCCCCCAAAATACTGGAGTGGGTAGCCTATCCCATCTCCAGGGTATCTTCGTGACCTAAGAGTTGAACTGGGGTTTCCTGCATTGCAGGGGGATTCTTTACCAGCTGAGCTACCAGGGAAACCAATGCATGCATACACACACACACACACACACACACACACACACACACACACATTTAGTCTTTTAACCTTTCTTTTGCATTTCATACATATAAATGTGACAAAGAAATAAAATATAAACTTGGTGCATAGTGCAGAGACCGACGGCTAAGTCATCAGATAGTGATGCTACGTGAGGCCTTACTGTTTGTGAGTTTTAAGGAACCTGTCTGGGCCACCTCAGTTCAGGTCAGTCCCTCAGCCACGTCTGACTCTTTGCGACCCCACGGACTGCCTGCAGTTGTTTCATCCAGCATCTTTGGCACCATTCTCAATCCCTTCGTCTCCCTGGACCCCACAGTCATCCCCAGTTCCTGTCTTTTAACTCGTATTCCCACTTCTATGTTTGTGTTACTCCAGCCTGTTTTCCACAGAGGCCAGAATAATCTTTGAGAAATACACATCGGAACATATTATTCCCCTCCTCAAAACCATTGATTACCTTCTGATCGTACCTAAGGAAAAAAATCCGCAGGCCAAATCCCACCTCCGGATCTCACTGCAGTCACTTCCCCAGGCTCAGTGTGCCTAAGCTGTGGGCTTTCCCGCAGTTCTCCAGACACACCCAACTCCTTCTTCAGCACCTGCGCGTGAGTCTGGTACACTGCTCTCTCACCACCTCACTGGGAGCCCTCACCTCCTACTTTTTCCTTCCTCCACCTACGAGTTTCCATCTGGCTGATTCATTGATTCGCACTCAGCACTCAAGTATCGCCTTCAGTATCATCTCCAGAGGTAACTTCTCTGGACCTCAAATCTAGATGTAGTTCTTCCTATGATTTACTCTTCTTCTTATAGTTCTTACCAGAGCTTTTAACTGAATTGTGTTTTGTATACTTTAATGTTTTTCTCTTCTGCCCTCCTGAAGCTTTCAGGATCATTTACATTGATTTTTTTTTTAATTGCAAAATACGTTTATTGATGATAACTTTATATAATTTACTCCCTACATTTTATGTTACAAACTTTAGGGTCTTTGAGATAGGCAGGATCCTTGTATGTAACTGGCATAAACCCCAATATTTGAGCTCTCTTAATTGCTTTTGTGATTTCTTTTTGTTTCTTCCCACAAAGACCTGTTATGTGCCGTCCATAAATGCATCCAGTAAATGGAGAAATAAACTGGGATAAAAGCTGTACATTCTTATAATCTATACATTTTTCACACAAGATACATTTTTTCAGAGGCTCCTTATAAGGATTTTCCATTGGAATAGGCAGGTCCTCACTGCTATTTACCTGTTTATATTGTGAACAACTTCTCCACAGCACCCTCCACTAGGGGGTTGCCGGCTGGGTCACGGGGAAAGAAGTTGGGGCTGGGCCCTCAGGCTCTGCCATGGACGAAGGTGGTTCCCCTACATTGATATTTTATATTTGCTCTTTGACCAGCACATAGTAGGTGCCAAATAAGTCATTATTGAATGAATGAATGAGTATGAGGAAGAAATATGAAGTGAAGCAAATAATTAGAAAACATTTAAGAGGGAAAATATGCAATTTTTACTATTTATCAATGAAAGGTATATTAAAGCATCTGTTTTCTCACCTATTTAGCTAGTAAAATTATTCAAAGATATAATTCCCTTTTTCAGCTAAGATTTGAGGAAAAGGAAAATTTCATACAATCCACAAGGGTTCATTTTTGTTTACGTATTAAATATTGTTGAATGAGTAACTATTTATACTCATGGAAAGCAGTCTAGGTAAATGTATTTAAAATCATCAGATTGTTTTTATTGACACAGTATTTCCACCCAAGAATTTGTCATAAGGAATACTGCTAAACATGGGAAAGTTTATATATTTAAATATATTTTTCACAGTGTTATTTATAGGAGTAAGACATTGAAGAACCACCTAAATGCCCAGAAAAGTAATACCTGAGTAAAGCATAGTATATTCACTAGATAGTATATGAGTTGGGGGCGGGAGGAGTGAAAGTGTTCGTCAGTCATATTCAACTCTTTGCAAACCCATGGGCTGTAGCCCGCCATGTTCTTCTGTCCATGGAATTCTCCAGACAAGAATACTGGAGTGGGTTGCCATTTCCTTCTTGAGGGGATCTTCCTGACCCAGGGATCATACCTAAGTCTCCTGCATTGCAGGCAAATTCTGTACCATCTGAGCCACCAGGGTAGCCTCTTATGTGAGTAACATAAGCTAAAGGTAAAAGTAACATCAGCTAAACATAATGATTTTCTAAAACTTTATACTAGTGCTGCTGCTGTTGTTGTTTAGTCGCTAAGTCATGTCTGACTCTTTTGTGACCCCATGGACTGTAGCCCACCAGGCTCCTCTGTCCATGGGATTTCCCAGGCAAGAATACTGGAATAGGTTGCCGTTTCTTTCTCCAGGGGATCTGTCTGACCCAGGGATCAAACCCTGTCTCCTGAATTGACAGGCAGATTCTTTACTACTGAGTCACCAGGGAAGCCCATTTATATTATTAAATATAAATAAATGAAGAACGCAGAGTTTTACAGTAAAATTTACAAATCTTATCCACAGGGGGAAAAAAAAGTCTGGAAAGAAATATGTCATACTGTTATGCCTTTAGGTGATTTCCTTCTCTCTCTCTTTATATGGATTATAATATTAAATTATGGTATAACACAGCTTGCATCTTGAGGTTCAGTTTTATTTTCAGTACATTTAAGTGAATCCTGAGCCTTACATATTGCAATGATCTGAACTGAAATGCCCGTGCTCTCTTTTTTTAGGGTGACAGAAACTTTGCTGAAAGCTCCCATGCTTATGGGTTAGATCAGTCATCTTGTTGGCAGGACCACAGTCGCTTCCTGTCTAGTCCACGATTTTCCCACTTGAACTGTAAGTAATGATGCCCCGTACTAGCTTTTAAGTTGGATTTAAGAAAATTCAGTTCATGGAAAGATTAACGTGAAAGACCAGAACATAATAGTAATATTCATGTTGTGATTTTGAAAAAGTTTTCATTGTACATTTATAATATTAACCGACTTACTAAAAATATATGGAATCCCTTCTTTTTAAACTTTACACTTCTCACAAAAACTTAAAACTGAATCAGCAAATTTTAATTAAGCGGTTTTTTTTGGCATGGAGATTGCTAGTAACTGTGGATGAGTGAGTAAGGAAGTTAGATTGTATTGAAATAAAATCCAAGTCTTCAAAAAGTAGAAAAACTATTCAGAAATATCTAATCTTGTACGAAGAATAAGGATATGAAAACAATTACTGTGTAGGTTTCATTCTATGAATAATACACTGTAAATATTAATAAAAGGTTATACCATTAACAAAGTGTGAGTCTGCTGACCCAGAATACCTTCTCCCACCACTTATACTTCACCTTGGATGCAGTGTCCTTGAAAAAACCCTTCAGAACTCATGGTTTTAAGTATGGTTGCTGTTATGAGTGCTCACAATGCATTACAAATTTCCTTTGAAAACCTTTCTTGGAATAACTATGGAATTATTTGCTATTCAAGTGACATTTTATTTGCTGATTCTTCTCTTCACCCAAGAGTGAACTCCTTGATAGGAGTGATGTTTATACACCACTGTCTCCTCAGCATCCTATTTGGAATTTGGCACATAATAAATCCTCAGTTAGTGTAAGATGAATGAGCATATGAATTTTTTTATTTCAAGTCCACTTTTATCCAAGCCATTTGGGATTCAAATGTTAATAGATTCTTATTTAGATCACCATTTAGCTCCTCAGTTTCCCATGGACGTAGAGTTTGTACATTCAGTTGGACAGTGCTGTCATTTTAAAAAGCTAGGTTTCTATAAAATATCAAAATTAGCCACAAAGAAGTAGGCCAAATAGAAAATAATAACTCATTTTTTCTGATTTATATTCATGGATTCATTGAATAAATATTTATCAGTTTCTGACAAATGGTTTGGCTTCCATTATATCATGATTTTTTTATTCCCAACAGCTAAGCATTTTCCCTTTCCTGCCCTAACCATTTTGCCAAGTGATTTTATATATTTTCATAAACCCTCTGCTATTCTAATCTGGCAGTCACCCTTCAGTTTGGATCATATCTCAGGTTGGTTCTGGTACCTCAGAATATGATATATATGTAGTTATACAAAATTATTATTTTTCATATTAAGCAATGGAAAAAATTCCTCGGGTCTGTTTGATGTATGAAAACATGGAAGAGGAGGAGGGTGGGGACCAAGCACCAAAAACCAACATGGCACCCCATCCATGGAGACATCCAAGAGCCTGGAAATCAGCAGCGCCAGGGCTGAGCACATAGGGCTTTGTTCTACTGGCATTTAACTTTGCCTTTATAACTTGCAGAAGTCTCCTTAGAAAGGTTCCTCCTTAGAAGGGCTTCTAGAAAGATTCCTTTGAAGACATTAAGTGGAAAACATCAAAATTTTTAGAATTTTATTTAATATTATGACAGGCAGTAGAAGAAACTGTATTTGGCTTTTTACTCAGTAGCATTTCATGACTACCACTGGTCATTTCCTAAGATGTAGTACTCACAGGCTGCTGTAGGCTTCTATATAAATACACTGACACAGAAAATTAGGTAAGAATAAGAAAAAATATCATTGAGAGCATTATTTGGATAAGAAAATACTTTATTAGTCTATATTATATAATCTGACTGAAAAATTTAGCTTCAAAAGTAAACCCCTTTATTACTGATTATTTATATATAACCATATATTTTGCTATTCTTCTTTTTAACAAGTTTTATGATTTTCCTCCCATACCTACCTCCCCCATGTTTTTGAGGCTACTTTAAAAAGTTTAATCATAGGTACCTATTGTTACTCATTTTAGGTGATTTAATAAACATTTCTAGAAATAATATTTATTTTAATTTACTTTTCTGATGAACTTTGAATTTTCTGTATGTTTTTCATGATGGCTTTTGGAATTGAATTATGGTCACCCTAAATACTTCTCCATTTTTTGTGGTACACACAATTTCAGCTTATAGAAATTGTCCTGTCCTGAACATTTTCTTGACAATACAGAATTAAAAAGGCGATTTGTCAAGATCAACAAAGAGAAAAATGGAGCCTGCAGTAAGTTGATAATGCAGGGAACAGAAGACATCTTAAAAATATCATGAATGCCNTGGATTCATTGAATAAATATTTATCAGTTTCTGACAAATGGTTTGGCTTCCATTATATCATGATTTTTTTATTCCCAACAGCTAAGCATTTTCCCTTTCCTGCCCTAACCATTTTGCCAAGTGATTTTATATATTTTCATAAACCCTCTGCTATTCTAATCTGGCAGTCACCCTTCAGTTTGGATCATATCTCAGGTTGGTTCTGGTACCTCAGAATATGATATATATGTAGTTATACAAAATTATTATTTTTCATATTAAGCAATGGAAAAAATTCCTCGGGTCTGTTTGATGTATGAAAACATGGAAGAGGAGGAGGGTGGGGACCAAGCACCAAAAACCAACATGGCACCCCATCCATGGAGACATCCAAGAGCCTGGAAATCAGCAGCGCCAGGGCTGAGCACATAGGGCTTTGTTCTACTGGCATTTAACTTTGCCTTTATAACTTGCAGAAGTCTCCTTAGAAAGGTTCCTCCTTAGAAGGGCTTCTAGAAAGATTCCTTTGAAGACATTAAGTGGAAAACATCAAAATTTTTAGAATTTTATTTAATATTATGACAGGCAGTAGAAGAAACTGTATTTGGCTTTTTACTCAGTAGCATTTCATGACTACCACTGGTCATTTCCTAAGATGTAGTACTCACAGGCTGCTGTAGGCTTCTATATAAATACACTGACACAGAAAATTAGGTAAGAATAAGAAAAAATATCATTGAGAGCATTATTTGGATAAGAAAATACTTTATTAGTCTATATTATATAATCTGACTGAAAAATTTAGCTTCAAAAGTAAACCCCTTTATTACTGATTATTTATATATAACCATATATTTTGCTATTCTTCTTTTTAACAAGTTTTATGATTTTCCTCCCATACCTACCTCCCCCATGTTTTTGAGGCTACTTTAAAAAGTTTAATCATAGGTACCTATTGTTACTCATTTTAGGTGATTTAATAAACATTTCTAGAAATAATATTTATTTTAATTTACTTTTCTGATGAACTTTGAATTTTCTGTATGTTTTTCATGATGGCTTTTGGAATTGAATTATGGTCACCCTAAATACTTCTCCATTTTTTGTGGTACACACAATTTCAGCTTATAGAAATTGTCCTGTCCTGAACATTTTCTTGACAATACAGAATTAAAAAGGCGATTTGTCAAGATCAACAAAGAGAAAAATGGAGCCTGCAGTAAGTTGATAATGCAGGGAACAGAAGACATCTTAAAAATATCATGAATGCCCTCAGAGATATGAGGAGATAGTCATCCAGTACAAATAAGAGCAAGATGCTGTGAAAAAGGAGCACAAGCCAGGAGGTCTCGGAAATTTTAAATATGATAAGCTAGAAAGGTGGGAAACAACAAAGCTGAGAAACCTCAAAGAAAGCAGAAGCTAAGGAAAAAGGGCAATAGAAGAGATAGCTATTCTGAAAAACCAATACAGGAAGGACAGACGATGATTAGTGCGAGTCCTGGAAAGAGAGAATAAGGAAAACAGAACAAAGGCAAGAAGTGGGCAGATGACATGGCCCACCCAATAAATAGCTATTGCACAGCTGTTGCCCCAGGTTTTTCTTCCCCTTCCCCCTGTATGATGGATGCCCATGTTTCTTTGGTCACCTCCGGCCTTCCTCTGCTGGTTTCAGTTATTTTGCGGGAGCACATCCAAGAAAGGAGGTAAACATTTTCATTTTCGTATCTGAGAATGGGTTTCTTCCATTCACACTTGACTGAGACTTTGGCTGGCTATAAAATTCTCAGTTAAAAAGGACTTTCCTTCAGAAGTTGTCACACAATTATCTTCCAAAATCTAGTGTTGCTATTGAAAACCCTTCTATCTTTTCCATTTGACTCCCATTCCTCTGACATGATCGTTTTCACCATTGCTATCCCCCGGCCCGGCAACTTTTAGGATTGTCCCGTTGACCTCCATGAGTTTTGTGATGGTATATCTCCCCATGAGTCTTGTTTTACTGAGTTTTCTACCTGTTTGCTCTGGGGTTTTATTTAATCTGGACATTCGTATTCTTCAATTCTCTCATAGGGAAGGAAGAAACAAAAGATTCTACCAGGAAAAGCTTTAGGAAATAAATTAAAAAAAAAAAAACTGGGTAGATTATTGGATTGATTTGAGCACTTAGGAAAACTACTAGTAGACACATGACAGGTCTAATTGAGCTATTAGAAACAACTGAGGATGCTTATGGAGAAAGAGTAAATAAAAAAAAAACAAAAACACAGGTCAGTTAATAACTCCAGGAAAAAAGTGAAAAGACAGTGGCAGAATAGCCCTAGTAGGTCTGTATGAGCCGTATTTACAGTCAATATAAACACTCACCACCGACACAACTGGAAGTCCAGATGTGACTGCATAGGGAGGGTGGGGTGAAGGGAAGTGGACGGGTGTGGATACGTCTAAAAATGATAACTCAGAAAATAGCAACATAAGCTGCTTTTTCTTTCAAAAATTGAAGTAAATACGGAAAATAAAGCTAAAAGAGTTGATTGTGGTTGACTCCCACAAGCAAGTGTGTGGGGTTGGGAGGGGTAGGGCAAGAGGCCACAGTCTTTCTGTGTAGTCCTTTGGGGCTGTTTGATATGTGTATGTATGGACACTCTGGCTAAAAAGGAATCTTATAAAAATAAAATGCTACTAACTGCAGCTTTTATGTCTGACTAGCATGTGCTGGATTTTGTTGTTAACTTCTGAATGCACCATGAAAGCTGTCAGGGAGGGGGCGGTTAGAGCAGCTGAGGCCTGCGTGGAGACAAGGGAGGTGACTGAGGTGCTGAGGTTGATGCGAGTTTCTGAGTCCGAGGAACAGGCTCCTCCTGACTCAGGTTGGGATTTGCCCTGGATGAGGCTCTTTTGTCTGTGCTGAAGACGCTAAGGCACTCATCCTGCTGACTTCGGTGCCCCGTCAAAACTGTGACCCAATGAAAGCGCAGAATCACTGACCATGGAAAAAACAAAGGAAATGGGAAAATACTGCATAATTGTGGTCTCTGAAATGACCCAGCCTTAATAGAAGTTTGTTTTCAGTAGTAATTTATGTCAGCTTTGTGTAGTTCAGGTCAATTCAAGAAAAGGTAGATGCTTCCCTGCCAGGAAGACGGGGAGAAATGTATAAATTGTAAGTTTATACAGCCATTGGAAATAGGAACACAGAAATCCATTATTTAGAGCCATGATTGCTACCAAATTTATCCTGGCTGGCTGGAAGCTATGGCCGTGATTCAGGACACTCTTTTAGAAGGCTTGGATTCCATTACCTGTAGCCTGTAGACAGTGGGGGCTTAGTGAGGGAAACTCATAATGCCAGCTTTGGAAACTGTCATTTTTACTTTTTTATAAGTAGTGACTGGATCTCCATGTATAGCTCCTTGTAGGCTAAAGGACACCATTTCTGGACAGGTCTTTCACTCCCAGGGCCCAGGACCAGACTGGATTTGAGTGAAGTCTGGAGCAAACCAATGACTTCTTGACATCTCGAGTGCTTTGAAATTCAAATGCTAAGTGTTGGTGGAGTTGGTATCTATAAACTCAATTTTAAACATAAATGCAGATTTCAATTTTTCTGTAATGCTATCATTGTTGTAAATATTGTTTATGTAAATGACTATATAAATAATCCCAGAAAGAAAGGACTGTGGTGTTTTCATGGGGTTACTTTAGGAGTTGAAAGTGAATCTTAACATATTTAACTTGAAATTCTTAGAAAAGCAAATCAATGAAAGCTAATAGAAAAAACTTTTTTTTTTCACTTCCTTACTTTAGATCGTGCTGCTCTAAAAATAAAAGTTCGTGCAGTTAATATGTGTTAAAGGTGAAATGATAGGACGTACCAGGACTTTATATTAGTGATTGGGAGGTTATAACTGAGCTGAAACCCGAATGACAAGAAGAAACAGCTGAGTTAAAACTGGGTGGGACGCATCTTCCTGGTCCAGGGGCAGAACTGGAAAGACCCCGGGGGAGAAAAAGAGGGAGGAGAATGAGTGAGGGAGAGTGTGACTGGGGGAGAGCGCGGCAGGACATGAGGTCCCGCAGCAGCCTTTTCAGCCACCATCAGATGTTCGGCTTTTATTCTGATTTCACTGCGAGGCCATGGCGGGTGGGGAGGGAAGGGATAACGCAGCAGAGTGACGTAGTCTGGTGAACACTTTAGAAAGTTAATTCCGGTGTGTGGAAAACGGGGCAGGATGAACATAGGAGAGAAAGTGGTGGCTTGGGCTGGGGTGATGATGTTAATAACAGAGACTCAGGTGAAGTGGAAGGCAGACTCCTCGGAACTTACCCTTAAATGGGACGGGCCCAGCAGGCAGGCCACGGGAAGGAAGGAGCCAAAGTTTCAGAAACTGGGTGGGTGAGTATGTCATTTTCTAAGATGACGAAGAGCAAGGGATAGGCAGGCAGCAGACGTGAAGAAACCAAGTTGGGGGACTGACCGATATATTTGGATATAGGCGTCTAGAGCTCAGAAGAGAGGTAAGAGGTGGGTAAACCTAGATTCCACATCTTGTCTCAGTTTCCTTTTGTGTAAAACAGAGGTTTCTATAAAAAGGAAGCCCTTCAGGTTTCTTCTTCTAAGAGTCTGTGCTTTAATGTCACTATGTACTGATCAACGCCCGCCTTCTACCCTCACTCTTCAAGTCCAAAACAAACAAATGACATGAATATGTGGGGCTTTTTTAATATAGTAAATTATTTTACTCCTCAATTGAAGATTTGGTAGTCCGTGTAAAGCTTACAGAAAACTCGTAATCAAATGCAGTGATTACTTATAGCTTTGTCAAGCCAGGGATTATATTCATCCAGGTGTATTCTTCTCTTTTCTCTTACCCTGCCAGCATTTACTCGAAGAACAGTTGCTCCAGACTCACCTTCAATCAAGGAAGATGCCCCAAGTGTACTGATGGATGGAAGAAGTCCACAACCCAGAAAGGAGGAATACGAAAGCAAAAACAGCAAAATGTAATTAGTTACTTTACCTGAGTGTTTTACAAATAATAGTATATGTATCCTTGCCACTGTTTGGCCCAGATAATCTAGCAGACGTGTCTGCAGCTTCTGCTCTTCAGCATTGCCAAACACTGACTGAAAGACAGTGCAGCTGGTCTTTGTGGACGATATAAGTTAAACCAATCCAAATAATATCAGCTCGTGAATGACATACAGCTAACTTACTGGCAACTTACACCAGCAGAGAAAGAAGAATATTTTTCACCTTGCATTTTCCATTTTCAGGTGTTGTCAGTCACATTTTTCTGACCAAAATTTGGATTTATAATTGAGGTCTTTCAAAAATGACTGGCTGAAGAAGAGGAAAATGAGTTCTCCTTGAGGCAGAAGATGCCAGCACTTTGAATTCAGGGAGCATTTGTATACAAGTGATTTTATTTTGAGGCTTTCTCCCTCATAAATTATCATGTGTTATAACATGTCATGGAGATATGCATATATAATATTAGACAGTCCACTTTATAAACGCTCAGGATTGTTAGCATCCGTCATCTCAGCAGTCTGATACTACATGCAGTATCTTAAAATTATTTCCAATCATCCATTTTTGTAACAATGAAGAATTTACAGATGAAATCTGAATTGTTAGAGTTATAAAGAATTTGTAGTGTAGTTTATTTATTTGTCTTTTTGTGGCCAAATATCCCACTGTGATCACTCCGGTCAGATCCTGGACCTTCTTTGGTTTACTCTGACCAGAATCATAGCACCAAACTCCTGTGTCCTTGAGATTTACTTGCCAAGAGTTCTAGTATAATCTGTTACTATCTGTCTGAATTCTTTGAGTATCTTAAGAGTCTTTCTCAACATCAAAGTGTTTTTAAGAACCTATTCTCTTTACATGCTGATTTACCAGTGAAGAAAGAGTTTTATTAAATGCTAAATGAGAGTAAATAGCCAGGGACTAAATCCCACTGGGTCATGATGGAAAGATTCTGAATAGAGGCAAGGGCAATAACGCAGTGTCTTCATAATGTGCATTACATTTTGTGTTTGTTAAAATCTACTTGCTGTTTAGAGCTCTCACATTTCATAAAGTTTCTTGTTCTACTCAAGATATGTTTTCCTAATTTACCGTATTTAAATGTGCAGAAGAAATGGCATTCTCCATGAACTCAAATGCAACAGTTACTACAGAAGACAGAATGTTTTATTTCACAATTTACCAATACAACGTATACAACCTCTGATAATGCAGCCATGCATTTTGTTATTTGTTCATTCCAAAAACATTTTACTGAGTTGTTGCTATAGGCTAATCACGGGGTTAAGAAGGAAAACGTGACCCAAAACAGGTGTGCGTGTCCCAAACTTTATTTGGCATTAGGAGTTACATGAAAAAGGAGTGAGGTGCTCATGCTGGCTGGAGAAACTCTGGAGTAGACACCGCTAAGCAGGTTTGGTGCGGTTGTGTCTAACCTTAACCTTGAGACTTGGAGCTGCTAACGTGCTAACGGGCGCCAGAGGCTTCAGTGCAAGTGGAATTATGACTCTTTGGTAATGTCTGGGATATTGAGAAATTATGTCAGTATTTTCATTGATGTTTTAACTAATACCATATTTATCTATATGGATCTAAGTGACTGGGAAGAAAACAAGGGAAAAATTAACAGGTTTTACTTAAATCCTACAGGTAGATGTTAGATAGCTTTTTATTTACTGCATTATTAGGAACTTCACATGGTCCATTCTATTTAATAGAAACTGATCTCAAACATTATTAGCTTTTCGTGGGGGAAAAAAAAAAGCATTATTAGCTTTTTAAAAAAATCTGTGGTCATTAAAAAAAAGTTACATCAGGCCAGTTAAGCCTGAAAAGGGGAGGTAGCTCAGATTATGTACTGGGCACATCCTTGAAAGCATATTAGGTGATGACTTTATAACAGAAAAGGATCTTATAAAAGGGCTTTTTTTTTTAATCTGGAAAAAAAATAAAGCATTGTTTATTACTGAAGTCCCTGTACTATGGTTGGATGAATGAAGTGTCTGACTTTAAGTATGGAACACACAAAAACTTCAAAGGCAAAGTCAACTTTTTGTGAGCAACAGTTTTGTCGAAATACCTTGGCCCTCTGTTTATGTGGGGTTAAATCCAAGGATCTGTCTTCTCAGAGGATTTTTCCTATCTCTTGCAGTCACCATAAGCTTGAGTTGGAAATTTAAAAGGAATGCTAAGGAAACACTAATAGTTTGGTTTGTACATTTCAGAAGCCAGAACGGTTTTCCCTTTACTCACCCCTTTGGCAGGATAACGTGTGATATCAGCCCCACTGAGCTGAGGCTGGTCGGCCATGTTGCATGTAGCACTAGGACATTGGACAGGATAAACCTTATTCTGGAAATGATCATGGTCCCAGACTTAATTTGAAGATTGACCTTTTCAGTTTAATAATTTTGATTCTTCTGGCCATCTTTCTCCCTAAACACACTAAACTTCCACTGAAGTTACTGAAGGCTGCATATGGGAGAAACACAGCTGGGAGAAATCTGGCTTGATGTTTTTCCCATTGGCTAAGGTTATTATTATTTCCTTGACTAATGTCTGATTTGAAGGCTGGAAACCAGTTGGTTATATAACATCTTATGCATCCGGCTTACCAAAATCATGAAGCTTCCTTCTTGTTACAGTTTACATATTTTTACTAATAGATATATTTACTATTTTTACTATAGCTGAACAAAACCGTGCATGTAAGGCATTTGAATTTAAAGGTTATGTGGATAAAAAGCACCTCCCTGCTTAGCTAAGAATGCAGTTAAGTCTCTTTTTCTTCATTTTCCTCCTTTCAACTGTGGCAAATACATAAAGCCTAGGTCAGAGGTATGTAAAGCATTCTTATAATCACAGTGATTATTACATGTTCCCTAATCTATATCAAATCTGATCATTAAAAAACAAGTAATTGTTTTGTGTAGGACTTAAATCTTCCATATAATTAGGTGTTGTATTTACTTTGGAACCCCTTTTTAGGAAGGGGTACATATCTCAAATTGTTTTACTGAGAATTTGTACTATAAGCCCAACTATACATTATATGGTGAAGGCCAGGAATTTGAATGATCACTGAGGAAGCTATTCCTTTTCCAAGATTCTTATACCCCTCCCCAAACACACTGTCCCAGTGCTTTCTCTCAATTTAAAACAAAACAGAAAATTTGTGATTTTCATGGCCTTCAAATATGGAAGCTGTCCTCACGAAAGCATCTGGTTTTCTTGGATGAAAAGTAGACCATGAACCTTCAGCTGGAAAGTAAGTTTGAGAAAGTTTGTATATAAAGGCATTTCATGCTCTGAAGTATGTTACGAAATTAGTCATGTCTTTCAACTTTTAAGTTCCTGAAAGTTTAGCAGTAAAAACATATCAGCTTATTCCCTATTTGAGGAAAGAAATTTAAACCATGAAAGATTCCATTTAGTTTCACTTCTGTACAAAACACAACACATCTCATTTAAGGCTAGGAGAAGTACTATTACATCTAGAAGCAGAACTGTGGATTCTAAGCACCCAAATAAATTTCAAGGAAGTCTCCCTGGCTTTTGATCAGTAACAAAGTAAACGAATTTGCTGTGCTCTGGTAAAACCAGCTGAACCTTCGAGTTCTAATCTCATCTGTCCCCATCTTAGCCTCTGCGGTTTTATCCACCCCATGCCCACGTCCCACCCAAATCCAAACCCAAACCAAGTCACTCGGAGTTTTACCAAGTCAGCCTCTACTATTCACCTCTGGAGTCTGATACGTCTCTGTAGCCTACAGTGAAGGGGCTGGCTGACTGGTGTTTGTAACACCTTCATGTCTTTAAGGACCAGCCAATTAAAAGGATTTGAATGTCACGTGTCTTTGACTACTCTCCTGGTTGAAAACCCAGGAATAGTTCTGTGGCTGGTATCTTTTCCTCCATAATACAGCTTAACTCTGACATAGTCCAAAGCCATGAGATAGTCATCGGCTTGAACTTGCTGCCTCGCTCTCTGCAGGAATATGTGGTATTTCTAAACATAGAAGCTTGTTGGTTCTCGTTCAGGAGGACAGTAAAAACAACAAACATAATATGATGGCCTCCACTTTTCAGGGGCTTCCCAGGTGGCGCTACTGGTAAAGAACCTGCCTGCCAATGCAGGAGACATAAGAGAAGTGGGTTCGAGCCCTGGGTTGGGAAGATCCCCTGGAGGAGGGAAGGTCCCCTGGAGAATCCCGTGGACAGTGAAGCCTGGCAGGCTACAGTCCATAAGGTCGCAAAAATACACAACTGAAGCGACCTAGCATGCACACACCACCTTTCAGAAGTAAAACCTTATGCTTTTGAGCCTATAGGTGGGGGCATGAAAAAAGTGCTGCAGTAGTCAAATTAGAGCCATATGTTTATAACCTGTAATGTAACAGTAACTTGCTATTCTACGGCATTGGTTGCATACTTGCCATTCCCTGGAATGAATGCTGTTTTTATGCCCAGGCTGTCTTCTATCATCTCTCCATAGATCCTCACGACTTGACACCCTCTCATTTTTCATCCTTTGGTAAAGCATTTTGACTGGCATTATTTAAATAAAAAGCAAAAATTACCACTTATCCTTAAATATAGGAGCTCTGTGTCATCTGTATATTCGACGGAAAATAAAAGATCAGAATACTGGCTTGAAGCAGTATTTTTTAAAACAAAATTAGTGAATATTAAACCACCACCAGTTCAGATGTCATAATTTAAGAGAAAATATCTTATTCCGAGGGGAAGAAGGATAACATGTTCATTTGTAACTAGTTGGACAATCTCCTTTAGATTCTGACTTCATGTTTTTATAAAATCATGCTTTTTTTGAAAGTGTTACCAAGCCTCCAGAGTTGGTCCCCCAGCAAGGGTCCTTCTGCCCAGTGTTGATCAAGCCAATAGAACAAGAAGCAAAGAGGAGCTTTATTCTTTGATCAGAGAATGAAGAGGTATGAGCTCTGGAGGACAGTCTCCTGGACTAGCCATGGTTGGGGCTGCTTTATAGGGGTCCCATCAGCAGGGAGGGGAGGGCACAGGGGTCTGGTGAGGGGGGCACAGCGGGGCTGCTGAGACCCCAGATCACGGTGTTGGGTGCGGTGTCTCTGCACATGGCCCACTACCATCATCTTGAATCAGTGTTGTGAGTTGCCTTCAGCATAGCCTATCAGAGCTCTGTCCAGAATGGCCATTTGGCCCTGGGAACTCTGGTCTGAAAGGCCGGATTGGAGGCCTCTGCATGCTATAAGCAAGTGGAACTAGACCACAAGGACCAAGGGGGGAAAAGTTAGATTTTATTTTATTACCCATATTCTATTTTTATTTCCTGTGAATTTTTTATGGGCTTTGCCTGTGACAATGGGACACATCTTATTTTTATGATATGTTTTCCATCAAATTACAGTCTCCTTTTTTTCCCCCTTGCAAATATTTCAATTTATTTCTGAATCATTTGAAGCCACCAAGGGTTCAAATGGCTTTTAAAAGCCCCAGTTTGGCCAATAGCGTGAAAACTTGTACTTCAAGATGGTGCATCTCTCTTTGTTCTTGACATAATATATTTCAAATGGAAATATTTTTTCCCTTCAAGTTTCTCTCATTTCTTCCCATGGGATCCATAGTCATTTCCTCAAGGATCTTTGGAAGCCAATTGTGTCCTTGATTTGGGCCAGCTTGTGGACTGGAGTCATGCTCACATGCCTGAGCATGCATTTTAAGATACCAAGACAATGCGACCATAAATCATTAGAGATTAACACATGAAACACAAGTTGTTTTTTTTTAATGATCTGGCTGGTCTGTTAACTAGGTGTGAAAGACTTCTCTTGGTAAGACAAGATTGTTTCTCTTCATCCTTGTGTGGTGATACACAGCTGTTTTTTAATCAGTTTGGCCATCTGATGAGAGGAGCTGACTCATTGGGAAAGACCCTGGTGCTGGGAAAGATTGAGGGCAAGAGAAGAGGGTGACAGAGGATGAGATGGTTGGATGGCTTCATTGACTCAATGGACATGAGTTTGAGCAAACTCCAAGAGCTATTGAAGGTCAGGGAAGCCTGGTGTGCTGCAGTCCAGCATAGGATCACAAAGAGTCAAACGTGACTTAGCGACTGAACAAAAATATGTATTTTATATATCAGGACTTATTTCTATCCCTTTTTTTTAAACCTTAAAGCCAACGAGCAGTTCCCAAATTATGCGTCATGTTGGACTTAGGATTTAAAATCTAAATGTCTTAATACATCCCCATACAAGATATGTTTTGTTCCTTTTCAGCTCCCAAAGCCAGCTATTATCAGATCATACTGCGTAACTCTTACTCAGTGTTATCCCTAGGGTAGTGGTAACGCTAGTTTAGATTTTGTTTGTCCATTATTGCTGAGCACTTAGCTGAAAAAGGGAATGGAGAGTGGCAGGAGTTCTGTAAAATGATATGAATACAGAGGAAGCTGTGTTGCCTTCCACAACAATGTCTTAAAATGTTTACTTGAAAGAAGAAGCCGCGGTAGCCCTCCATCCTTTATCTGATGCAAGCTCCTGGAAAGCAGCGTTGTGAGAAGTCCTGTTGACCTTGTGCACCATAAAGGCCCATTTCTGATGGAAATGACACTGTTCCTTAATGTTCTTGACGGACTTCTCGCTGGGATGCAGAGTGGCCTTATTGCAGACATTTTTTCAGTCTGAGTGCCCTGTGTTTGTCTGTCATTTGGGATTTTCATCTTGAGTTATTCCACAGGTGTGATTTATGACGGCCATTTTGAAAACTTCCTATCACGCCAAACCTCGAGCTGTCGGTTACCGGAAGTAAAGCAGCCATGGCGGCAAAGCCTTCTAACATGGTGGCTTTGGGGAGGTCGGGCAGTTAAAAGAAGTTCGGAGAAGCCTAGAGACTTTGGCCTCTTTTTATTTATTTATTTATTTTCACTCCAAGCTGAATCAAATCGATGCATCAGTTCTAACGGGGAACTTCCTGCCCAGAGTCACTGGCAGAGCAGTCTCCTCCCAACAGCTGCAAACCGGAGAGACCTCACGCTGCTGGCCAAGGTTCATTCTGTGCTTTGACTTAAGACCACAGCCAGTAGAGCCAGTGTGTACCGTGGAAAGAGTTTCCCACTTTTTCCACTGGAGCAGCCTTTGGTGAGGTTAGTCTGACTGTTCCAAATGAACAGTGGGGGGTCACTGCTCATTTTAAAAATTTTAACTGTGCGTAAACCTACTGATTAGATTCCACTGAGGACAAATCATAGTTTTCTAAGGAAAATACATATCTTTTTATGCAGTATTCCTTACAGCACTGGTTTTCAAAGTGTGGTCCCCAAACCAGTGGCACCAACAGCAAGCACCTAGGAGCTTGTAAGAACTACAAATATCTCGTCTCCAGTCCTAAGGATTCAGAAACTGGGGAAAGTGCCAGCAGTCTAGGTTCTAATAAGTCTTCTAGGTGATTCTGATGAATGCTAAAGTTCAAGAGTCATATGAACTTAAAAGTTCATTTGATTACAGCCATCTCTGAGTTTTAGTCTATCTCCAAACCAAAAAAAAAAAAAAAAAAAATTATTTTCCAGTTCCTAATATATATTCTCCCAGGTATCCAAACTATGACTCCAGGCCCAGGTCACCCAGGTTAAGGAGATAAAACAGCTTCGAAAGGTGCTTGATTTACTATTAGAGGTCACTTCTCCTTTGCTTCACCTAACAAGCTTCTATTAACAAGAGCTTGTCAACCATTCTGAATCATCATCAAGGCATCTAATTAAATCAGAACCTACAGGTATAGCTCTTCTCTCTGGTGAAGTGCAGACTAATATTTGATTATCAAAAGGATGTGAACTTCTATGGGGCTGAATTTTTATCCTGTTTCCTCCCAGGAACTTGAGAGATTTGGGGCAGTGGTTCTATATTGTCATTTTACATGTGATTTCAATTTTTCCTGTCTATACCAATGGTTCACAGTCATCCATTGTGTATCAGAGTAACATTTCCAGACTCTGACATTGTCACTTTAAGAAAGATTTTGATTTAATGACTGTTGAATGTTGAAGTCTCATCCAACTTTTCCTCATTGTCTGTAATTGAAACCAGAGATTTATTACATTGTTCCATCTCTTTATCCTCTGATAATCAATTGCTAAATAGAATTTGTCTTGGCTTTTTATCTTACAATTTTTTTTTTACCCTCCATTATGTATCATTGATCATTTGACTGGTTTCAAATCAGGTTGCTTCCCCATCCCTGTATATACTTAGAAATAGACTAAATCAAAATCTATATGGAATTCTCCAATTCTCTTAACTAGAGCTTTTCAAGCACTTCTTTCAGTTTCTGAACACTTGAATTAAATATTACACTATGCCATCCGTTAAAGGAAGTATGGTTTTTGGAAGAGTGCTTGTTTTTTGAGCAACCACACTGTGACAGGACCCATCCAGAGACTTGGCTGAGGAACTTACACCACCAGCTAGCCAACTGCAGCACTAAAATTGCTGGAATTTACAGGTCTTGCATAAATAACAAAACCAAATAAGTTGCAGATAGCATAACCCCTCAGCTGTGTTTGAAATGTCTTCAGTAATTTTAGGGTTTGAAATTCATACCAGGTAGATATATAGATAATTTTTTTATGAAAGCCTTTTGAATATACAAATGTATCATATTACACCAGCTGCTATACCCTTTGGAAAATCTTCCCATTGTTGATCAGAGACTGTGCCAACCACATAGTTATGTTCATACGTTACTCAAGACTAGTGACCTTCTATCCAAGAAAGCATTATTTCCATTAACTTAACTGTCTATCACATTTCCATACCATTCATTAATTAGTGTGAATCTAGTGTGTCTTGTTTAATTGGCTAAAAAAGGTTTTCTGTACATATTACCAATCTTAACCTTATAATTTTAAAGAATTTAAATATAATGTCTTCACTTAATGTGCTGATAAATTTGATTAGCTGGATATGTATGTTTAAATGTGCTCATACTTCTTAATTCCTGCCTGCTGCTGCTGCTAAGTCGCTTCAGTCATGTCAGACTGTGTGCGACCCCATAGACGGCAGCCCACCAGGCGCCCCTATCCCTGGGATTCTCTAGGCAAGAGTACTGGAGTGGGTTGCCATTTCCTTCTCCAGTGCATGAAAGTGAAAAGTAAAAGGGAAGTCGCTCAGTCGTTTCCGACTCTTCGCAACCCCATGGACTGCAGCCTGCCAGGCTCCTCTGTCTATGGAATTTTTCAGGCAAGAGTACTGGAGTGGGGTGCCATCGCCTTCTCCAATTCCTGCCTACCAACTGTAATAGTTATGCACCATTTGAAACTGATATAGCAGACTTGCATGTGCTAAACCTGTCATGCCTATCAACATTTTGCTGGTTATTGTTCTCAGAAAAGAGAAGGAGTGAACTTTCAAAAGGTAAGTACAAAGGTGTGCATATTTAGATAGTATCAAATAATATAGGGAGACAGTCAAAACCCTTCCATTGTCCTTGATCTCTTCTGATTGTAAACACTAAAGGTGAAGAATCAGTTTGGCGCAGCCATACAACCCAAAATAATCCTTCTTGTTTTAATATTTTGCTTTTGGGCAACGTTTACTTTCCAGAAACAAGAATATCTTGTACATGTGAAAATTGTATTATTTGCTGGGCATTATATGAAAATTTCATTCAGATTCTGAGAACTGTTACTGAAGAGGGGCTGAGCTTCTCATGGACAGATCTCATGTGAAAACAATCGGTTCTGGAGCCACCGAGATCCAGATGTCCAACTGAACAGCTGCCATCCTCTGCAGTAACCTTGACATCACTGCTTTTGAGTTGTGACCATGTGTTATGCATTTCTTATCCTGACGCCCATGATTGAGGTCAGATGTTGTCTACCCTTAATTTTGCCCTTTGGGACTCTTTATATTTCTCAGTGGGATGTGCGGGCTCAGATATTGGTACTGCAGAGCAGCTAAAGGAAAACTTTCCCATGCAATGTTCATGCAAGTAGATGTTCAAGCTAAATTTTCATTACCCTTAAATATTTAGTGTTGATTGCTCTTCTCAAACAGTGATTATAAGTGAACTGGGAACAAAGTAGGCGTCCATAGAAGATAGAAGAAAATGTCAAAATCTTCTGGGGTCTGTAACTTAGAAACTGACTATTAACTGTAGAAAGCTATGTTTGATCAATTTACAAAAGTGACACTGTTACCAACAGGATGACTTACCTTTTGCTGGTAGCATCCTGGGAGCTAATTCCCAAGTTATCCATAACTTATGTGAAGAGACATTTGTTAATATTTGGAATCCACGTAGGTGTTGGGAAGGTCAGACCAAAGTAATTCATCACCGCTTTAATATTTGTAGTTCATTTTGTCATCATGAGCCAAAGGTCTAGAATAGAGAAAAATGTGGATAGTAGGAAACAAGTATTTGGTTTTTATTATTGTTTTGATATAATAGATCAAACAGCATCTTAACTCTTACAATCAATATTGTATTGAGAATGAGAATCTTTGAAAATTATGTAGAAAATTGCTAAATGCAATCAATGGTACCTAGAAAGCATCTTTAATTGATGAATTATGTATATTTACTTTAAATATAGTTATACTGTATTTCTAAATTACAGGATGCTTCAATAGACAGTAAGCTCTTTAAATAAAGGCAGCATGTTTTGACTAGCACAGTGGATGGGCATATTTTCAGTCTCCAGAATGTATTTGCTAACTGAACTAATCACACGTACACCATCAACCATCCTTCCCTACTACAGTGAGCAAACTGTTTATTAACTAATCTGGATAGCCAGATTTGCAGAATTGTTCAGCACTTAGCAGACCAGTCGCCAGAGTGTATTCATGAAAATTCAAATCATAATGTCCTTGGAATTTCCTCAGGGTTTAAACTACGTCTTCAGAGCCATGATGGCAGGAAAATGGAACCAATTAGATAGCACCCCTGCAGCACCAGTACTGATGACTAACTTACTGTGAAATTTGCTGAATTTACCATAATGAATATCCATTAAATATTGATATCTACATTATCATTGCATGTGCACCATCTCTTGTGTTTGTGTAAGTGTATAATTGAGGCCTGAGTATGTGTTGGCCTGATATCACATTTGTGGATCTTTTTAGAGATGCCACGCCAAGCCTTTTCCGCTGAATAGCTAATGTAGAAAAAAAATCCTTGAGATTGTAACGTTGGTCCCTTAAACCCCAAGTTAATTTCGCTATGGTACTTGAAGGAAAGTGGAGAGACCCATGTGATGAATTAAGATCAATTGCTCCATGATTATTGACTTTTCAATATCATCTGCCGGAACTTGTGCTTCACCCTCTACACAATAAGGCAGGTAAATCTTTGCTACGTTTTATTGGCCCGCCGATATCCAGCCCATCTGTGGCTAATTGTGGTTTCGTTGCCTATTCAGCCTACTAGCATTCCTTTATTCCAGGATGTTTTGCTTGAAAAACTCACTTAGTTCATACGCCAATTTCTTGTCAGTTGACAGTTTATTTGCTGACCAGCCAAGTGTCTACTATAAAAATCACTGAAAGTTGTGTGCTTCCACTCTTCTTCATCTTTCCCTTTAGCACTTCCTTTCTCTCCACATTCTAGCAATCCAAAACCCTTTCTACCATAGTTAGGCTTTGCATGCTTTGAAGTTTAGGTCAAAAAGCTTGAGTGGCCCAAGATCTAGCACTTTTAGCTTCCTTATATTTATAATAATGCAGTATTGCTGAAGCAGTGGATAGTGTGGTTTTCATCTGTCTTTTATAACCTGCATGAACAAGATTTGGCCCTATGTTAGAACTGTGTACTGTGACATAATTAGATAATGCCGTTTTTTCCAATATGGCTACCATCACACAGCCTGATGCTTGCCAGCCTAAGAAATAGTACGATTGATTATACACTTTTGATGCATGCATGCTGAAAGAAATTATGAAACTTTGGACTTTGCATTACTGATTATAACTAAGAAAGTGCATATTATTCTGCATGGTTCAGGACAATACAATCATTGAATAGTCAAGAGCTGTCTCCTTCCTTCACTTCCATATCCTTAACCTGTATACCCGTCACCTCCAGGACATCAATAGTAGCTGACAGAACCTCGGTGACTTTTGTCCTGAAGCCTTCTAATATATCGAACATGGGAGAAGATACCACCAATCAATCGATGACTACCGAAAGTTTAGCGCTGTAATGGGTGCTGTGAAATATGCAAGGAAGGTAGGACTCCTGCTATTTTAGTTGTTCAGTAAATATTTGGTGAATGAATATAACAATAACAACAAAAATGTTAAAGAACTTTTTAATTCCTCTCTGTGTGAAGAAGAGCAATATTTTCCTTTAAAGGGCTTTCCTACCCAGACAATATTTAATTTTTACTTTTGTTTGACAAAATACAACAATCCCAGAAGTTTAGTCAGTTTTTAAAAAGAAGGTTCTAGATCATAGAAACTTTATTTTCACTAGAGAATATTCTTATTATTTATTATATATTCCCAACGAATTTTAAGAATCATTCTAATACTTGTTTTAGATTTAAATGCCAAAGTAGGGGTTGGGGTATTTAAAATGAATTAGAATTTACAAATGGGTGGGTTTAAAATCATGTTGTTCCAGTTGGCTATCCTGCATGCTGCCAAGGGGAGGAGTGTTGGGACCAGAGGAATCCTGGCTACTTCAGCCACTAATCACCTATATGACGCTGAGCTCGCCATTTCACTTCTGTCTCTTAGCTGTTAAAGGAGGAGGTTGGGCTAAATGGTTTTCTGGGTTGCTTTCTATCTCTGATGGTTTGTGACTGTGCTGTTGATATGTACAATGGCATTCTTCACTAGACTAAAAGTGTTGTGTGTAGTCTGAATCTCTACCTCAAGTCTAATTCTAAGAGCTATCAAACCATATTTGTATCATTGTAACTGTGCTGGGTTCAGTCATGTCTGACTTTTTGTGACCCATAGAGTGTAGCCCCCTAGGTTCCTCTGTCCATGGGATTGTCCAGGCAAGAATATTGGAGTGGGTTGCCCTTTTCTTCTCCAGGGATCTTCCTGACCCAGGGATTGAACCCACATCTCCTGCATCTCCTGCATTGGCAGGCAGGTTCTTTACCACTGTGCCACCTGGGAAGCTTTGGATCATAAACCTTGTCAATGAGCCATTCAATAATCACCTTTTAATAAAATTACTTTACTTGCACAATATGCCTTCCTCCTTTTTCCATGTTATGATTGGTTTTTAAATGATATAGGAGTAGAATCCTACCTCTACCACTGACTCGTGCTGGAGTAAGTGTGATTTGAGGTAATCAACATTTTTGAGCTCTTTTATCTCATCTGCACAGTGGAATTGATTGTGTCTACTTCAGAAGAACTGTTAGGAGATTTATATGCAATGGTACTTGAAAAATGCCAGGCTCAGAATGTGGCATTCAGTCATTCTCCATGAAGGTTTCTGACTTTTCTTTAACATCAATGCCTGATCCACTTCATTTGTAAAAATCTCCCAAGAGCTCAGATTCTTGTCTCCACTTACTAAAGAGCAATGCATCACTCTAACTGCAGAAAAATCAAAGTTGAAACTATTTGGATTCTAGAACATATTTATTCTGTTAAATTGCATTAATTAATCAAATATTTACTGAGTGCCAACACTATTCTGAAATAATTTCCATAGTTTAACCCATTTACTCCTGACAACAACCCTATAAGGTAAGTATTTATCATTTTCCTTCAATAATCTATCTGAAATGAGGAAACTGAGGCACAGAGAGGTTGACTGCCATACCCACGGGCATGCATTCGTAAGTATGGAGCCCACAGTTGAATGCATGCCCTTGGTCACTCAGTCACCTTTGCAAACAGCCATTTTATTCACTTTTATTTAAAAATGCAAAAGTGAAATGTTTAAAATGCAAAGGAATCAATGGCACTAAGGAGTTTGGGGAGTTTGTCCTGTTTTGTTGCTGTTGTTGTATTTTGTTGGTGGTGGTGGTTTTGTTTGTTTTTTTCAAAAAGATTTACACAGCATTTCTAGGAAAAGAAAGAGAGGCAAAACAGCTGTCAACTCTGCTGACCTTGCTTGAATTTCACTAAGGCTTGATAATGCAGTAGGTTTTGATACATCCTTCCTGTAGCCCACAGGAGGAGTGAAAGAGCATCAGGTGGGGTTAGCACCTAGAGGTCTGAGCAGACTCCATTTCCTGTCTCTATGGACGAGCCAGTACCAAGCACTTTTTGTAAACTTAAATACTTGTCTGTCCTAACAAGCATGAAGTATATATATATATATATATATATATATATATATATATATTATATACTCTGCCTAAAAAAGAGCCTCTGCTAATTAAAGGAAGCTGAGGGGACGCATGCAGAGAGGGTAGAGGGAGTGAGGNTTCTAATAAAATTAAATACTTGTCTGTCCTAACAAGAAAAAAGTATATATATATATATATATATATATATATATATATATATTATATACTCTGCCTAAAAAAGAGCCTCTGCTAATTAAAGGAAGCTGAGGGGACGCATGCAGAGAGGGTAGAGGGAGTGAGGAGCTTCTCTTCCAACAGCCCTAATGATGTGTGAGTGGAAGCTGGGAGTGAATTTCATGAGCAAATATGGAATTTTGCCACTGAATTCTTTCCTCCAGAGCTAATAATCTCATGGGATATTAATACAAGGGGAAAAGACCTTGGGTGAAGAAAAGAATTTTCCTTTTTCAAGACGGAGTTCTCTCAGGATGACAGTGAAGTTGGAGTGTCAGAAAGTGTAATCAAAGACCAAGCTTATCATAAGCAACAGGAAAACGAGCTACACTCTCTGGAATCATCTTTGGTAAGTTGAAAAAGGAACCTGTTCATATCTGCCTACTTAAATACCCTTTTCCCTACTTAAAACCCTCTAAGCTTTCCAGGATGCATGGGCCTTTTGACCCTAATCATCATTTTGTACCAAGGTCATCAATATAGAAATCTGGTACATGTATCCAGATTGCCAGGAGAAATATCAATAATATTTCAGTAATATTTCAATATACCTCAAATATGCAGATGACACCACCCTAATGGCAGACAGCAAAGAGGAGCTAAAAAGCCTCTTGATGAAAGTGAAAGAGGAGAATGAAAAAGTTGGCTTGAAACTCAACATTCAGAAAACTAAGGTCATGGCATCTGGTCCCATCACTTCGTGGCAAATAGATGGGTAAACAATGAAAACAGTGACAGACTTTTTTTTTCTTGGGCTCTAGAATCACTGCAGATGGTGATGGCAGCCATGAAATTAAAAGAAACTTGCTCCTTGGAAGAAAAGCTATAAAAGCAAAGGCGTTACTTTGCTGACAAACGTCCGTCTCGTCAAAGCTATGGTCTTTCCAGTAGTCATGTATGGATGTGAGAGTTGGAGTATAAATAGAGCACTGAAGAACTGCTGCTTTTGAACTGTGGTGTTGGAGAAGACTCTTGAGAGTCCTTTGGACAGCAAGGAGATCAAACCAGTCCATCCTAAAGGAAATCAGTCCTGAATATTCATTGGAAGAACTGATGCTGAAGCTGAAGCTCCAGTACTTTGTTTCCACCTGATGACAAAGAACTGACTCCTTAGAAAAGACCCTGATGCTGGGAAAGATTGAAGGCTGGAGGAGAAGGGGACGACAGAGGATGAGATGGTTGGATGATCAACGACTCGATGGACATGAGTTTGCGCCAACCTCAGGAGTTGGTGATGGGCAGGGAAGCCTGGTGTACTGCAGTCCATGGTGTCACAAAGAGTCAGACACAACTGAGCAACTGAACTGAACATGTGGATGTTGTGACTGCATCATGCTCTACAATCATAGATAACACATGAGGTGGGGGAGGACATTTATATTTTATGAAGTTCATCATTTCATCATTAATGAATTGATCCTTTTATGAGTTATCTGAATCACTCTTTTGGAGCATTCTGAAAGATTTTAAAAAAACCTGAAAACTTTTTTCAAGTAGCTGATTTAATGGACGTCTGAATATCTGGTTTCAAAAGCTCTTACTTATAAAAGGCCAAAAAATGCTAATATGGGCAGTATAGCTGTTACATAATTTTTCTAAGGCGGGAAAGGCAATAAATTGCAAAATACTGTACTAAGAATATATGGGTCTTGATAAGAGCAGCTGCTACTTCACTGAGGTATACAGTGTTTTAAAATTTGTTTTCTTCTGTTTTGGAAGTATGTTAATTAGTCCACTTGTTTTGTTTAATTTATTACGTCCTGCCTGTGTGGTGATTCTGAATTGTATGGTGTGATTTATATCCACTGCTTTTAAGTGAGGGGAATGCCACCATATGCCTTTGGTGTTTTTATGCTTAAAAAGTAAAAAAGTGAAAACACAAGGACTGATCACCAACAGGTGTATGTCCTTGACTGGATTCTTTAGCCATGTGTGTACCTAACGGATTTCATGTGGGCAATTATCTGGTCACTTACTGTGGGATAGTCTGCTGAACTGAGCTTCAGTTTCAGGCACAGAGTATGCAAGTGAGCAATATTAAAGTATATGTAGGCCCAAAATGCAGACTTTCCTTTTGAAGCTTTTAAACCAGGAACATACATCAATTAAAAAATAAGCTTATATTCTATGAGACTTAGCACATATTGGAAAATATATAGCAGAAAGCAAGTACCTTCAGGAGTGCTTTAGCACAAACCTATAACTCTTCAAGTAATAAAGTAAATCTTCACATGTTTTGAATATTAGAGACTTGAGAGGTTGCTGCTAATTGCATTTGGGGGGTTAAGTTAGGACAAATAAGAAATGATTTTGGCCTCAACTATTCCAATTGGGAATTTTTCTGAAATGTATGAGTAGCTTTTCTTAACTAGAAAGACAATGAATTTTGTCAGGGTATTTTTTATGATTTAGATCTAGCATGCCAGGGGCATAATTCTAATATCAGTCATCATTGTATGATATAATAAATAGATATAAATGAAGGAAGTGAGACCATCTATATTGTTGGACTCAAAATAGTGGGTAGCCAGTCATCACAGGACTCTATTACAGATCAGCCCTGTGCAGACTGTTGAAGGGGTAAAGAAATACCGTAATTCTTTGCTGTAGGGGGTTGTTTTATACATTTTGGGGTGTTTAGCAGTAAGCATCTCTGGCCTCTTTTTAGAGGGGCAAAAATAACAGACATACTTCCTGTGAGTGTAATAGGAATTCATAAAATGGAAAAATAACACAGATCAAGGGTGATTTTGTAGAGGAAGTGGGTTATGAGCAGGATCTTGAAAGTTGGCAAGTCAGGTTAAAGAACTTGATGACTAAGTGGTTACTGTTTTTTAACCAAAAGGAGGTCATTGGTGATCTTGATGAGAAAAATTTCAGTAAGCCACGTTACAACTATTGGATGAATCATAAGTTTTAAAGACAAATACCTCTTCTGGCCCAAGCTTAAGCATAGCCTTAATATCCACCATATTGACAGAAGTGGACTTTAGGGGTCATGTGCACTCATGACCTAAACCATTCTGTGAGTTATTTCTCCTCCACTTTCCCCTGATTCTCCTTCCTTCTCCTCTTCCTTCTTTCTTTTGTCTCTTGCTTGGATCGTGCCTCTTAACGTTTTTTTTCTTCCTCTTTCCCTTCAGTAGGCCAACAGAAGTCTGTGAGAAGAGAATCCACAGTTATGACCAGTGTCTTAGTTTCCTGTTGTCCCTGAAACAAAGTACCAGAAACTGGTGCCTTAAAACTATAGAAATGTCTGCTCTCACAGTTCCTGAAGCTGGAAGTCGAAAATCATTTTCCCTGGACAGCAGTCAAGGGCTGCGCTTGTTTCAGGAGCTCTTGAGGAGAGTCCGTTCTCTGACCCTTCCTAGTTCTGGAGGCTGCCGGCATTCCTTGGCTTGTGGCCACATCCCTCTAATTTCTCTCTCATGGTCACATGCCCTCCTCTTCTCTGTATGTCAGATTTTCCTCGGCCTCTCTCTTACAAGAACACTCATCTATGAAAACGAAAACACTAGTTGGAAAAGATGCATGCACCTCAGTGTTCCTAACAGCATTATTTATAATAGTCAAGACATGAAAGCAGCCTAAGTAACCATCAGCAGATGACTGGATAAAGATCTGACACTCCACACACACACAGGAATATTATTCAGTCATAAAAAGAATGAAATTCTGCCATTTGCAACAACATGGATAGACCCAGAGAGTATTAAGTTTAGATAAATAAATCAGAAAAAGATAAATACTCTGTTATCACTTGTGTGTGGCATCTAAAAATAAATGAAGGTATAAAACAAAAGAGAAACAGATTCACAGTTATAGAGACCAAACTAGTGGTTACCAGTAGGGAGAGGGAAGAAGGGAAGGGCGAGATGGGGTATGGGATTAAGAGACACAAACTACTATGTGTGAAATAGGTAAGCAACAAGGATATACTATTCAGCACAGGGAGATATAGCTTTTTAAAAGAATAATAGCTATAAATGGAGTATAATCTACAAAAATACTGAATAACTGTGTTGTACACCTGAAACTAATGTAATATTGTAAATCACTGTACATCAGGAATAAAGGTAGTGACACTCATGATTACATTTAAGGCCCATTTAAATAAGCCAGGGTAATCTCCCCAACTCAAGATCCTTAATCATGTCTACAAAAACCCTTTTTCCAAGTAGAGTAATATTTACAGGTTCCAGGGGTCAGGACCTATTTGGGCACCATTATTCAGCCACCAAAATCAGCATATTACAAGGACTCCTTCGTTGACATATGGTAGGCAACATTGCATCCATCCTGAACACACTGGAGCCTCTCCGGTGGATCTCACTTGAAGCTTGAGAAAGGAGTCATACCTCTTCATGTGTCTTGTGTTCACTGGAACAGTGTTCTGTGTGTGAGCAATCCCTCCCTGCTAATGACTGAAAAAAAGGAAAAAGGAACTCATTGTAACTTTCCAATTCCTTAAGTACCAACCATTAAGTCCTAAATAATGAGGTTTGGGATTAAGTGTATGTTCCTCACGGAGTGCTCCCTACTTCCCCCCTCAGACTTGAGAGTTTGTATTTTGTTTTTTGTTTTTTTTTTTTCAGTAAGGAAGAGCTAGCACCTGGGCTTATTAGTTTCTGGTTCAAGTTGCCAATGTATCCTCATCAATTCAAGCTGCAGGAGATGTACAAAAGCACACAGAATCAATAAGGAATCCTCTCAGAGAGAGAGCCAGCTAAATTCACCTGATATCCTAAGACTGCGAGAAAGAGATGCTTTGAGCCTTTCACATTTACCTTGCTCTGAGAAATCTCATCACCCACAAAGTATCTGGGTGAGGATGAGGAGGGAGAAAATAGGAACAAGGAGCATGAAAATTTGTGCCGCTTTCCTACCCATATCCATTATTGGCAGACCATTTTCACTTGCTCACTCCTGCAGCAGAGGGAATCCAGATGTATTTGCAAGCATTAATTTTTATGGAGTGGCCTCTAAAACCCTTGCGTATCATTGTTCACCCACTCTCAAGTTCTTATTCAGTGAATTTTAGAATGGCAATTCTAATGAGAAATATTACCCTTTTGAAAGAGCATTTTTACCATAACTCTAAGACATATTGTTGTAGTCCCATATGCTCAATAATTATTTTTGCTTTTTCCAATGTTAGCCTAAGTGTCAGTTCCTCAGTTGTGTCTGACTCTTTGCAACTCCATGGACAGTAGCTTGTCAGGCTCCTCTGTCCACGGGATTCTCCAGGCAAGTGTACTGGAGTGGGTTGCCATGCCCTCTTCCAGGGAATCTTCCCAACCCAGGGATCAAACCCAGCTCTCCTGCATTGCAGGTGGATTCTTTACCATCTGAGCCACCAGGGAAGCCCATTGTATATTAAATGGGGTGTAGGGGTATTTGGTTTTTCAGCAATATTTGGTTGGTGACCTCTTATGCCCTCATGAGGACAATATCTCAGGATCCCTACTGAGTTGGGATGACTTTTCTCAACTCAGTATTCCTCAGCCCTGGCACTGTTGATATTTTACACTGGATAATTCTTTGTCGTGGTTGTCTTGTGTATATTAAAATGTATAGCAGCATCCCCGCCTTCTACCCTCTAAATGCCATTTCCTTGATGAGTTTTAACAACCAAAAGTGTCTGCAGACATCACCAAATATTTTCAGGGGAGACAAAATCACCCCTGATGGAGAATTGGTGTTCTAGCTCTATTATTTGCTTGGTTAATAGTAGTAGCATTTATGGAGCACTTACTAAATGCCAGTCACTGTAATAAGCACTTCACTTGCATTAATGAAATCAAATCTGATAAAATCTCACGGGGTAAATTCCATTATTAACTCTCTTTTGCAGATAAAGAAACTGAGTCTGGAGCAAATGTGCTTGGATTACACAAGCTTTAAAAATGAGAGCCAGGGTTTGAGCCAGAAGTTAGGATTTAGAATTCATTCTCTCAGGCGTGATGGCACCGTTGTGGTCCAGTGCTCATAAGACTAGGCTGTTACAGATTTAAAGGCCACTTCCTTTGCATCTCTATGAATAAACTATAACAATGAATGAAAGGATTAGGAAGGACCATTTGTTGAAATCCTACAATGAGTGGGGCACTCATCTTGAGACTTTCATGTAAGTCATTTCATTTAATCCTCACAATAGCCTGATGCAATAGATATTGCTATATTGATTTTTTTGTATAAAATAATTTGGTACCAAAAACGTAAGTAATTTTACCCAAGGTAAGAGCTAGTATAATAACTGGCAGTAACTGAATTTGATCCAGTGCCTGCTAAGTCCTTGTTCATTCTATTTTTTTTCCTATTCTTTCCTTGACTTTTTAAAAAGATGGTGGGAGGGGCATTTTTTTGGTTCTCCATATATATTTTCTGGTCCAGTCTCTCTTACTGTACAAATTCTACATTTGAGGCTGATTCTTAGAGCTTCTGAGCTCTCACCTGTGGGGTGCTGTGTGAAGTCACTTCAGTCGTGTCTGACCCTTTGCCGCCCTATGGACTGTAGCCCACCGGGCTCCTCTGTCCACAGGATTCTCTAGACAGGAAGAGTGGAGTGGGTTGCCATGCCCTTCTCCAAGGCATCTTCCCAGCCCAGGGATCGAACCCACGTCTCTCGTGTCTCCTGCGTTGGCAGGCGGGTCCTTCACCGCTAGCACCACCTCCCAAGCCCAAGCTCCCATCTTTCCTTCCCCGAAGCCTTCTGAGAGGTGCAGGCACCCGTGAGTGGGCCTCCCAAAGACTAGGTGCTAATCCTGGCTCTACCATTTCTCTGCCACCTGACCTAGGGCCAGTCATATAACAACTGGGGGCCTCAGCTTCCTTATGTGTAAACATGGTGCTAATGATAATGCCCACTGTGCAGGGTAAAGATCAGAAATACTGTATCAAAACACTGTTACTAGTTGGTGCAACTTCGTTCCCTAAAATCACACTCAGGCTATGCCTTTTGCCACGTCTCTTTTTGTGTCCTTTCCTTTCAGAGCACTTACAATGTTTCCACCCAGTCCCCACTTACGCCATCAAGGGTATCCAGAAACCTCCTGTTTAGAAATTCAGTAAGATTCATCCTTGACTGGAATGAAGGAATCTCGGGAGAAGGCAGATCCTTTGGTCTTCGTTAGTTAAACATACTTCTGAAGACTAGTATGGGTACCCAGGGTGGGGAGATGAAGACAAGGAGAAAGGGACTTCACAGATATTTTTCAGATAGACCGTATGAGAAAGATGATTAAGAAAGATAGCATACCCTGATCTGTATCCACAGAGAGCAATATTAAGAGCTTCATAAAACACTGCATTTTTTAGTGAAAATTTTATTGTTTATTGCGGTATAA
This sequence comes from Neotragus moschatus, assembly GCA_006410615.1. NCBI lineage: Eukaryota > Metazoa > Chordata > Mammalia > Artiodactyla > Bovidae > Neotragus > Neotragus moschatus. Next base: position 252,860 of record SJYA01001431.1, read on the forward strand.
GTGACATATAACATTATATTCATTTCAAATGTACAACACACCTGTCTCTCACCACAGCTGTCTCCACCTGACTTTGCGAGATGACCAGTATCCCCCATATATAATTACACAAATTGTTTTCCTTGGGGTAAGCACTTTTAAGATCTTTCTTAGCAACTTTCAAATATGCGGTGCCAGATTGTTAATTATAGTCACCATGCTATATGTAACATGTCTATGACTTTTTAAATGCAATTTTTATTAGCATTATTCTAAATAATTCTAAGTATATAGCTCACTGATCCCTCTTCTTTTTTTAAAAAAAAATTGTTTTTTATAGTTTTAAGGTTACATTCTGTTTATAGTTATTGCAAAATTTTGACTTTATTCCCCATGTTGTACAGTGCTTCCTTCTAGCCTATCTTACACTCGTTTGGTTTTATTATAGTTTTGTAACAAACTAACTTATTTATTTTACAACAGGAAATTTATACCTTTCTGCTCCCTTTAAAAAATTTTTGTTTTACCAAAGCCTAAATTATGAGTTAGATAGATGGGACTGATGTAGAACTTAAATTTTTATGGCCACCTGATGTGAAGAACTGACTCACTGGAAAAGACCTGATACTTGATGCCAGGAAAGATTGAAGGCGGGAGGAGAAGGGGACGAGAGAGGATGAGATGGTTGGATGGCATCACTGACTCAATGGACATGGGCTTGAGTAAATTCTGGGAGTTGATGATAGATAGGGAGGCCTGGCATGCTGCTGTCCATGGGGTCTCAAAGAGTCGGACACGACTGAGTGACTCAACTGAACTGAACTGATGCAAAGAACTGACTCCTTGGAAAAGACTCTGATGCTGGGAAAAATTGAAGGCAGGAGGAGAGAGGTATGACAGAGGATGAGATGGTTGGATGGCATCACCGACTCAGTGGACATGGGTTGGAGTAAATTCTGGGAGTTGGTGATGAACAGGGAAGTCTGGTGTGCTGCAGCCCATGGGGTCACAGAGTTGGACACGACTAAGCGACCTGAACTGAATAGATATTTGAGCACACTCATGCATACACACACACACACACACACACACACNGATTGGGGACAGGAGGAGAAGGGGACGACTGAGGATGAGATGGCTGGATGGCATCACTGACTCAATGGACTCGAATATGTGTGAACTCTGGGTGTTGGTGATGGACAGGAAGGCCTGACATGCTGAGATTCACGGGGTCGCAAAGAGTCGGACACGACTGAGTGACTGAACTGAACTGAACTAATAATTCAGTTGGTAAAGAACCTGCCTGCAATGCAGGAAACCCCGGTTCAACACCGGGGTCAGGAAGATCTCCTGGAGTAGGGATAGGCTACCTGTTCCAGTATTCTTGGGCTTCCCTTGTGGCTCAGTTAGGAAAGAATCCACCTGCAAGGCAGGAGACCTGGATTCGATCCCTGGATTTGGAAGATCCCCTCGAGAAGGGAAAGGCCACCCACTCCAGTATTCTGACCTGGAGAATTCCATGGACTGCCTAGTCTATGGGGACACAAAGAGTTGGACATGACTGAGCAACTTCACTACACCTTACTTTTCTCATTTAATGATATGTCTTAGAGTCCTTGTGTAGCTGCCTCCTATATATTTTTATGGACATACCATAATTTCTTAACAGATCCCTATCAATGGACATCTGAGTTTAAACATTACTTTCATCTAATAACCACAAAATTTTACTTCTGACTTCTTACTTTATTCAGATTACGAAGAAAAGAAATTCAGGCATTCAAAAATTCTTAGCTAATTTTACTGAACAGTTTTGTTCAGTAAAACTATCTTCCCAACTTAAAAATTTTATCATCCATTTATGATAGATTTATCACATAAGTCCAGTATAGTACCTTAACTTTTTCATACTAAAATCAAGATAGAATCAAACAAAAATATATTTCTGTATTTGCAAATTTAAAAGGATTTTAAAAATAATTGTTAAAAGCTTAATTAGTTAGAATCTCCAATTGAAATTCTGTATTTTAATTGAAGGGTTTTTTCTCCTTCCTTCTAAAACCATGTTTTTTTATGTGACTATTCATGTAGCTAAAAAAAAAAAAAAAAAAAGTCAAACATTTGTCATTTAAGTTTGATTATCTACTAAGAGTAAGCTTCGTATGTATTTCTCTTGGTTTCACAAAATTACAATTTTTACTCAAGAAGCTTATATCTTTCTTCAGATCTTCAAATGATATTTATTAACACATAAAGTATATTTAACTTGATTTCTAAGCTCAATTACATGACTGACAGATTGAAAGTTCACTGTATTCAACAAACATCAAAAGAATACCACCAAAACACTATAAAGAAAAAAATTTTAATTGCTATAAATTAGAATGTTTTTGGAAGCACATTTGAAAGTTGAAGCATACATATGACCTGTATAATTTGTAGACTTTAAGTACTAATACTTAATTTCTCTATATGACTAACCAAATATGTACATACACATAAAAATAATTTTAGCTTACTCTATATTAAAGATTGTAGTTTTTTAGAAATGTGTTCATATACATACATTTTTATATAAGGATATATATATAAAACTGTAATAGGGCTTCCCTGATAGCTCAGTTAGTAGAGCTTCTGCCTGCAATGCAGGAAACCCTGGTTCAATTCCTAGAATCAAACCCTGGAAGATCCCCTGGTGACGGGATAGGCTACCCACTCCAGTATTCTTGGGCTTCCCTTGTGGCTCAGCTGGTAAAGAATCTGTCTGCAATGAAGGAGACCTGGGTTCGATCCCTGGGTTTGGAAGATCCCCTGGAGGAGGGAAAGGCTACCCACTCTAGTATTCTGGCCTGGAGAATTCCATGGACTATATGGGGAATCACAAAGAGTGGGACACAACTGAGAGACTTTAACTTTCACTTTTCAAATTAAAAAAAAATCCACCTATGAGTTTACATAATGTATACTTTATTTCTTTCATCTAGGGTCTCAATGTGAGCAGTCCAGAGTACCCCAGCAGCTCTCCTCCCTGTGGTCACTCAGGGATGCAATTATCTTCCACCCTTTAGTTCTGCCATTCCCCCGCTTATCATCTACTTGATTAAGACTGGGTTGCCACCACTTCTCTGTTGAAGTCAGTGGGCCATGGGGAATAAGCTTGAAAACTCAGTCCCACAAAGGTCACAGACTAGTTTCTCAGTCCATTGATCAGTATTAAGTTAAATGGCCTCACCTAACAAGGCAGTGGTTCTATCACTACAGGAGAAAGAGAGAACGGTAGATTCTCTGGCAGTCTAGTGGTTAGAATTTGGCCCACTTTCACTGCTGGGCCCAGATCTGATCCCTGGCTGGGGAACTAAGATCCCAGAAGCCCTTCTCCACCGGCCCCCCACCCCCAATCCCATGGTTTTTAATTTTTATTTAAGAATATTTTTTCTAGTTTTTGTCTTTGTTGCGCAGCATGCCGGACCTTAAATCTCAGATAAGGGATCCAATCCATGGCCCCCTGCAGTGGACATGTGGAGTCTTAACTACTAGACTGCCAGAAAGTTCCTCCTCCATGGCTTTTATATTTTGTGCCATTACTGTGCTCATATCTATACATAAACAATATATAGGAAAATAGCAAACTGGTTTTCTTCCATAGCTAAACTCTAGAGATGCCAAAAAAATGAGGACAGAGAACAGTTTATTTTTGTTGCTAATTTTAATCTTGCATTTCAGCATAACTTTTGCTTTAAATTTCTTTTTTTTAACTAAAGAGAAAATAAAATATATAGAAAAGTTATACTTTTCTATACAAGGAGAGCAGTAATCTCCCTGTACCTGTTACCCAGTTTCATTAATGATCAATGTTCTGTGCTTTTATTTCATCTGTTGCATGGAAAATCTGTTTTACGAGTATTTTAAAACAAATTTCAGGTACATATCATCTGAAAAATATTTTAATATGCATCTCTAACAGATAAGGAAAAAATTTAAATACAATTATAATACCATCATCTCATCCAATAAAATTATAATTGATGCCAAATGATCTTTCCTACACATTTTTTTAATAATTAAAAGTTTTTTTTTCCTTTGTAGCATTCTCATGTATTCTTGGTTAGAGAAAAAATTAATAATTTTTCTGGAGATATAAACCTCTGAATTAGGCAAGTGAGAAGAGGAAGACGTCATGAAAGACATTTTATCAGGAAGCTTTTTTGTGTGTTCCAGTCTTTAATGCTTTGAGCTGGTAGCATTCTTGGTCCCTGCAATGCAACTTAGCTCTTAATTATGAATCATCTTTTAATACTTCATGTGGGTGGATTTGTTTTCCAACTATGCATTTAATTCACTGAAGCTAAGGTTATTTATAATGCCTTATTTACATGGTACTAAACTTAAGCTCTCAACCATTGTTACCTATTTCCAAAAATTCTCTGAAATCTCTTCTCTATTCATAACTATGTTTTCAGTTTCATTTCAGGACACATATAAAACTTAAAAAGATAAAATCAAGTCTCCATTTTTGTCAGGCTTCCCAGGTGGCTCGGTTGTAAAGAATCTGGCTGCCATTGCAGAAGACTCAGAAGACAGGGGTTCAATCCCTGGGTTGAGAAGATTCCCTGGAGAAGGAAATAGCAACCCCCTCCAGTATTCTTGCCTGGAAAATCCCATGGAGAGAGGAGCTTTCGCAGCATTTCAGGACACGTACAAAATTTTAAAAGATAAACTCAAGTCTCTATTTTTAATAGCAAGATTTCTGTTTATAAGTGGGAAAAAATAAAGTTTTTCCACTTGAGAGAAAAGTTTAACGTTTGTTTTTCAGTCTGAGTCAAAATGAAAGTATAAAAACTGCAACATCAAAACCCCGACATCAGAATGTCAAGTGTCCACTGCAGGATACTAGATTAGGGAATTACTGAGAGATTGTGGGTTGCATTTCTCCTACTCTTGTTGAAGTAAAGAGCAAGGGCAACAAAAATATCTAGACAGTTCTTTTCCCTTAAAAAAAAAAATAAAGGAACTCCTAAATAAATATGACAGGGGTTCTCTGCAATCATCTTTTTATTCAGAAACCACTATTGACATGTGTGTCTAATTAGTAGAATCAGTAGGATGCATAATTTGCATTTTTTGAACACAAAGTCCAAGGCTAATTCTGCAAAATGGATCAAAATAGAAGCCATACAATTACGGATGATTGTAGCAGCAAGACTACGCTGGAGAGAAGTGGCTTACAAATATTATTTATAATTACATATAGTAAAGGACTATTTTAGCTAAAGCTAATAAACAAAACATGATTCTAGGTATGGCAGTGAACCAGGAAAACTGGGAATCGGTGAAAAGATGTTCTTAAGCATAATTCTAATCCTGAGTATATCATTAGGTATTGCCTGCATTCTTAACATAGAGCTTTCCTTATTATCTATCATTCTTACTGCCATTATGCCTCTGTGTGTGTGTGTGTGTGTGTGTGTGTGCGCGCGCGCATGCATGCATGTGCGAGCGCATGCACATGTGTGCACAGTCAGTCACTTTGCAACCCCATGGACTGTAGCCTACCAGGCTCGTCAGTCCATGGAATTTTCCAGACAAGAATACTGGAATGGGTTGCCATTTTCTACTCCTGGGGATCTTCCCAACCCAGGTATTGAATCCACATCTCATGTGTCTCCTGCATTGGCAGGCAGATTCTGTACCACTGTACCACCTGGGAAGCCTGCCATCATCCTTAGAATTGGCCACTGATGCTCTCAGCTCCAGCATTAGGCCCCTTTCCCTTATTTCCAAACTTGACTTCCTACAAATAGGAGGCATAGATAAAATTAGCTTGAATCAAGAAGTGTCTCCAAAACAGTATCAGGTTTTCCTGGTATTCCAGTGGTCAAGAATCCACCTTGCAATTCAGGAGATACCGGTTCAATCCCTGGTCCAGAAGGATCCCACAAGCCGCTGACCAACTAGATCCATGTGTCACAACTACTGACCCAGCACTCTAGAGCCTGCGAACCGCAACTAGTGAGCCCATGTGCTGCAACCACTGAAGTCCAAGGCCCTCGCGCATGAGCTCTGCAACAAGAGAAGCCACTGTAATGAGAAGCCCCGGCATCGCAAGGAATAGTAGCCCCGATCCCTGCAACTAGAAAAAACCCATCACAGCAATGAAGACCTACTACAGCCAAAAAATAAATACATAAATCTTTAAAAAATAAACAAACAGTATCATCCATGGCGAATGTTCAGATAGAGGTAATTCATTGGGAACTAAGATGCATATTTAGAATGTACTAGCAGAAGAGCAATGGCACCCCACTCCAGTACTCTTGCCTGGAAACTCCCATGGACGGACGAGCCTGGTAGGCTGCAGTCCATGGGGTCACTGAGAGTTGGACATGACTCAGTGACTTCACTTTCACGCACTGGAGAAAGAAATGGCAACCCATTCCAGTGTTCTTGCCTGGAGAATCCCAGGGACAGCAGAGCCTGGTGGGCTGCTGTCTATGGGGTCGCACAGAGTTGGACACGACTGAAGCGACTTAGCAGCAGCAGCAGAAGAGAATTTGTCATGGAATTAAAGAGTAGATGCCTGTTTTGTGAAATATTAGAGTTTCATCTTCTTTCTCCCTTGTTTAATTCCTTTTTTTTAGGACTCTACATTTCTCCCACAACTTCATTTGTACTGACTTAGTTTGCCTTTTGAGTAGCTTTTCTCTATCCCAGTAATTTAATAACAGGAAATATACTGGGAATGTTGGTGAATGACACGTGTATTTAACCAGAGGAATATATACATTCCTTGCAGTGAAACCTGGGAAGAAATTTGGATTTTAGTTCTGTTCACAAAGTATTTGCTTACTGATCATGAACTGGTTAGCTACCTTCCATGACTCAAGATTTTTTAAATCTGTGAAATAAAGAGATTTGAGTAAACTCATCCCTAAAATCTATTGTTATCCTAAAATCCTATGAATCCTTGAAAACCTAGGGTTTTTCTTGTGGGGAGGCTGTCAGATTTCCACAAGATTCTTAGTTTGTTCATGGGCCAATTTATTATCATCATCAAAAGAACATGATAACCTATGGAGACACAGAGTCACAGCATTAATTACTGCTCAAGAATAGAACTGAAACTATACATTAGTCAATTTTCTTCTGGGTCTTATAACACCTTTGTGTAAATAGGATCACATCTAGTATAATTTGGAAAATCTTCCAGTTCATAACTTTCCTTTATAATTTAAAATCTAATGAAAATTGCCAAACTCTATGATTATAAAACATATGAAGTCTGAATATACATTAATCTTCCATTCAAAGACCACCCTTATTAGTGTGATATTTTTGGAAAGGTTCTGTCTTGCCAATATAAAACTACATTTTAAGAGTCTCTCTTAATTGCTAAAGGTCTATGCTAATACCAATAAATTACCTTTTTATTCTACTAATACTTAATTTTCATCCGTAGAAAATTTCCAGACTTTGGAATTTTTTTTGTTTGTTTTCAAACCCTGGCTGTATTATTTGGCATGAGTCTAATGTTGAGGTAGTGTCAATTCTGAAATTCTTCCAGGCACAAAAAGGCATTTTGCTCTTTGGCTTAATTTACCTGACCACCAACTGTATAACTTATCGGCCTCAATCTTGTCATTTTTGGCTGAGACACTGCTTTTTTTCCCCACATACCGGGTTTTAGCTATATTTATCATCTCCCAACAGAGCCGACTGTTAATCTTTTAAGAGTAGGTAATACATGTATGCATATGATACAAAATTCGAAAATCACAAAATGACTTAATGAAAAGTCAGTCTCTTTCCTATAATCATCCCCCAGCCATCCATTCTCCCAACGGGTCAAGGAATTTGGTAGAGATCAACTTAAAATTCTTAATTGTTGTTTAGCCTCTTGCAAAAATCATAATAACTTGAAAATGTGGCAGCATTTTCAACTATGATCTGTTTTCTTAAATAGATCATATTCTTGAATGTTTCTATGACTTTTACTAATTTAAGATAGGCTATATCTCACTTTAAAGAAAAGTTCAAGGGGCTTCTCTTAATCATTACTTTCACATCTTCAGAACATGAACTTTTTAGAACTTAAAGTGAATACATTCTTTTTTGTGAACTGAGATATCTATACATTTTTACTTTTAAAATAGTTTTAGATTTACAGAAACATAAAGATCTCACACACCCTGCATTCACTTTTCTCTATTGCTAACATTGTATAGTATTTCAATACATTTGTCACAACTGAACATCAACATGGATGCTGTGAATGTTTGTCTCCTCCTTGAGTTCATATATTGAAGTACTAGTGCCCAGTGTGATGGTATTAGGAGATGGGGGCCTTTGGGAGGTAATTGGGTCATGCTACATCTAAACTGAGATATTTCTGTTATACCCTCAGATGAACAAAGTAAATGCTAACAGTTAACTGTTCATTCATTCAACCAATGTTCATTGAACATCTTTACACAACCTCCTCTATTAGGCACTTGATAAACACGTGACACACTGAATATTCATGATGGAGCCTATGATCTAATAACAACTGCAAAATCTCATGATTGGTGATGGCCTCAAGTTACGTATATACAGAAGAGCCAACAAGATTTCTATACAGGAAGGGTTCAGGGTCAGCAAACATCTCTGAAGGAAGGGGATACTAGGTAATTTACATTGTATTTGTGTCGATCTTTTCATATTGCAAAAATGTCAACTGCATATGCATACATATACTCTTTAAACAGTGGTGGATGGGAACTGAACAGGTAGGTCCCTCTTACTAGTGTAACTCTGTGCTTTGGAGGCATGTGCAAAACAAAACAAAACAGAGACACAGTGACTGACATAAACCGTTTGACACCAATGCCACCCTCAGGTACTGCTGTCTGATTTTAGATGAATGGCTATAATTTCCTGTGCTTTACTTTTCTTATTTTTTCAACGTTTTTGTGAGCATTCAAGCTAAGTCATCAAGAATGGTTATATGTATTTTCCCATTCTTCACACACACCTCTTTGCAATGTGTTCTGAATCTTCTCCCAGCAAAAGGTGAAGACCATTGCTTTTTATCCTTGAATCTGGGCTTGCCCTCTTGTGACTTGCCTTTTGCTGATAAGAAATTGGCAAACATGATGCAGAGGCTTTAAAAGAACTGTGTGTCTGGGATTTGCTTTCTTACTCCTTCTGAAATCCTTTTGGCATGTGAACTAATTCAGGTTTTCCTACTACAGAGTGAGACCAAGGGAGAATTGAGGCACCCTTGCTTTCCACAGTGGCTGTATCAATTTACATTCCCAACAACAGTTTCCTTTTTGCTGCATACTTGTGAACACTTGTTAGCTCTTGTCTTTTTGATAATAGCCATTCTAACAGATGTTTGGTGATATCATTGTGGTTTTAGATAATACTGTTTTTGCTTTACTTTTTTATTGTCATTTTTAAAATCTGAAAACAAATACACAACTTGGAAAAGATTTGATACAAATTGTGCCATAAGCAATTTTCCTTCAAGTGGCTAAATAGTTTAAAAGGCAGGTAACATGGGACTTCCCTGGCAGTTTAGGGGTTAAGTTCCATGCTCCCAATGCAGGGAGCAAATGTTTGATCCCTGGTCAAGGAACTATGATCCCACATCCCACTCAGTGCAATCAGAACAATAAAAAATAAATAAAACACATTAGTGGAAAGAATAAAGCAATTATATAAAATAAAAATAAAATATTTTAATTAAAAAAATTAAAAACCAAGTAATAGTAAAAGAACTTGTTTCTGGAATAGGACTTACAGTACATAAAAAAAATCAGCATATGAGAACCTGGGTTTTACCCCTTTATAACAGTGCATAAGCCCCTATTGTTGACTGCATTTAAAATGAGAACAGTATTCCCAAAATGCCACTAACCTGTCCCCAGAAGCCTCTTCTCTGGCCATTTGGTCTCCAATAGAACTCAAACTAGCAATTTTCACAGTCTGCTGATTACCCCATGTTACCTATTTTCCCATCACTGAACAATTGTATAGGTAGGGAGTGCTTTCACACTCTAAAAAACCCCTTTTCAATGGGAAAAATGTATCTGGTTGTTTTTTCCCCAGAGATAAAAATACGTTTTTGCTGACCCTAATCGAGAGGACAAATGACTCTGACCTTGAAAGCATCATGGTTGGTCACTATCATTATAACAAGAAAATGCTGTGATTTTTCTCTGAACTGTAGAGCTGCCTTATACTACAAAATAAAGATCTTTCCAATAAGAGGAAAGAGAACGGTGGCTAACATCTAGCCTGAAAAATAATATGGATCCAGAAGATAAAATTTTCATTGGATGACTCAGCAAACATCATGGGTCCCCTATTGGGAATACAGCCAAAAAGGGACCAATGCTGACCCCTCTAAATTGAGGGTAAATTGAGGATGCAAGCCCTATTAAAAATGGCAGCTGTGGTGCGGCATGACGTGATGAAGAATCTATGAACACAATGGATGAAAACCCATACATCCAAAGAGGCTTCAAAGGCTCCCAAAAATGTGCCTTATGCTTCCATCATGGCTGCCACTGCTTAGGATGTTTCTGAGCTCTTCATGAGAAGCATCATTAGGAAGTCGTCTTATGTTATAGGCTGACCTCATCACAGGAAGTGCACTCAAAGTGCAATAAGAAAGTCAGTTCTATAAACATCAGTGGCAGAGGAAAGAGATGGACTTTTTGTCCCCTTCCCCATAAAAGGATGGAAATAATAATTAGTTACCAGAGATTATTACAGTCTTCCTACCAACTACACTATTTATCAGTACATCATTACTCAAAGTATGTTCCGGGTCATATTAATAGGTGTTCCTTGAACAAACCTTAAGGGAAGTAGTTCTGTCACCAGCAAAGCCCATTAACAATTCCCAGGAAATAAAAATAAAATTAAAATAGCTCATACCTCTCTATTTTTTGATCAGAGAATGAAGCTTTCCTTTGCTTCTAAATGGAAATCAGTTGAAGGGCAGAAGGACCCTTTTGGGGGACTGATTTAGGAAAGTCAGTAACAAAATTCTGGCAGCCACAAAAGATGAACTGTGGCCTGTTTTCCTATGCCCACCCACTAGGCTTCAGTCTCATGCAGCGTCCAGCAGCATAGGCTTTGGGAGGCTGATGTGAGGATGACCGACTCTGGATCTTTGAGGACACTGAAGGGTAGGAGGAGGCAGCTGTTGGCTGAATTCAGAGCAATTCTACCGAATAACCAGGTGCAGTTATGTACACAGCCTAGTCCTCAAGAGTCATCTGAACTTCGCCACCTTGAGAGAGGGGCTTATGATGGGGCGTCCATCCAATTATTCCCTAATCTACACAAAGGACAAACGAGACAAAGCCTGAAAATAGCGTTTCAATAGAGATCTAGGAGACCATGGGTGCCTAGTTAACAAATGTGAGCAATACTGCTTTCCCCAAACTGCAGCTTGTCAGGGGGGCTCATTAAGGAACTCATTATTGGAGGGAATCCCTGTATGATTGGTTAACTGAGTTCTGGTAACTCCAGGCATGAAAAGTATAGTCAGGTGGATAGTTGTGACATGCCCCATCTACATAATGAACAACCCCAACACCTGACATCCCCAGAGACCCCCACCCCCACCCCTCCCAGATATGGCCCATTCAGACCAGAGTAAGGAATCCTGCAGAAGACCGGCAGGTTGATTTCACAGTCAATTTCAAGCATGTTTCAGTGCTACTGAATAGGTGTTTTGGGTGGACAGAAGTATCCCCCACTATAATTGAAACAGCAGCTGAAGTGGGTAAGGCATTACTAAAAGAAATAACCCCCTTGTTTGTGGCCCCAGGATCCCTACAAAGCAATAATGGTCTAAGTGGTGAACGGGGAAACAAGTACCCTGGGCATAACAGACCTTGCACTCAGCCTGGAGACCTCAGCTGTTGACGGAAGGAAGAGAGATCCAATCAGACCTTGAACTGGGCCTTAGTCAAGCTATGTTAGGAAACTCAAGAAAAGTGGACTAAGTTTCTTCCCACTACCCGAAGAGATAAGTTAAAGTCAAGTGTGTTTGAACTCGCCTAGGTAGTGCTTCCCTGGTGGCTCAGACGGTGAAGAATCCACCTGGAAAGCGGGAGACCTGGGTTTGATCTCTGGGTAGGGAAGATCCCTGGAGGAGGGCATGGCAACCCACTCTAGTATTCTTGGTGGAGAATCCCCAGGGACAGAGGAGCCTGGTGGGCTACAGTCCATGGGGTCTCAAAGAGTTGGACATGACTGAGCGACTAAACACACATAAGCACAAACACCATGGACACATTCCCCAAGCAGAAGAGAAGGTTCCACCTTAGCCCCCTCAACGAAACAATGCAGCTCCCTCAATGAAACAACGCGAGAATTCCCAGGTGGTTCAGGGGTGAGCACTCAGTGCGTCCGCTGCCACGGCTAGGTGCAAGCCTTGGTTGGGGAATTAAGATCCTACAAAGCAAAAGGGACTCAGCCAAAAAGAAAAAGAAAAAAAGAAACGAAACAACTCAAATGTGTCCTCCAGGTAGAAGAAACTGAAAGCTCTCACGGAATAGGGTAATTGGTGCTGCCCACACACATCGCTCTTAGCCCTTGCACCCTTTTCAGCCAAGAAACAGGTTGTACCCCCCCAAACCTGGAAAGACAATCTCAAACTCTAGAGACAAGTTGGGGCAACAGTCCCCATGATTAGTTGTGGGCACCCCTCTCTGACCTGAAGTTTTTCTTCCAAAAAACAACAAAGTGTGAGCAGAAGATTCAGGCCCCACAACAGGGCACACTTGCTTACAGACCAAAGACCAAGACACTTTAGTTTTTCGGCAAAATTTGATATGTGACCACTATTTTCTTGCTGATACATGGCCCACGCATCCTAAATTGCCTGAGGTCCCATCTCCAAAACGTTAGAAAAATGGGGGTTGCTTAAGCTACGAAGAGTTAGACCTGAGGCCGGGTAACAAGCAAACACGTATGAAGGTGGCTGGGGAAGTCCCTCTCCTCCTTCGGTGGTCAGGATGACACCCTTAGGCAATTACAGTAGCCGCAACTTAGCCCCTCTGCACCAGCAGGGCAGAAGGCAAAGCAGGCATTTGTCACCAGCAAAGCCCACTAGTAATTTCTGGGGAATAAAACCAGACTCTGGGTATGAAACTCGCTGACTACCCTGGGTATGAAACTAACCTACAATTAACACAACACTGTAAATCACCTGTACTTCAATTCCAAAACAGAAAACAAGAACCTGAGAATAAAATAAAGTCTAATCTGCTTTTTGTCCTTTGTGCTCAGTCCAGATTCACTCCCTCCTAGGGCGCTACATGCAGAGGCCTCCCAGCGGGAAGTCCAGATGAGAGTTTCTAGTGAAAACTGACTGCTTGAGCCCAGCAGAAACAATCTCATGACGCCTCCACTCAAGATGGCAGAAGCGGCGTTGGGCCGTGTGCACAGACGATGCGCCCGCGCCGAGATCCATAACATCGGCAGCACAGCCCCACTAGTCTCGCAAGAACTCCATCCCTTCCAGCTGATGAGAGCCATTTAAAGCAGGCTGCCATGGCGTCTTGGGGAGAACATGTACTCTAGAGCNAGATGGCAGAAGCGGCGTTGGGCCGTGTGCACAGACGATGCGCCCGCGCCGAGATCCATAACATCGGCAGCACAGCCCCACTAGTCTCGCAAGAACTCCATCCCTTCCAGCTGATGAGAGCCATTTAAAGCAGGCTGCCATGGCGTCTTGGGGAGAACATGTACTCTAGAGCCGCTGGTAGTTTTCCGTTCTTTGATCAAAGAACAGAGCTTTCCTTTGCTTCTTTCTGAACTGAATTCTGTCTCACTGTATTGGCTTGAATGACATCAGGCTTAAGTACTCTTGCTGGGGACCCACTGGAGGATCAGTAACAGTTCTACCTCTGAGAATAATTTCTTATCAATCCTCTCGCCTCTGTCCCCACCATGACAAATACAAAATCACCCAACAACTAACCACAAATAAACTCTATTATCAGTCTCTAAAACTAAATGGAGCAATAGAGTGATAGCCATGAAATTAAAAGTAGCTTGCTCCTTGAAAGAAAAGTAGAACAAACCTAGACAGCATATTGAAAAGCCTATGGTTTTTCCAGTAGTCATGTATGGCTGTGAGAGTTGGACCATAAAGAAGATAGTGCCAAAGAATTGAGGCTTTCAAGCTATGGTGCTGGAGAAGACTCTTGAGAGTCCCTTGGACAACAAGAAGATCAAATCAATCCATTCTAAAGGAAATCAACCCTGAATATTCATTGGAAGGGCTGAAGCTGAAGTTCCAATACTTGGGCCACCTGATGTGAAGAGTCAACTTACTGGAAAAGATTAAGGAAAGGAGAAAGGGGCAACAAGAGGATGAGATGGCTAAATGGCATCACTGACTCAATAAACATGGCTCTGAGCAAATTCCGGGACATAGTGAAGGACAGGGCAGCCTGGCACGTTGCAGTGCATGGGGTCACAAAGAATCGGACATGACTTAGGGACTGAACAACAACAAAGGGTGATAGAATTAAAAACTTCACTTTGTTTCAGAGAGCTAGTTATTTAGTGATGCCCATCTCTTGTGTGTCTGTCTGGTGTGAGTTTATTAGCTAAAATAAAAATTTATTTGAAAGGGAGTGGGAGTTTTCTCCCAACCTCAGTAAAACTGATTGGAATTCATGAAGTATCTAGGGAAAGTGATAAATTGGAGATCTGACCAAACCTGGAAACTAATGAACTAGGACAGAGAGGGTACATCTGAGAGATGTATTAAGAACAGCTGTGTATGCTTACCCTCTGCTGGGTGGTGACTAGACCAATAAATTAGACATTAAAGACTGGCTGTTTCTCTCATAAAACCTCTCTGAATCTACTTTTATTAAAATATATAACAAAAATATTTGTTAGGTTTTGGGGATAAATAGGTATGATTTTCAAGGTGAACTTATATTTGAGGGGAAAAAAAACCTTAAAAATGTTTGAAATATTAGAAATAAAAAGAATTTTATACTCTGGAAAAAACATTAATTTTTTTCAAGCATACACAGAATGTTACACCAAATTTGTAAGAAAGCCTCAATATATTTAATATATAGATTATGGTATGCTGATAATGAAATTAAAAATCACTGGCAGGTGATTGATTTACAACATTGTCTGGAAAGTTAACAATGGAAAACAACAAAATTCTGTAAAGCAATTATCCTTCAATTAAAACTAAATTAATTAAAAAACAAACCAAAAAAAAAAAAACCTTCTGAGCAAAATGAGAATCATTTTGAAAAATTTAGAATTAAATAACAATAAAAACATCTCTTGTTAATATTTGTGTCAAGAAGTAATTTCTTGGTTATCCTGAGACATACTCCACACAACACAAAGGCAAGATTTTTTTATTTACTAGGCCTTAGAGTAATACATTGGATAAATGCTCATAATTCTTGCCACTGAAGGATGGGGTTTCTGTATGAAATTTTCACTCCATTTATACTTTTATTTTATACATAAAATATTTAACTTTATACTCAGGAAAAAAACAAAACTAGAATTTTCCTTTTGAAAAAGTAATCAGGTTAAAAATACCTTTGCAACTCAGTAAAGTTCCTCTCTTTTTCTGAAGTATTAAAAGTTTTGTACATATGTTTTAGAAAAATCTTAAGATTGCTCATGAAATCTGAAACTGAGGCAGTTTCTGGGTGTTTTTATGAAAGAGCCTCATACTAAAGTTAAGACCTCTGTTTTATGTCATTTTCAAAAAGATAGCACCTCTTGTGCTGGCGCATTGGTTCAATACCTACTTGGAGGAATGACCAGTGCCTCTGTCTACAGACCTAGATTTTCCCTAGAGGTCTTTGAATCCACACACAGGCAACACTGACAATACTCAGAGATTATAAAACCTGACAAATCATGACCCAAGGTGAAAAAAGCTTTAGGACTGAAAAATATCATGAAGAATTAGAAATGAAAGGTGAAGGCAATTATATTCATTTATTTCGTATCTAAATGATAAGAGAAAACCCAAAGTAGAAATAGTTTTATAATCTGAAGACTATGGTTTAACAATTAGCAGTAACATGATGATGACCTGGGTCAAATTAAGAATATTCTTTGTCAGTGAGACATTAGATTTAACAGGTTAATGAAGAAATAACTTTTGGAAAATGTAGTTTTTTGTGTTTTGGTTTTTTTTGTTTTTTGCTTTCTGAATCTGTGCTTCAGCTTTCAGGATGTTTTTACTTTGAGGAAGGGGTGTAGGAACCTTGTTGGTATGAGTAATTTTCTTTACCAGACTGGGCTGACACATGGGTTTCTTAAGTCTTTTATGACATTAATCTTTATTTTTGTTTTTATTTTTTAGCCACACTGTGCAGCATGCCAGATCTTGGTTACCCTACCATGGATGGAACCCAAGCTCCCTGCAGTGGAATCGTAGAGTCTTAACCAATGGACTGCCAGGAAAGTCTTGACATTAATCTTTCTAAATAGCAGTTGTTTTACAGAAGGTCTCTCAATTTGCATTTTTACAATGCTTTCTTCACAAATAGATTCATTTATGATAAAAAATTTCTGGCAGGAATACCACACAGGTGGTGTGTATGTCACATCAGAAAATTTATGTCAGCTTTTCCCATTACAGAGGATGTAAAATTTGACTAGTGAGGATGTTAAAATGGTGTCTTCCAGCCCTCACCTTTAAAAAATACTTTTTAACTTTGTAATTAATAAGCTATCATTTGACTGATAATTTGATATTGTGTGAAGATCATGCTCCCCAAGAATCTTTCATGCAACAGTTTGTTCATTGATGATCCTTGTCAGAATCAATAATGGGAATGGTTATAATATAGTGACTTAAAAAATTATTCGTTGGAATTTTTCTTCAAGAAATAACTTTCCGTCTTCCTCTTTCATTTTTTCCTGCCAGTGTGGACTCATGAATGTATCTTATCCATTTTTTCTAATACTTCTTTATCATTGCTCATTTAGGATGCTCAAATTGCTCCAAATTTCACAAGCAGGAGTGCTTTCAAGTTGATTTCTATGTCCTTGTGACATGTCCCTATTGGTTTCTGGTCATGTCTTTATTTTCTGGCACAAGAAGATGTTTATTTAAATCAAAATAAAATTAATGACAAACTTTCTCATTCAGTTATGCCTCTAAGGTGTATTTTAATCTAGAAGAATAGCCCCTCTTTGTTTAACTATAGTGACATCGTCACTATAATGTTCCACCTTCTAGATTTGTCCTGTTCCTCATGATATCATTTAATTTTCTTTATCATCTGTATTTCCTATAATGTGGAAGTGAGATGTAAAGATTTCATTAGTCGTGCATGCATGCAAAGTTACTTCAGTCACATCCAACTCTTTGTGACTCTATGGACCACAGCCCACCAGGCTCCTCTGTCCGAGGGATTCTCCAGGCAAGAATACAGGAGCGGGTAGCCATTCCCTTCTCCAGGGGATCTTCCCAACCCAGGGATTGAACCAGGGTCTCTTGCATTGCTGGTGGATTTTTTACCATCTGAGCCACCAGGGTGGCTATATATATACAGCCCCCTATATATCTTGGTTCCTTCCTCACCTCTTTGGAACAGTTCCTCAGTCTTCTTTAAAAGGCTGTATCCTGGGCTTACATCCTCAGTAAGTCAACCAAAAAGAAAACATAATTCTCAACTTTTAGGCTGTGCAATTTTTTTTTCCCATCTACAATGTAATTCTTAGAGTTAAGCAACAGAAAAAAAGTGTACCTGTCTTTTATGTTACATGAGTTCAACTGCATGGGCACCCAATGCCCGAAAGCTTTTCAAGGACGGTAATGTTTAGGGACATGAATGATTCAGGCCACCCCACAGCACTTCTCCAGTTTTGCTATTCCTCTCTCCTCTCAGAGTTCAGCACACAGTTGGAAAGTCTCCTAACAAACATCCTCTCCATCCATATTTATATGACTTCTCTGTGGTTTAGTTTAATAGAATTCACCTCCCCATCCAATCTAAATTATAATAAAAATAAATACATTTCTTCTTCAACTAAAAGGAGGNTTTTTACAATGCTTTCTTCACAAATAGATTCATTTATGATAAAAAATTTCTGGCAGGAATACCACACAGGTGGTGTGTATGTCACATCAGAAAATTTATGTCAGCTTTTCCCATTACAGAGGATGTAAAATTTGACTACTGAGGATGTTAAAATGGTGTCTTCCAGCCCTCACCTTTAAAAAATACTTTTTAACTTTGTAATTAATAAGCTACCATTTGACTGATAATTTGATATTGTGTGAAGATCATGTTCCCCAAGAATCTTTCATGCAACAGTTTGTTCATTGATGATCCTTGTCAGAATCAATTATGGGAATGGTTATAGTGACTTAAAAAATTATTCATTGGAATTTTTCTTCAAGAAATAACTTTCCATCTTCCTCTTTCATTTTTTCCTGCCAGTGTGGACTCATGAATGTATCTTATCCATTTTTTCTAATACTTCTTTATCATTGCTCATTTAGGATGCTCAAATTGCTCCAAATTTCACAAGCAGGAGTGCTTTCAAGTTGATTTCTATGTCCTTGTGACATGTCCCTATTGGTTTCTGGTCATGTCTTTATTTTCTGGCACAAGAAGATGTTTATTTAAATCAAAATACAATTAATGACAAACTTTCTCATTCAGTTATGCCTCTAAGGTGTATTTTAATCTAGAAGAATAGCCCCTCTTTGTTTAACTATAGTGACATCGTCACTATAATGTTCCACCTTCTAGATTTGTCCTGTTCCTCATGATATCATTTAATTTTCTTTATCATCTGTATTTCCTATAATGTGGAAGTGAGATGCAAAGATTTCATTAGTCGTGCATGCATGCAAAGTTACTTCAGTCACATCCAACTCTTTGTGACTCTATGGA
This sequence comes from Neotragus moschatus, assembly GCA_006410615.1. Taxonomy (NCBI): domain Eukaryota; kingdom Metazoa; phylum Chordata; class Mammalia; order Artiodactyla; family Bovidae; genus Neotragus; species Neotragus moschatus. The sequence continues at coordinate 271,759 of SJYA01001431.1, forward strand.
CCACAGCCCACCAGGCTCCTCTGTCCGAGGGATTCTCCAGGCAAGAATACAGGAGCGGGTAGCCATTCCCTTCTCCAGGGGATCTTCCCAACCCAGGGATTGAACCAGGGTCTCTTGCATTGCTGGTGGATTTTTTACCATCTGAGCCACCAGGGTGGCTATATATATACAGCCCCCTATATATCTTGGTTCCTTCCTCACCTCTTTGGAACAGTTCCTCAGTCTTCTTTAAAAGGCTGTATCCTGGGCTTACATCCTCAGTAAGTCAACCAAAAAGAAAACATAATTCTCAACTTTTAGGCTGTGCAATTTTTTTTTCCCATCTACAATGTAATTCTTAGAGTTAAGCAACAGAAAAAAAGTGTACCTGTCTTTTATGTTACATGAGTTCAACTGCATGGGCACCCAATGCCCGCAANGCTGCAATTCATGGGGTCGCAAAGAGTCAGACACAACTGAGTGACTGAACTGAACTGAACTGAACTGATGACACCACTGGGGCTTCCCTCATGGCTCAGACAGTAAAGAATCTGCCTGCAATGCAAGAGACCTGGGTTCGATATCCTGGAAAAGAGAATGGCTTCCCACTCCAATATTCTTGCCTGGAGAATTCCATAATAAGTTGAAATGACATAAAGCAAAGAAATAGTTACATACTAATATATATATATGTGTGTGTGTGTGTGTATGTGTGTGTGTGTGTGTGTGTAAATATAAGCAAAAATCCTTTTTGGATTTCTTCTGGTTAGAGAAAACAAATACTAACATAGGTCTTTTGTAAAAGCAGAGTTGCATAAAGCAAACTTTCCAAAAGTAAATGATACTTGTGTGTGTACAGTTGGGATGCAAGAAAGAACGTACAAGAAATATTGAGGAGTGTAATTCTTTAGGATAATATTGTAAGCTTCACAAGTCATATCTGTGGGAAAATATTAACAAAATTCTCTTTACTTCTAAGTTGAACAACAACAACAGAAAAACAATTCCTGTGGTTCGTTGGAATATGTAACACATGTTCCCAACTCTAGATTGAGACCATGCAAAGTGACCATTTCCTCAAGGGAGATGTCATTAAAAAAAACAGTCGGTAGAGAAGGTGTTCATATCTGGCTGCCTTGCTGAGAACGCCAGTCACCGTCTCAAGAGATTCCAAAGGTAACGTGATAATATGGCATGTCTACTCAAGGGCAACCAGTGGAAATGTTCTGAATCAAAAATAACTCAACGTTTGAGAATTCTGAGAGGACATCCAGTATATCTCCACCTAGAATAATTGGGAGGGAGGGATGTGTTAGTTTGTTCCAGAATTGCAAGAGATTAAATTTAGTACATTATAAATTTATTGTTGGAAGTGTTAAATCTCATTAGTAATTGAATTTCATTGAAATAAAGACTTCAGGGAAAGCTGATATTTATCTAGTTGGCAGAAATCAGTTAAATTCAATTAAACATGATTTTTTAATAAAATGTTTTTGCAGTCACTGTGTAGACCAAAACTGTAAAATTCAATTACATGTAGGTGATTGTGCTATCACATTCTGGTTATCAGAAAACAGTCATCTTGAAATTCAACAATGGTATATTGGATATTTGCATTTCAGCAAATACCATTGTAAGAGCAAAGACAGCTCATAGCTAAGAAACTCATTCCTAAGCTTCTCTTTTGCTTTCATTCAATAAAGGGGATAATAAAACTTCATCCTAAGAAAGGAGCTTGCAAACTCCGTGCCCCATTACAACAGAATTTGACCTGAATATTCATTTTCGTAGCTAAAAAATGAAGATAGAATGACAAACAGAATTCTTCCAATTATTGTTCTTTGGAAATCACATGTGCTCATTCTACAATGAGGTGTGAAGAAACTTTATAAAGAAGAAACATGAAAATAATAATGTTAAGAAAGGAAAATGTTAGTCGGAGGAGGGAAGACAAAGGAAAAGGCAGTAATGGGTGCATAGTATTTTTCGGAGGTGCTTGATCTGGAATACAAGATAGGGGGTTCAAATATGGAACCTGAGGTTTCTTCCTGGCAGTGATATGACAGTCATGTCGACCATCCTTCTAAAACCGAACCGTGTTGTGTTTTATAACCTGTGGGTGAAAAGAATAGATATCCTCCCTTAGCCTTTTAGCAAAGCCAAGACAAGCAGGGCAAGGGAGAGACAAGTCTCCAGGAAAAGGAGTTATAAGAAGCTACTTCCCACTGTCACTCTGGGTCACTGGAAATAACACGTGCATGCCCAGGACATGCGTAGGTGCTGCGGGCAAGTTGGAGACATTAACCTTGGGTGCTGCTGAGTCCAGAACGCTTCAAAGGCAAGGGGCAGTGAGGGAACCAGAAGCCAATCAGAGTGAAGAGGATGTTTGGACCGAAAGAGAGAGTGTATATAAAGACTTAGGGTTTGGGGCTCCTCTCTCTTGCTCCACTGTCTCTTCTAGTCAACACCTGCCAATCTGGGCAGGTATTTCTACAACTCCAAGAGGACAAAAGGAGTCAGGTGAGTCTGGGATGAACTAGACTTACATACATTTTGTCCCTCTGCAGTTGCTCTGTGAGACTGTTACATTTGAATCATAAGGACCAGCCTTCCCAATGCATTCTACTTGTTTACTCTGAACCTGCTTAAAGGAGTCGGCCATTGGCGTGTGAGCNGGAGTCAGGTGAGTCTGGGATGAACTAGACTTACATACATTTTGTCCCTCTGCAGTTGCTCTGTGAGACTGTTACATTTGAATCATAAGGACCAGCCTTCCCAATGCATTCTACTTGTTTACTCTGAACCTGCTTAAAGGAGTCGGCCATTGGCGTGTGAGCCCACAAATGCATATTCAAGAAATGAGTAGAATACACGGCCGTCACTGCTTCCTTTCATTTTCTCTGCATCGGGAGAGGCTGGGATGACGCTCAGGCCTCCGTTTGTCAGACGAGGCTGGCATGGTCTGCGGCCTATTTGGCAGGTACACTGTGATACTAAATGAGGCTGCATTTGGAAGAAAGGCATGCTACGATTTGGTTCTAGGGTGGCAAACTTTGAATATATTGCTGCAGAATTCTTTAGGAACTGCTTTCTTTTAAGTGTCAGAGAGTAGAAATATTAGTCTGGAGAAGAAATTCCAACTTCTTTTTTTATAATTGCTGAAAATATTTTTAGTCTAGTATGCATTTTTATTTACTCAGTGATCAAATGTTCTGAAGTGATGAAAGGAGCCTGTAATATGGGATTTCAGGCATCAGTCACAAGACTTGGGTAGTGGAGTTTTTTTTTTAGGTAATTTTTACTGGAGGATAGTTACTTTCCAATATTGTGTTAGTTTCCACTACACAGTGAAGTGAGTGAGTTATGTGTATGCATATATCCCCTCTTTTTCAGGTGTCCTTCCCACTTAGGTTACCGCGGAGCATTGAGTAGAGGTCCCTGGGCTGTGCAGTAGGCTCTAATTAGTCACTTTATACATAGTAGTATGTATATGTCAACCCCAATCTCTCAATTCATCTCACCCAGAAATTCCAACTTCTGAAAGACCTGTATCCCAGCTGTGAGCCTTTTTTAATGCCCAAAGACCTGTGTGGAGTGATGCTTTGGTTAAGCAATGAGGCCAAGAATACCACTAGGATTAAGTATGAAAGTGATATTCAATGACCAGCTCTTGCTTTATTCTTTCCATGACATCTGCACAGAGGTTTATAACCCATTTTATTATATCTTGTCATTTCTTAAAAGACAGGCACATGGGGGAGAATCTCCAATGCCATTCTTTGCTAATCCCAATGTTAACCTAGTGATTTTACTCTGAGACTTCCAGTTTGAGTTAGATGACCCTCAATACTAACTTATTAATAAAAATATAGTCTAATATATTTATTGTTCATGTTAAGGACTAAGGCCATAAAATGCAATGCTTTGCTTTTAGTTTTAAAATAAAGATCAAAGGAAACCGATGGATGGTTTCAAATAGAATGGTATTACCTGAGCTGATGAATCCAAGTTGTTTGTGTCAATATTACCCTCTACCTCACAATGAATTTAATCCCCAACTTATTTACCTGTGTATAAAGGAATGTAGCTCACTTAATACTAACAGGTGGCATGGGCCTAGGACAAGAAAAGGTTACTCATTCTCATTCTTATCATCTCTCGATTCCTTAATCTCTTGATTAAAGGTGATCACTAAGGAAAAAAGTTCAAAGGAATGTTACAGTCCTGTTGAATTTAGGGTACAAGCCTAATGTGTGCCTTGGACTCCACTATGGGAATTTGACACTCTCAATTGTTACTTCCAGAAAACTCTGGCAAATCTGGCTTATTAAGTTTATCACCCAGGGAGACTGCAGTAGAAGAATGACGTATGGGTGACTCTGTGCGGTTAGATGTAGGTCATTGTTAAGATTCTTTTATTTGTAGGGGACAGTTAACAACTGTTTAATAAACTATTAGTAATCTGTTGTTGTTATTATTCAGAAGTCCCCTTATCTGGTTTGTTTTTAGCCATCAAGGAGGAACAGGAGGACTCCACTGAAAAATGCTTCTTAAACGGCATCTGCATAGACTTTGATTTGTTTGAAAGCTTCTCATTGCACTTTTGCANAGTAATCTGTTGTTGTTATTATTCAGAAGTCCCCTTATCTGGTTTGTTTTTAGCCATCAAGGAGGAACAGGAGGACTCCACTGAAAAATGCTTCTTAAACGGCATCTGCATAGACTTTGATTTGTTTGAAAGCTTCTCATTGCACTTTTGCATTATGTGTTAACCCATAAATGCCTTAACTCAGTTTAGAAGCAGCCAGGAAATAAATCCTAAATAGTAAAATTTTTAAATTTAGCTATGTGTATATCTTTATAAACACACATGTATATATGTATTTGTACGTATATGAACAAATGCATTTATAGGTGGCTTTATATTGTTAATGATGTTTTCCTTAAACATATGTACATGCTCAGTTGCTAAGTTGTGTCCGACTCCTTGCCACCCCAATGAACTGTAATGCACCAGGCTCCTCTGTCCATGAGATTTTCCAGGCAAGAATACTGGAATGGGTTGCCACTCGCTTCACCAGGGGTACATATGTATATATATATGTACCACTGTGTTTTGGTATAAAGATTTTTATTTTGCAAAAGGCTTTTTATAGATGATCTTTTACTGAACTCCATAATTAACCTGCGCAAAGGTTAAATGGCCTGCCCAATTTCACACTTGGTAACTAAGAAAGCCAGGGGCCAGCAAGGAAGTTTCCTGATTGCTGGCCAAGAGTTCTTTCCACTGGAACAGTTGTCACTGGTTATTGGGAAGCTGAGGGGAAGAAACTGATTTAACTTCTCTGAAGGTGAGCATTATTGATAGTGACTGAAATGTCATCAGCGCCTTTATTTTCAAAAGCCAGATGATCTAAGACGGTCCTGTGTGTGAGTGAGTTACGTAAAGGACCGTGTATGATAACTTTGATGTGTTCTGTCTATATTATGCGATGCTGCTCTAATTCTTTTATGTTAACTATCTTTTTATTAACTTTATTTTTGACAAACCATCACATAGCTGCTATTCATTATGCTAGTGATGAAAATGCTGATGCAAGATACCTTATTAGTGAAGGCATACAAAACTAGAACCTGGACTCATACGACAAGTCTGTTTCCAATACTGTCCTTTAGGCAACAAAAAACTTATAATAGAAATCAGAGATTATGGTATTACAAAATTGATACTTTTTTCAAGGTTAAAATTTGATTAGCCATTTTTTAGACATTCTCTTTGGAGATACCCATTCATTTTAATTTATGGTTAAGCTTAATAGCGACAGGCAAACTGAAAGGTCTTTAGCTTATTCAACCGGCACTTGCTGGCAGGATTAGTCAAAGAAATGGGAAACTGCTATTTCATTAGAAAACAGCATATTCATAATCAAAACCAACCAAGTTGACAAACACATATTCTCCCTTATAATTCAAAATACCCTTAACATATAAGGAGCAGTCGAGAAGTCCTTATAGTAACCTTGGCATGATAAGTGTTCAGAAGGGTCAGCCTGACCGTTCAGACTTATCATATGTAAAAATCTATTCCTCCCAATTCAATTTTCACAATTGAAACAAGTTTTTTCTTATAAAACAAGGTAAAACCCTACCTTCCCTGGGGTAGAAATTAACATGCTCTAACTCCCCCACCCCCCCCCCAAACTTTGTTTTACAAAACAAACAAAACCCAATGTAGTGGCTTACATAGATAGAAATGTATTTCTCACATCACAGTCCTGTGGGTCCAGGTGGTGAAGGGCATTAAAATACACAGGTCTCTTTCTTCCTTTCTGCTGCATTACCATTCCCTGATGTGCTCATCAGCGTTACCAAAAGCTCAGTCTCTACCACGTCTGTGCTACAGCCCACAGAAGAAGGGAGTAGGAGAGAGTCCAGGGCAAGTGTCTTTGAGGAGCTGGTCCAGAAATGAAAGATATCCTTCTACTCCTCTCTCATTGCCCAGAACTTTAGCACATGAACTTATTTAGCTTCAGGGGATGCTGGGAAATGTAGTCTGTGACTGGGAGACCATTCTTTTAAAACATAGAGTGGAGGAGAAAGGGTGGAGGGGTGGGTTCATCTATTAAAAGAAGATGGATAAGAAAAGATACTGGAGAGTATCTGCCTGTATCTGTCATAGTCACTATATACAAAGTAAAATGCACAGTATTCACAAGGAACCATCACAGGCATTCAAATAGTTAAAAAGTAAATTAATGCTGGTAGTGCTTGTGTTTTGGGGGGCTTCAAAATCACTGATGATGGTGACTGTAGCCATGAAATTAAAAGACGCTTACTTCTTGGAAGAAAAGATATGACCTACCTAGATAGCATATTAAAAAGCAGAGAAATTACTTTGCCAACAAAGTCCATCTAGTCAAAGCTATGGTTTTTCCAGTAGTCATGTATGGATGTGAGAGTTGAACCATAAAGAAAGCTGAGCATTGAAGTATTCATGCTTTTGAACTATGGTGTTGGAGACTTTTGAGAGTCCCTTAGACTGCAAGGAGATCCAACCAGTCTATCCTAAAGNAGTCAAAGCTATGGTTTTTCCAGTAGTCATGTATGGATGTGAGAGTTGAACCATAAAGAAAGCTGAGCATTGAAGTATTCATGCTTTTGAACTATGGTGTTGGAGACTTTTGAGAGTCCCTTAGACTGCAAGGAGATCCAACCAGTCTATCCTAAAGAAAGTCAGTCTGAATGTTCATTGGAAAGACTGATGCTGAAGCTACAATACTTGGCCACCTGAGGTGAAGCACTGACTCACTGGAAAAGACCCTGATGCTGGGAAGAATTGAAGGCGGGAGGAGAAGGGGACAACAGAGGATGAGATGGTTGGATGGCATCACCGACACGATGGACATGAGTTTGAGTAAGCTCTGGGAGTTGTGATGGACAGGGAAGCATAGTGTGCTGCAGTCCATGGGGTCACAAAGAGATGGACACGACTGAGTGACTGAACTGAACCGAGTGCTTGTGTTATTTAAAAGTAGTGACTCTCAAGTTTTCTCAATCTAGTACAACTTCTTTGGCATAAAAGTTACCCATCACTACCTTTTGAACAAAGATTTAGCTGTGTCTGTGGCTTTGTCTCTAATGAAAAGATATGAAGATAGTTTCTAGTTTTTACTAATATATAACACAAGCATATTAGAGAGGCATGCCATTTTTTTGAACATTATTGAAGAATGAACTTTTCTAAGTTAAATTTCCAAATAATGGAAGCTTGCCATTTTTTAATGTAAAACACATATGATTATCTTTTGTGTATGTGTCTGAGTGTGAATGTAAATATTTACTAAACTTGAGATAGTTTTCCATTTACTTCCTTAAGCCAGATAACAGCTGAATGAATTTATCAGCTCAGTTCAGTTCAGTTCAGTTGTTCAGTTGTATCCGACTCTTTGAGACCCCATGAATTGCAGCATCCCAGGCCTCCCTGTCCATCACCAACTCCCAGAGTTTACCCAAACTCATGTCCATTGAGTCAGTGATGCCATCCAGCCATCTCATCCTCTGTTGTCCCCTTCTCCTCCTGCCCCCAATCCCTCCCAGCATCAGGATCTTTTCAAATGAGTCAGCTCTTCACNTGCTGCGATTCATGGGGTCACAAAGAGTCGGACACGACTGAGCGACTGAACTGAACTGAACTGAAGTGAACCACGAAATTTCTTTCACATCTATTCAACTCTACAGTTGTGTCAAATAAACCATGAACAGTACATAACTGTACAAGCTTGGCTGTGTTGCCAATAAAACTTTATTCATGGGGCTGAAATTTGAATTTCATCTATTTTTCCTGTACAATAAAATCTTTAGATCTTTTTTCAGTCATGAAAAGGTAAAAATTATTTCTTACCTTATGGGCCATACATAGAAAGATGGCAGAATACGTTTGGCCCACGGGCTAACACAGCTTGCCAGTCCCTGGCCTAGAACATAATAAAAGAGAAAATGTCTTGGTATAATGCAACTAAAAACTCTTTATGAACATTTTAGTATTTCCAGAACATCACTTGACTGTTTATGTGGAGTCTTGCATTGATTTTCTTTTATTTGGATTTTTAGGATTTTTCTATGTTTTAGTCATTAGAGTGAAGATGAACATCCTTGTTCATAATGACTTTATTGTGGATTATTACACAAGTCAGAAGGTGTAAATATTTTAAGATTTTTGTTATGTTATTGCCAGTTCGTTTTCTAACAGCTTGTAGAAACTACGTTCTGCAATAGCCCCGACTAGTCTTTTTCAAATTTCCTATAATTTAGTCTTTTTGTAGGTAGATCTGTAGCTTCATTACCTAGGGTCTTAATTCTATATCTTCGAAAGTCCTTCAAACCTACTCTAAAGACAAGTAGACTGAAATATCCTGGCTAAAATTTTCCTAAGCAACTGAAAAAGGGGTTAACACTTATTAAATGAAAAAACTCCTACTAGGAATCTGGGTTGCTGGGTGGGTTAGAAAGATATGACAGTGTATTAAGGGTGAGAGAGAGGGGACTTTCCTAGCTTCAAAGATGGGTAAGAAAGTAACGTGCACACCGTAAAAGTCATCTGTTGTTTAAAATGCGGAATTCAGGGGATTCCCTGGAGGTCCAGGGGTTAGGACTTGGAACTTTCACTGCCGTGGCCCAGGTTCAATCCCTGGTTGGGGAACTAAGATCCACAAGCTGCATGGCATGGCCAAAACCAACAACCAAAACAAACAAAAGAACAAAGTGAAGATTTCAATGACTTTAACTGTATCCCTAGAGACCTGCCTGTTCTGAAACTTTAATATAAATGAAATCATATAATATGTAGTCTTTTGTGACTATAATGTGACTTTGTGTGACAATCTAATGTTTTTGAGGATCATCCATGTTGCAGTATGTATAACTGCTTCATTCTTTTTTCTCGTGAATGGTATTCCACTGTACAGATGAAACACATTTTGTTTATGCATTCATCAGTTGATGAGCATTTGGCTTATTTCTACTTTTAGGTTATTTTGAATACTGCTGTTAATATTGATGGACAAGTTCTTGTGTTGATACGAAGTTTCCATTTCCCTTGGCTATAACTAGGAATGACATTTTTGGATCATATGATGACTCTTCCCTGGGTCATCAGATGGGCTGCCCTGGTGGCTCAGATGGTAAAGAGTCTGCTTGCAGTGGGAGATACCCGGATTTGATCCCCAGATCAAGAAGATCCCCTGAAGAAGGAAATGGCAACCCACTCAGTACTTTTGCCTGGAGAATCTCACGGACAGAGGAGCCTGGTGGGCTACAAGTCCATGGGGTCACAGAGGGTCGGACATGACTGAGTGACTAAGTCCATATATGATGACTCTATGTTCAGCATTTTAGGAGCTGTCAGATGGTTTTCCGAAGTGGCTATGCTGTTTTATATTTCTACCAGCCATATATGAGGACTTCTATTTTTTCACGCCCTCACCGTCACTTGTCTGGTTTTTAAAATGTGATTCATCCTTGTGGACATGAAGTGGTGTCACGTCATGGTTTTGATTTGTGTTTCCCTCATGACTACGATGCTCAGCATCTTTTTATGTGCTTATTGGCCATTTGAATAGCTTATTTGGACAGCTCTCCATATTCTTAGCCTGTGGGCTAAGATTTTTAAATTGGGTTATTTAACTTTTTATTGTTGAATTCTAAGAGGTTATCTTTATATTTTCTAGATGAAAGTCCTTTGAAATATATATGACTTGCAAGTACTTCCCCCGATTCTGTGAGTTTACTTTCTTGATAGTGCCCTTTGAAAGTGCAAGAATTTTTGATTGCGAATTCCAGTTTATCTAATTTGTCTTTTGCTGCTTGTGCTTTTAAAGTGTTATCTAGTAATTTGTTGCTAAGTCATATCATAGACATGTATTCCTTTGTTTTCTTCTAAGAGTTTTATAGTTTTCTATAACTTATTTTAGGTTATCTTTTACAAGTAGGTCTCTGATCCACTTTGAGCTAATTTTTATACATGATAAGAGGCAGGCATTCAAGGAGGCCATGGCAACTCACTCCAGTATTCTTGCCCGGAGAATTCCATGGACAGAGGACCCTGGCAGGCTACAGTTCATAGGGTCAAACAGAATCAGACACTACTGAAGCAACTTAGCACGCACACACAAGGTAGGCATTCAGCCTCAGTCTTTTGTATGCAGATATACAGTCATCCCAGACCCATTTGTCAGAAAGACTATTCTAAGAATTGTTTTGGAATTTTGGTTGAAAATCAAATGACCATAAATGTAAAGTTTTATTTATTAATTCTTAATTAGAATGAATATATCCCATTGATTTATTTGTCTTTCCTTGTGTCGGTACCACTTTGTCCTGCTTACTGTAGTTTTAAAAATTCTTTTTAAATTGGAGGAGAATTGCTTTACACATTTGTGTTGGTTTTCACTGTACGACAATGTGAATCAGCCATAAGAATACATCTGTTTCCTTACTGTAGATGTTTAATGTTTTGTAATTGGGAAGCCTGGGTCTTCCCTCTGCTTTTCTTTCTCAAGAATGTTTTGGCTGTCCTAGCTCATCATTTTCATACAAGTTTTAGTATCAGCTTGTCCATTTCTGCAAAGAACTCAGCCAGGATATTGATATAGTTTGCAGGGAACTTGTAGATCATTTGGGGGGAAAATCTTAATAAAATTAAATCTTTTGATCTATGAGCAAGGGATGTTTTTCTGTTTATTTGGATTTTCTTTAATTTCTTTCAACAATGTTTTGTACTTTACAATGTACAAGTTTTGCATTTTTGATTAAGTTTATTTCTTCATGTCTTTAAATGTAGCCACTACTGCAGTGTAAAAAGCCAAAAGAGGGAAATGGTGAATGGCCTGGCTTCTACACCCAAACTCCCCCATAAGGCGATTCATTTCTTCTCCTCTGACAAGAAAAGATGAAAGTTGAGGGAGGCAGGATGGGACAAGAACTGGAAGTGTTATTAACACAATTCTTCCCTAGGACTAAGAAGTTCCTTTCAGGTGACACAAGCAGAGGAAAATAGGGATTCTTGCTAGCAGAGAACCCGATGATTGACTGGACATGACAGTTAAGGAGAAGAAAGTCACAAGAATAATCCCACAGTTTCTTGTGAGAGCGTTTGAATATACTATACTGCTATTAGGTGGGGAAAGGTTCTATAGAACCATTTTTGGGAAAATATAGTGAGATTGGTTTGAACAAGTTACCTTTAAGATGCCTTTGACATATGTGAACAAGGATGAATAAATAATTAAGAGTTTAGAAATGGACTTCATAGAAGGCTAGCAGCAAAGTTAATTTGGCCTAATTAGCATATTAATGATAAATTAAAGTGTGCAGAGCAGCTGGAATCATCTAGGGAGAATTTACAGTTTTACATGAGAAGAGAGTCTAGAACTAAGTTTTGGGAAATTTCATCATTTACTGGTGGGGTAGAGCAGGATGAGCTGGGAAAGTTGAGGAAAGGTAGAGATAGCAATTATGGGAGGAAACAAGAAATTGCTGTGTCCTGAAGTCAAGAGTAGAGACTATCTCCAGCAGGAAGGGAGTGTGTTGGATACCAAGGAGATATCAGGAAAACAGGTTGCCTGAGTGCTCAGCCCTGTCCGACTCTTTAGAAACCCCTCGGACTGTAGCCCCCAGGCTCCTCTGTCTGTGGGATTTTTCCAGGCAAGAAAACTGGAGTCGGGTGCCATTTTATTCCTCTAAAGGCTCTTCTCAACCCAGGGCTTGAACCCACATCTCCTGCCTCTCCCACACTGGCATACAGATTCTTTACCACTGAGTCCCTGGGAAGCCCTGAAACAGAGCTTGACTAATTAAAGTTGAGGACGTCAAGGTCTTTGGCGACCTTCACAAGAACTGTTTCAGGGGATTGTGGTAGGATAGAAAACAAGATTCTGTGGATCTAGCTGGTGGGGGGGAGTATAGTTGAAGAATTTTTTATTTTCTTTTTATGAGAGGAGAAACTTAAGAATGTTTAAATGTTGATGGCAAAGAGGCCACAGCTGCTGCTAAGTCACTTCAGTCATGTCTGACTCTGTGTGACCCCATAGATGGCAGCCCACCAGGCTCCCCTGTCCCTGGGATTCTCCAAGCAAGAACACTGGAGTGGGTTGCCATTTCCTTCTCCAATGCATGAAAGTGAAAAGTGAAAGGGAAGTCGCTCAGTCATGTCTGACCCTCAGCGACCCCATGGACTGCAGCCCACCAGGCTCCTCCTTCCATGGGATTTTCCAGGCAAGAGTACTGGAGTGGATTGCCATTGCCTTCTCCAGAGACCACAGAGAGTAAGTCAAATATATCTCAATAAAGATATATAAATAAAAGGGAAAAACCAATTAAGATGGTAACAATGTGTACAGTAGGTTTCAAAGACTTGGTATAAAATATAACATTACTCATCTATTATGCTAATTTTATGTTGAAATAGTATTTTAGATATATTGGGTTATTAAAATAAAGAAAGAGATCACAGAGAAAGAAGGATGAAGATGAATTAATGAGTTGGGACAATCCATAGAATGCTTCCATCATAGCTCAGGTGGTAAAGAACCTGCCTGCAGTGCAGAAGACCTGGGCTCGAATCCTGAGTCGGGAAGATTCCCTGGAGAAGGAAATGGCAACCCACTCCAGTATTCTTGGCTGGAAAATCCCATGGACAGAAGAACCAGGCAGGCTACAGTCCATGGGGTCACAAGAGTCAGACCCAACTTAACGACTAAACCAACCAACCAATTCATAGGATTTGGTTCTTAGCGAGGCAGATTCTTAGAGGATCCATAGTACACATAGAGTGATTATCCTCTTAANTATTCTTGGCTGGAAAATCCCATGGACAGAAGAACCAGGCAGGCTACAGTCCATGGGGTCACAAGAGTCAGACCCAACTTAACGACTAAACCAACCAACCAATTCATAGGATTTGGTTCTTAGCGAGGCAGATTCTTAGAGGATCCATAGTACACATAGAGTGATTATCCTCTTAAATAAAGAGATCATTCATTCCTTCTTGTGGAAGGATGCAAGATACATTGATGCTTGTATCTTTTAGGTTTGTGAAGATTTGCTGTTTGCTGTTGTGTTTTTTTCCTTACAGGAAAGGAATGGGTAAGTAGGGGAGGCTGGGTATTTAAGGAGAGTTGAGAGTTGGTCATGGGGCTTCCCAGGTGGCACTGGAGGTAAAGAACTCACCTGCCAATGCAGGAGACGTAAGACACGTGAGAGATACAGGTTCAATCCCTGGGTTAGGACGATCCCCTGGAGGAGGGCATGGCAACCCACTCCAGGCTTCTTGCCTGGAGGATCCCATGGACAGAGGAGCCTGGCAGGCTATAGACCATAGGGTTGTGAAGAATTGGACACAACTGATGTGACTTGGCACATATGCACGAGAGGTGGGCACACTGTGCTGTGGGGCTATGACAAGTGGAAGAGTGNATGGCAACCCACTCCAGGCTTCTTGCCTGGAGGATCCCATGGACAGAGGAGCCTGGCAGGCTATAGACCATAGGGTTGTGAAGAATTGGACACAACTGATGTGACTTGGCACATATGCACGAGAGGTGGGCACACTGTGCTGTGGGGCTATGACAAGTGGAAGAGTGTGTCAACAAAAGAGATATTGTCATATTGCTAGACGGTATTGAGGGCTCAATGTTTGGATATGCAGGAGGAGCTAATTTTTTTAAAAAAAGTATTTGTTTATTTTTGGCTTGCTGGGTCTTGGTTGCTGCATGCAGACTTTATCCAGTTGCAGCGAGTGGGGGCTACTCTCTCACTGTGGAGCATCAGCTGCTCCCTGCTGTGACTTTTCTTGTTGTGCAACCTGGGCTCTCAACACCTGGGCTTCAGCACTTGCAACACAGGCTCAGTAGTTGCCTTGCTTGTGCTTAGTTGCTTGGTGGCAGGTGGGATATTAGTTCCCCGACCAGGGATCAAACCCATGTTCCCTGCACTGGCAAGCAGACTCTTAACCACTAGACCACCAGGGAAGTTCCAGGAGGGGCTCCTAATGAGGGAGACATAAGCATGCGAGGTGATGGAACCTGCAAGCCAATGACTGGGGCAATAGATAGACCTAAGCTGAGGAGGTGGTGGGTTTAGGCTAAGGTCACTTCCAACTTTCTTGTTTCCAACAGAGGCTGAAATTAGAGAAGGACTTGATGTCTCTGAGTGACAATAGCCAAATGCTTGTCTTTATTTTCCCACAAGACTAGACAGCATTTCCAGTTCTGTTCTGTTATAAAGGAAGCGCCAGGCCAGCTTTGTAGAACAAGGATTCCTACCTAGGTTTCCTTCTCCAGCTGCCTGGTGCTAACAGCTTAGAGTATTTTATTACAGTCATATGATTGGTAGCTACAATTCAGAGCAAGACTCCAGACAAGAATCTGTGTCATCCAATTAGAAAAGGTCATTGCACTAATCCTGAGCTGGAATGAGGGTAGAGAGAGATGTAACTGGCAAGGCTAATTTTGTCATGTGGCATGCAAGGGCAAGTGGCAAGCTAATGGTCTCCTACTTTTCTAAGCTAGGAGCCCAGAGTCCTTGGCTGTGATCGGATGTAGGAGAAGAAACATTTATACTCCCAAGTACCACTAGGTTACCTGTCTTTTAGAGAAAGCTCTCAAGCTTTGTCCAGTCATGAAGAACCCCAGAATTCCACAGCAGCCTTGGTACATTACCCTCCTCATCTCCCAGTGGGACTTTGTATCTGTGCCTCGACAACCTCACACGTCCCCTGTGAATCAGATTGCAGCCAGGACATTTATCACATTATGTGCTGAGAAATGTAAAAGAAATGGGAGTTGCCTGAAATGAACAAAGTACAGCAGGGATTCTTGATTGTGGAATCAAACTGCTAACTTTCAGATAATACCTATGTGGTGAAGACCATTGTCATAGGATTAAACTATCATGTGTGTTTCTCTCTGGATGTGTGGTGGTTTGTTTTTTTTTTTTTTAAATTAGTTGTCTCCAAGTAAGAAAACATGATTAGTGACAGAGTATAAATCAACACTTTTTGTGGAAGATCATAATGTTTTTAATTAATGTTAATCTCCCATGCTTCTTAAATGTCCAGTATTTAGATGTGACACAATCTCATTTTTGATTAGGAGGTTTGGAAACATTTTACTTTTGAGTGATTGGCTCCCGGTGATAATGGTTGAAAGTATTATTCTTGGTCAGGATAATAATAGTGGTAATAAAATAATTATTATAGCTAACATTTATTACTTACTTGGTGCCAGGCACTCTGCCAAACATTTAGCAAGTACTGTGTCATTTAAGCCAAACAACAACCTTGTAAGCTGGTACTATTATTTTATAGTATTTATTTTACGGGAGTCTGTTTAACCCAGGAAGCTGGTTGCTTCTAAAATATCAGGGCTGGACACTATGCTCTGCGTTCTGCCGTTTCCTCTGTGACCCTACTGTCCGGTGCTTCCATTTCTTCTGTATAAGAGACCTAATTGCATCAATCTCTTTGGGAATTAGGATTAAAGGAGACAATGCAATGTAAAACTCTGATAACAATGCAAGTACATAGAACAGACTCAAGTAAATGCTGGTTGCATGACTGCATTCGAATAAATGATGTATCCATTGGAATTCTTGTACGAGAATTCTCTCCTGATAATCAGCCAGCCTGCTCTTTGAATTGCTTTTCTTGCAGTTACTTGAACACGGCTGACCTCTCCATAAACCGTTTCTTGGGATCAACAGCTAACAATAAACTGTAGCACAGGGCTACAGTTTATAGAAACAGAATAAAGTAAAGCCTAAATGGCCCATAGGGAAACCACATTCATAGTGACAAATTTGTAACAATAAACTGTATTCAGCTAAACAAAGTCTGTGAAAAGGAAAGATGATGTTCAGCAACAGGCTCTTTTGAGAATCTGGTTCCTTAAAACCACAGCTTCTTAAAGTGCAGCAGCCAAATTAGGGCCAACATAAGAAAATTTGTAAAGGTCCATTGGTATGAGGATTTCTAGAATGTGAGGTCATCCACTCGGTCTCCACTTGTCCATGTTTTCAGGAAGCTTCCATTTAAAATCTAATTTGGGAACTTCCCTGATATCACAATTGGCAAAGTATTTTACCAACTCCTGCAATGCAGGAGACCCTGGTTCGATTCTTNATTTGTAAAGGTCCATTGGTATGAGGATTTCTAGAATGTGAGGTCATCCACTCGGTCTCCACTTGTCCATGTTTTCAGGAAGCTTCCATTTAAAATCTAATTTGGGAACTTCCCTGATATCACAATTGGCAAAGTATTTTACCAACTCCTGCAATGCAGGAGACCCTGGTTCGATTCTTGGGTCGGGAAGATCCTCTGGAGAAGGGATAGGCTACCCACTCCAGTATTCTTGGGCTTCCCTTGTGGCTCAGCTGGGAAAGAATCCATCTGCAATGTGGGAGACCTGGGTTCGATCCCTGGGTTGGGAAGATCCCCTGGAGAAGGGAAAGACTGCCCACTCCAGTATTCTGGCCTGGAGAATTCCATGGACCATATAATCCACAGGGTCACAAAGAGTCGGACTTGACTGGGTGACTTTCACTTTCACTTTGGAGATATCACTCAGCAACAAGAAGAAATGACCTACTGATTCATGGTAGCGTGTGAATGAGTTTTAAAATAATTATGCCCAGTGAAAGCCAGACAAACAGGACATTCTGTGTGACTCCATTTATATAAAATTCTAGGAAAAAGAAACAATCCACAGTGATGTAAAGTAGATCACTGGTTGCCTGGAAATGGAGCAGGGATCACAAAGAAATATATGGGAACTTTCAGAGGGTGATGGTTTCACAGGTATACATACGACAAAGCTTATTCAGCTGTACACTTAACACATATGCAGTTTATTGTACTTGCTTTTACCTCAATAAAACTATTTTTTAAACTTTCACAGGATTCTTTAGAAATTTTTTTTTTAATTTTTATTTTTTAGTTTGTTTTGCTTTACAATACTGTACTCATTTTGCCATACATTGACATAAATCAGCCATAAGTGTACCTGAGTTCCCAATCCGGACCCCCCCCTTCCCCCTCCCTCCCCACACCATCCCTCTGGATCATCCCCACCCATNAACTGTCCCGCGGTCTGGTGTGCTAGCCCAAGTTAGTTCGCTCAGGTTACGCGTGGGGCCTTCAGGCCCAATTTTTCTGCGCTGCAGTCCGTGTCTCGCGCGCCTCCCTGCCCAGCCCCCACCTGCTAATGGCGATGCAGGCTCTGCCCTGTCTTTTCCGCTGGGGGAGTTACTGTTGGGCTCCTAATCTGTTATTTTTAATTATCTTTTTTTGTTTGTTTTTCTTCCCTGTTATGTTGCCCTCTGTGCTTTCAAGGCTCGCCACAAATTCGGCAGTGAGAGCTTTTCCTGGCATTTGGAAACGCCTCTCTTTCTTAAAACTCTCTTCCNCTGTTGGGCTCCTAATCTGTTATTTTTAATTATCTTTTTTTGTTTGTTTTTCTTCCCTGTTATGTTGCCCTCTGTGCTTTCAAGGCTCGCCACAAATTCGGCAGTGAGAGCTTTTCCTGGCATTTGGAAACGCCTCTCTTTCTTAAAACTCTCTTCCCGGGACAGGACTCCCTTCCCGGGACGGAGCTCCCTCCCTAGCTCCTTTGTCTGTTTCTCCGTCTTTTGTATTCTTCCTACCTGTTTTTGAAGACAATGTTCTGCTATTCTGGATGCCTGACGACCTCTGCCAGCATTCAGAAGTTCCTTTCTGATTCTCAAAGCTTTCTTTTTGAAGACTTGTTTCCTTATTTATTTTTGGCTGCACTGGATCTTTGTTGTTGCACGCAGCCTTTCTTTTATTTGGTGGGCAGGGGCGGGCCTGCATGGCAGTACACGGGCTTCTCACTGTAGTGGCTTCTCTCGTTTCAGGGCATGGGCCCTAGGTGTCCTGGCTTTACTAGTTGTGGCACGTGGGCTCAGTAGTTGTGGCTCACAGGCTCTAAAGTTCTGGCTCAGTAGTTCTGAAATATGGACTTAGTTGCCCTGCTGCATGTGGGATTGTCCTAGACCAGGGATCAAAACTGTATCCCTTGCCTTGACAAGCAGATTCTTAACCACTAGACACGGTGGAAGCCCCCTCAAAGCTTTTATTTCTTTTTCTTGTCTTACTCCTTTGGATAGGTTCTCCAATACGGTCATGAATATAAATGGTAATAGATTAATTTTTCTTACCCTCATCCTAAAGGAAATGATTTCAATACTTCATCATTAAATAAAACTTTGTAGGACAATTTTATGGCACTGATTCAGTTTTTAAGACAATTATAGGACTATCAATTTTCTGTTTCTTAGTCAATTTTACTAAGTTACATTTTCCTAGAATTTGTTTTCATATCCATTGCCATAAAGTTGGTCGTGATGTTCTTTTATTATATTTGAAATATCTTCAGCATCTCTAGTTATGACTTCTATTTTATTCCTAATTTTGCCTATGAAAGCATTATCTGTTTTCCTGATAAACCTTGCCATTGTTTCATCAATTTTGTAAGTTTATAAGAACTTTTCAATATGTAAATGGCTTATAAATCTATAAGAATTTCATAAGAACCAACTTTTAAATTTGCAGATTATTTCTATTTTATGTATGTCCTAAATCTGTACT
Organism: Neotragus moschatus; assembly: GCA_006410615.1. Lineage (NCBI taxonomy): Eukaryota > Metazoa > Chordata > Mammalia > Artiodactyla > Bovidae > Neotragus > Neotragus moschatus. Next base: position 290,897 of record SJYA01001431.1, read on the forward strand.
AATAATTTTTACCTTCTGTCCTATTATTGTGGACAGACTCTCTGCACTCAAAGCAAAGTCTAACCCCGTCATTTGTGCATTAAATTTCATTCCTTTCTCGTACTCAGAACACTAGCCTGACAATTCTCATTTCTTTTCCTGCATCATCACAGTCCCCTCCTTATTACTGGAACATTTCCATCAACATAAAATATGCTATTACTTCAATTTGCAACAACAACATCAGTGTTCTTCTGACCTCATTACTTCCAGATGTCGCCCTATTTCTCTCCTTTTCTCTATAGCATGATTCCGTGAAAAAGCTGTCTGTTCTTGCTGCTTCCAGTGTATCCTCTTATTTTTTCCCTTGAACTTCTGCACCAACCATTGCTCTGAATCTCCTTTACTCCAGATTATCAGTGTTGCTAAAACCTAGTTGCAGTTTCTCGATCCTTTTCTTATTTGCCTGATTACCAGCATTTAACACTTGCTTCTTCTCTTTTCTTCCCTTGGATTCCAGCACACCACACTGCTACCCCTAACTCTATTTCTGGCTGCTGCCTCTCAATTTTTTTTTGATAGTTCCTTCTCATATTATCAATATCTAAAATTTGAACTGTGATCATGACCTAACCCTTGGACTTCATTTATCTATCCACACCATTTAGTGATATCATCCTGTTTCGAGGTTCTAAATATTCATCTGCGTGCTAGTCACTCCAAAATTATATCTCCATCTCCCATGTTTCTCCAGCATTGACTCTGTTTGCTACATGGCCCCTGTAAACCCTCAATATGACTGGTGGACCAAGTGGCATTTAGGATTCCTAGAATTCAGAGCCAGTCCAAAGCCAGTGCCTCATAGCTCCTGAAAGATCCAGATATTTCTTTTTGCCATAGCACAATCATACTCATAAATGCCTACAGTTTTCTTTGGAAAAGGCTTGAAGGAAGGTTCATAAGTATATACGTATGGCAGGGTAGCAGGCTCTAATTTCAAGCAAACTTAGGCTCTCCCCTTTAATCAAGGGGTTCCAGGCTTGTGTACAGAAACTAGGTGGGAGGCTTTGACGCTGCATTTTATCAGTCCCTGCCTAGTTTCTATCAGACATTTGAATTGTTCATATTTTATAGATCAAGTAACATTTTAGTAACCTGTCTCTATCTTTCATCCTTCAGTTCAGTTCAGTTCAGTTGCTCAGTCGTGTCCGACTCTTTGCAACCCTGTGAATCGCAGCATGCCAGGCCTCCCTGTCCATCACCAACTCCCAGAGTTCACTCAGACTCATGCCCATCGAGTCAGTGATGCCATCCAGCCATCTCATCCTTGGTCGTCCCCTTCTCCTCCTGCTCCCAGTCCCTCCCAGCATCAGGGTCTTTTCCCTAGAGACACTCTAATCAGTTTTCCACTGCCAGATATATTTGCAAGTCAAAACAAACTGATTACCAGTTTATTCCTTCTGCTCATTATGGTAAATGCATCCACGTTGTCTTTGTCAGTTAAGCACAGACACTTGGTTAAACGTCCGTTAAGCCACTTCAGTGCAGTTTCCTATTGAAAATCAGAGAATGCGCTTCAATGGCAGCAGCTCGTACTTTCGCAGCTATGAATGGCAGCGACCGGAGAGCTTTCCCAAGGTTCAGGTTCCCCCTCAGCAGTGTAAACAGAGTGACCTCGGACTGTGCTGTGGGTTGAAGGTAGTGGAAGGGTGGGAATGTAGGTCAAAGGTGATAAGTCTCCCGAACAGCCTTTCCCCACCCTAGCCCTTTAGACCTGCTTTTCTACATTTTCCCAGGGATGCACTGGCATCTCAGTCTTGTTACAGGCAGGCATTCAGAGAGTCAAATGCCACTCAATCAAAACAGATGATCAGAACCACTTCCAACACTCAGAAAACCATCAGTATCAAGACACTTGTTTTTTTCTGGAATCCTGTTCCATCCTCCTTGGTCAAACACCCTTAGGATCTATTCACAATATTCTTCATTTCCTCTCTGTAAATGCTCCAACACACTCAAAATCTGCCCCTCACCATAGTCCTTGTTACCTTCACTGCCACAGTGCTGAAGGAGAGTAACCATTTGGTTTTCTATGGACCTGTTTCCACTGGCATTTCACCATCAATCACCAGCAATGCCTTGATTAGTCATATGCCAGTTCCTATCATGGATCACTAACTATCCATTTCACATTAACAAACAGTTCAACATTTACTGCAGCCTACAAAATGACCAAATTAACTCTAATGGGCTGTTTGATGGTCTGGGACTATGCCTTGTGCCAATATCTTTATCACTCAGGGTTCCTCAAAAAAAACCATATCAACCTTTTTTTTTTTTTGAAATGAAGTTATTTCATTGAATGAATTAGTCACTGTGTTTAAAGTTTTATTTTATGTAATAGAAAAATGAAAAGAGTGAGAGCAAGAGAAAGAGGGAAAAGCATGAAGGTATCACAGAGGTAGTTATTGGAGGAAGCAGCCACCACTCTTAGGGCTGGGGTTGAGGGGCAGGGGGGAGAGGTTGGAAATTTTAAGTCCTAGAAGCTGGAAGAGAGCCCTGTGATGCTGAAAGTCAGACTTTCAATGACAAAGAGGCTCTGCTTAGCTGTTGCAGATATCTTCTTGTGTTGGGCTGGGATTGTGGGTGGTGGGGTGGGGTGGATGATGAAGATGGTTCTACCAGTATTAGAAAAAAAACTGGATTCAGCTGCTATGTTTGAAAGCGACTGCTGCTTCCAAGGCAAAAAGCGTTGTTAAGCAGATGCTTACAGTCACAAGAACAGGAAGGAAGCAAATGGGAATTCTATAGCAAATAAATTTACAGTACTTTGGGGCTCATTCTTATCTTACAATCAGACTACACTTTGAAGTTATAGCACAGAAAGTCCCTGTTAGGACAAAATAAAGACTGAACTCTTAAAAACGAGTGAAACTAGCACACATCCAACTTAGCCAGAAATGTGGTAGATGCTACTTTTTCAACCCTCTTGCTCTGTGTTTGTGTGTAAAAGCAAAACATCTGTACACCTGCACATGTATTTATATAAACAAAATATTTTGGGGTCATCCAAATGGACACACAATTTATGTTTGTTTCCAAAGAATATTCCCTGGCTAGAAACCATGGTACCAAGAAAATAAGTCAGGGTATAATGTCAAAATATCACATTTCATTGTATATTTATTTAGTGTAACTTTGGGTGAAAAAATATATTATTCTGAAAAAAAGTTCAAAATGTGGTATAATTTTTCAGAGCTAAAATGATGAAGCATTGCTAAATTAATATAGTTATTACCTGAGATAAAACTTCACTTGTGGTCTCAGAGCTTTTAGGAAAGAAAAACTGTAGCTGCCTTTATTTTCAGACCACAAATTTATGCTGAAAATCTTAAGAAATATTGTACAATATTACTGCGTGGTATAAATTTAGCAGAGTTGCAGGATGCCTGGCCAACGAACAAAAGTCAGTTGTATTTCTGTGTATGAGAAATGATAAACTGAAAGTAATATGTAATGAGTATCATTTAGAATAACAATAAAACACTTAGGAAAGAGTTTATAAAATATGTGTAAGACCTATATACTTAAAGCTGTGCACGCATGCACAAGCCACTTCATTCATGTCTGACTCCTTGCAACATTATGGACTTTAGCTCACAGGCTCCTCTGTCCCTTCCCTCCTCCAGGGGACCCATCCTCCTGATGCAGGGACTGGACCCGAGTCTCCTGCAGTTCCTGCAGAGCAGGTGGATTCTTTACCACTGAGCCACTGGGGAAGCCCACTTTAGACTGTAATAGGATTAATATTTGCCGAAATAAATATAGCATTAATGTCAAATGAGTTATATTATTAAATTAAGACATTAAATTAACATGAAATTAATACAATATTAAAATATTTTAAAATTGTATTACTTAATATAAAATTAATCTCTCATAAAACTTATATTATCAGAGGAATATACAATTAAACCACAGTAGATGCTCTGCAATTACAATGTAATGGCTAAAATAAAAATAACAATACAAAGTACTGGTAAGGTGTGGAAATAACAAAACTCTCACACACTGTACTGGTAAGGTGTGGAAATAACAAAACTCTCACATTGCATATGTACATATAAAATAGTACAGCCACGTTGGCAATTTTGCAGTTTATTATGAGCCAAAACATATAGCCACCATATGACCCAGAAATTCCACTCTAGGGATCCAGGGAAATGAAAACATATTCATGTCCACATAATAAATTGTACAGGAATATTCACTGAAACTTCATCCATAATAGCCAAGAACTGGAAACAAATCCAATGTCCTCAAAAACGTAATGCTAAAATAAAAGAAGTCAAATACAGGAGACTGTGTGATTCCATTTATACGAAATTCTAGGGAAGTCAAAATGCAGTGATATAAAGCAGATCCTTAGGGTTTAAAGTCTAGAGTTTGAGGGGTGGGGGAGAATCAACCTCAAAAAGAAAAAGAACTATTGATGTGATGGAGATATTCTATATTATGATTGTGTAGTATTTCTACAACTGGGTACACTTACCCAATCTCATCAAATTGCTGATTTAGACTGCTGAATGTTATTGTATGTATATTATGCTTCTGTAAGCTAAATTAAAAAAAAACAACTGCAAAAGAAAACTAAATTATTTTTCATGGAAGTAAGAATAATTCACCCTTTCTCTAGGGTTGTCACCTAATGCCTCTGGTCAGTTTCTGAGGTGAGACAGTAAGAAGACAAGTGTAAGAAAATGAAACTGAAAATTTCTCTTAGCTTAGGGGAGGATAACTATAAGATGTAATTCTTGTGTTCATTCACCAAGGGAGGAAGACTATGGTAAAGACTCTCTTGAAGGTTGTTGGAACATGTCTCAGATTCTTTGTTAAAATCCCTTATTAAAAATAGTGCTTAAAGCTTTGTTACCACTTGATATTTTAATAATTGGAATATCAAGATGAATACTATTTATTAGTAAATACGCAAATATAATAATGTTCATTGAAGAAAATATATTTTCTAAAATAAAAGTGTTCTGTGTTGTTTCAATATACACGTCAGAAATGACAAAAATACACCTTTTATTTTTTGTTATGATTATGAAATTTGGGGAAGCCTTTAAATTTATAATATGATCTTTAAGAAGACAACTGTTTATGCCATAATTGATATTTGCTTTGCATTAAATGTTAGATTAGAATTTTATATATGATCTTAATTTAATCTTTACACTGTTCAGAGAGTAGGTGTTATCCCATTAAGCCCCCTCTACTTTTGGTGAGGGTGAGAAACTGAGGCTCAGAAAGACTAAGTGACTTGCTCTGGCTGACAAAGCCATGAAGTGGTAGAACTGGATTTAAACAGGATCTGTGTCTCTGGCTTCAAAGTCCACGTTCTTTCTACCAGCTCACAGTGTCCAAGAATAAGGAAGTGAAGGGTGAGGGGCCAAGAACAAGAAAATGCCCTGCTCTGGGGAACAGTAAAAATCTGTGAGCTTCATAACACATGCTTGATTCTTAGAACAAACCTGGGACTTCTGAGACTTAGCCCCAAGCATTGGGAGCCCCAGGAAACACCTGTGCTTTTGCAAATGCAAATTAAATAAAGCTCCTTGAGGGTAAAGCAAGGATTGAATAAATGCGTGGGCTTCCCAGGTGGCACTAGTGGTAAAGAATCCGCCTGTCAATGCAGGAAATTCGGGTGTGATCCCTGAGTAGGGAAGGTCCCCATATGCTCAAGCCCTAATTTCCAATGTGATATTTGGAGGAGGAGTCTTTGGGCGATAAACTGGTTTCAGGTTGAATTCATGAGGGGGCAGCTCATCCTCACGATGGCGTTAGCGTCCTTATAAGAAGGACAAAGACTAGAGCCCCCTCTCCCTCTCCTGCTTTCCTGCTCTTTCTCTCTGCTCCCTTCACCACTCCCCCTCCACACTCACCACCACCAGGTGAAAACACTGAGAGAAGGCGACTATCGGCAAGCCAAGGAGAGGATCCTCATTTGCGGCGGCCCTGTCCGGCATCCTTATCTTCGACTTCCATCCTCCTGGACAGTGAAAAATAAATTCTCATTTAAGTCATCCAGTATTCTTTGTTACAGCAGCCAAGGAGACCAACTTGGTAGGTGTGTACATATATGCACAGACACATACATATATACATGCTGCTGCTGCTGTTGCTAAGTCGCTTCAGTTGTGTCTGACCCTGTGCGACCCCATAAACGGCAGCCCACCAGGCTCCCCCGTCCCTGGGATTCTCCAGGCAAGAATACTGGAGTGGGTTGCCATTTCCTTCTCCAATGCATGAAAGTGAAAAGTGAAAGTGAAGTCACTCAGTCATGTCCGACTCTTCGCGACCCTATGGACTGCAGCCTACCAGGCTCCTCCGTCCATGGGATTTTCCAGGCAAGAGTACTGGAGTGGGGTGCCATTGCCTTCTCCAACATATATACATACATGTACATATATAGATACACACAGACACATGCATGTTAAGTTGCTTCAGTCATATCTGACTCTTTGTGACCCTATGGGTGGATTTTAGGAGGATACAAATAAATCTTAGGGAGATACAAATATTCAGTCTATAATAAACACACACAGACACAACACAAACGCAGGAGATGATTTGAATGTGCAGGCAGGTTTGAAAGTCATTGCTTCAGAACAGTTGCTTTCAAACCTTCTCATATGTCAGAACCATCTGAAGAACTTGCTAATAAATATATATGTATTATATATATATAATATATATGTATTAATACATAATACATAATAATATATATGTATTAATACATAATACATAATAATATATATGTATTAATACATAATACATATATATTATATATATAGGCACCACCCCTAGAGTCTCTAACTCTCTAGGTCTGGAACCATCGTTCCAGACCATCTATATATGTACATGTATGTATATATGTTGGAGAAGGCAATGGCACCCCACTCCAGTACTCTTGCCTGGAAAATCCCATGGACGGAGGAGCCTGGTAGGCTGCAGTCCATAGGGTCGCGAAGAGTCGGACATGACTGAGTGACTTCACTTTCACTTTTCACTTTCATGCATTGGAGAAGGAAATGGCAACCCACTCCAGTATTCTTGCCTGGAGAATCCCAGGGACGGGGGAGCCTGGTGGGCTGCCGTTTATGGGGTCGCACAGGGTCAGACACAACTGAAGCGACTTAGCAACAGCAGCAGCAGCATGTATATATGTATGTGTCTGTGCATATATGTACACACCTACCAAGTTGGTCTCCTTGGCTGCTGTAACAAAGAATACTGGATGACTTAAATGAGAATTTATTTTTCACTGTCCAGGAGGATGGAAGTCGAAGATAAGGATGCCGGACAGGGCCGCCGCAAATGAGGATCCTCTCCTTGGCTTGCCAATAGTCGCCTTCTCTCAGTGTTTTCACCTGGTGGTGGTGAGTGTGGAGGGGGAGTGGTGAAGGGAGCAGAGAGAAAGAGCAGGAAAGCAGGAGAGGGAGAGGGGGCTCTAGTCTTTGTCCTTCTTATAAGGACGCTAACGCCATCGTGAGGATGAGCTGCCCCCTCATGAATTCAACCTGAAACCAGTTTATCGCCCAAAGACTCCTCCTCCAAATATCACATTGGAAATTAGGGCTTGAGCATATGGGGACCTTCCCTACTCAGGGATCACACCCGAATTTCCTGCATTGACAGGCGGATTCTTTACCACTAGTGCCACCTGGGAAGCCCACGCATTTATTCAATCCTTGCTTTACCCTCAAGGAGCTTTATTTAATTTGCATTTGCAAAAGCACAGGTGTTTCCTGGGGCTCCCAATGCTTGGGGCTAAGTCTCAGAAGTCCCAGGTTTGTTCTAAGAATCAAGCATGTGTTATGAAGCTCACAGATTTTTACTGTTCCCCAGAGCAGGGCATTTTCTTGTTCTTGGCCCCTCACCCTTCACTTCCTTATTCTTGGACACTGTGAGCTGGTAGAAAGAACGTGGACTTTGAAGCCAGAGACACAGATCCTGTTTAAATCCAGTTCTACCACTTCATGGCTTTGTCAGCCAGAGCAAGTCACTTAGTCTTTCTGAGCCTCAGTTTCTCACCCTCACCAAAAGTAGAGGGGGCTTAATGGGATAACACCTACTCTCTGAACAGTGTAAAGATTAAATTAAATTAAGATCATATATAAAATTCTAATCTAACGTTTAATGCAAAGCAAATATCAATTATCGCATAAACAGCTGTCTTCTTAAAGATCATATTATAAATTTAAAGGCTTCCCCAAATTTCATAATCATAACAAAAAATAAAAGGTGTATTTTTGTCATTTCTGACGTGTATATTGAAACAACACAGAACACTTTTATTTTAGAAAATATATTTTCTTCAATGAACATTATTATATTTGCGTATTTACTAATAAATAGTATTCATCTTGATATTCCAATTATTAAAATATCAAGTGGTAACAAAGCTTTAAGCNCCTTGCAGTCCAAGGGACTCTCAAGAGTCTTCTCTAACACCACAGCTCAAAAGCATCAATTCTTTGGTGTTCAACCTTCTTTATAGTTCAACTCTCACATCCATACATGACTACTGAAAAAACCATAGCTTTGACTAGGCAGACCTTTGTTGGCGAAGTAATGTCTCTGCTTTTTAATATGCTGTCTAAGTTGGTCATAGCTTTTCTTCCAAGGAGCGAGTGTCTTTTAATTTCATGGCTGAAGTTAGCATTGGAAGTGATTTTGGAGCCCAAGGAAAANAGTTCAACTCTCACATCCATACATGACTACTGAAAAAACCATAGCTTTGACTAGGCAGACCTTTGTTGGCGAAGTAATGTCTCTGCTTTTTAATATGCTGTCTAAGTTGGTCATAGCTTTTCTTCCAAGGAGCGAGTGTCTTTTAATTTCATGGCTGAAGTTAGCATTGGAAGTGATTTTGGAGCCCAAGGAAAAAAGTCTGTCACTGTTTCCATTGTTTCCCCATCTATTTGCCATGAAGTAATGGGACTGGATGCCATGATCTTAGGTTTTTGAATGTTGAGTTTTAAGGCAGCTTTTCACTCTCCTCTTTCACCTTCATCAAGAGGCTCTTTAGTTCCTCTTTGCTCTCTGCCATAAGGGTGGTGTCATTTGCATATCTGAGGTTATTGATATTTCTCTCTGTAATCTTGGTTCCAGCTTGTATTTCATCCAACCCAGCATTTTGCATGATATTCTCTGCATATAAGTTAAATAAGCAGGATGATAATATAGTCTTGACATACTCCTTTCCCAGTTTGGAACCAGTCCATTGTTCCATGTCTGGTTCCAACTATTGCTTCTTGACCTGCATACAGGTTTCCTGGGAGGCAGATAGTGGTGGCGGTCTGGTATTCTCATCGTTTTAAGAAATTTCCATAGTTTGTTGTGATCCACACAGTCAAAGGCTTTGGCATAGTCAATAAAGCAGAAATAGATATTTTTCTGGAACTCTCTTGGTTTTTCTATGATCCAGTGGATTTTGGCAATTTGATCTCTGATTCCTCTACCTTTTCTAAATCCAGCTTGAACATCTGGAAGTTCTCAGTTCATGTACTGTTGAAGACTAGCTAGGAGAATTTTGAGCATTACTCTGCTAGGTCTGGAATGGAACTCCATAATTTGCATTTATAAAAGTTATCCAGGTGATGCTTATGTTGGGACCTCCCTTAAGTCACTGACTTGTGACGTGTATAAGCTAGTACAAGAAATTAATTTTAATCAACTGGATTTCAGGAATTCAGTTCACAGAAGTTCTCTTATTTAATCACATGTATTTATTGAGTGCCAGGTAAAGGCTAGTCACTCTTATCAGTCTCCAGGGATACACTGGAGAATAAGCCTATCAGAAACCCTGCTCTCATGAGGCTGCTCTTGAACCTAAGGCTGAGTCACTCCTTTCTATTTCTTTTATACTACACGCTTTTATTTTATAAGAATTTGTTTGTATATCTACCCATTTATGACTGAGCTTCCCTGGTGGCTTAGATGGTAAAGAATCTACCTGCATAGCAGGAGACCTGGGTTCAATCCCTGGATTGGGACGATTCCCTGGAGAAGAGAATGGCTATCCACTCCAGTATTGCCTGAAGAATTCCATGGACAGAGGAGTCTGGTGGGCTACAGTCCATGGGGTTGCAAAAGTCAGACAAGAGGGAGTGACTAACATGTTCACTTTCCACTTATGAGGGGATTTCCTTGATGCACTGAGTTATCTTTAATCCGTTCATTCATCAGTTTACTGGACAATCCATTTGCAAATAAGATCCAGAGGGAAAAACTACGATCCTTGTGCTCAGGAAAGTCTTGTATAGGGGTGAAGACAGGGGAAAAGACAATTGCATATAGACAAATAAGCATGAAAGAGGCTGCGGGAGGTGCGGTTGCTGCCCTATATCCACTCCTCGGCTGGTAGACCCTTTGCTCAGCTGCTGCCAAGGCTAAACTAATGCCATACACCTGCCACATTTTGGAGGGAAAAAAGGGTGAATGAAAGCCACCTGCCCTGGAGATTACTGAGAAGTTACGACCTACCCAGTTAATTCTTGGAGTAAGAACAGACTCCACCCAGGGGAAGAAAATGGCGGAAGCAGTGAAGTTAGAGAAATCTGTGCAAAAGATCTTGATTCCGCTGGGGTACGAACTTGCATGGTGCAGGGGACGAACGTTTTTAAGGGACACCGGAAGCCATTTGACGCTGTCCTCAAGCCCCAGGGATTTTACGGAGGTGAGTAGCATGATCAGATGTCCATTTTAACGTCTTCACGGTTGCCGTGTTCAGAAGTGAGATAGGAGGAGAGTGAGTGGAGGTGATGTTAGAGACGATGGTGTAGTGGTTAACGCTCCTGGCTCTGGAGCCTGATTTCCTGGGCTTGAATTCCTCAATTTCCTCTTAGCTAGCTATTTCACTTAGCATAAAATATTTAACTTCCCAGAGCCCTCAGTTTCCTTGTCTATGTGATGGGGATGAAAGTGGAACTTAGTTGTGTGAGGAGCCTTAATCAAATTATGTCAGGCATTGGCTTATAGAAAGTGCCCAGGAAATGCTGGCTCTTATTACTGTTTGGTTAGTACTGTTATGAGCGGCTGTAGCAGCAGTGGTAGCACAGAGGGGAGGGCTAGAAATAGCGAGTAAAGCTGCTACTGTGTTTAGATGAGAAACCAATGGAAGCTAAGCCAGGGGAGTGGCAGCCGGCGACGGAGCCACGCAGGAAGAATTTTGCGTGATACTTAGGTTTAACTCTCAGTCACAGTTTGGCTTAGACGTGGGTGAGGAGGTAGCTTGGATAACTGGCCAGCCAAGCAATAGTGCCGTTTCCTGAGATGAGGGTCACAGGCAGAGGTGCTGACTTTCCTGGGAAAGTTAGAGTCTGGTTTTGAAAGCAATGAGTTTGAGATACATTTGCAATCTCCCCAGTGAGATTTCCGTATGTAGCTGGAGAGTTCTGGCATCAGGGAGGCAGACACACTTGTGTGCATACTCACTCGAGTCCGACTCTTTGAGACCCCATGGACTGTAGCCCGCCAGGCTCATCTGTCCACGGGATTTCCCAGGCAAGAGTACTCGAGTGGGTTGCTGTTTCCTATTATAGGTGATCATCCCAACCCAGGGATCGAATCTATCTTGCGTTTCCTGCATTGGCAGGCAGATTCTTTACCATTGTGCCACCTGGAGTAAAGACTGAGCCTTGAGATAAATATCTCACAGTTAAGAGTATATTTACAATTCTAGCATCTTTGGGACACCCACATTAAAAAAATTAATAATTGAGAAAATAATTAGAAAAAAATGGGATCCAAGAATAGCTCTAAAAAGGTTTTAAGCAGAAGAAGAGGATGAAACTCTCGGGAAAACTCAGAAAAAAGCAATAAAGAATTCAGCCTGGGGAGGCGAATATGGTACACCAGAAATCTCAGGGAAAACCAATAATGTTCAATCTGTCTACTACGAACGTATACGCACGCTGTCTACTCACAGTCTACGTTTCCCAGACCACAGAGGGAATAGAGAGTACAACAGGAGGAATTTTTACCTTTAAAGTCACAGGTGACATTCCAGTGCAAGGTGAGAGAAACATCACACTTGAAACCCATGTTCACTTTGATAAATTTCCTTTGAACACTGGGGCCCAGGCTAAGGTAGTTCTACTGTGTGAAATGCTAGCTCTGTAAGAAAATCTGACTTATTTTAGGTGTTTCTTTTTTTCAAACCAAGAACATATAGGTATTGCAGAAGGCTACAGTGATCTAGAAATTAAACATGCAAATTGGAAAAAGCAAAAAGGCTTCCCTGGTGGCTTAGTGGTAAAGAATCTACCTGCAGCGCAGGAGATGTGGGTGTGATCTCTGGGTCAGGAAGACCCCCTGGAGAAGGAAGTGGTAACCCACCCCAGTATTCTTGCCGGGGAAATCCCATGAGCAGAAGAGCCTGGTGTGCTACGGTCCATGGGGTGGCAAAGAGCTGGACACAACTGAGCGGCTAAACAGCAGCAGCAAAAGCTATATAAGAGATTTATATTGTATTTTACAAAGCTAAATGTGCAAGACATAATATCTATTTCCATTAAATCAAACCAAATTAAATCTGACTGTAAGCTTCAATACCACAGACTGTAAATTTATTGGGACTCTCTGCATATTTTAATGGATTATGCAAGGAATCTTTGGCCAACTAGACTTTTCAGAGATGTAGGCTTTGCTGGTCACCATTGAAAAGTCCATGATCCTGTAAAGTTCAGAGGTGCAGGTGATCTATTCCATGCACTTAGGGTTTAGGAGTCTGAATTGTCAACCCCAAATTGCGTACCTAGAGAAGACATACTTCTGGGCTGAAAGGAGACATGAAGACATTTTATTTTATTTTATTTTGTATTTTTATTTATTTATTTATTTTTAAATTTTACTTTACAATACTGTATTGGTTTTGCCATACATTGACATGAATCCACCACGGGTGTACATGAGTTCCCAATCCTGACATTTTAAAACAAAGGAAAACTAAGAGGATTTGTTGCCAGCAAATCTACCCTAAATGAACGACCAAAGGAAGTTTTCTAAACAGAAAATTGCTTGACAGTTGAACTAAAATTGTAACACTGTCTGATGTGGCTCTGAACATATGTAGAAATATTTGTGACATTTATAAGTGGAGGAGAGTAAGAGAATGTAAAGCCAGGTAAGGCTTTTATGTACCATTTAAGTCAGTAGAATGACAGCGCCGAATAGTAATAAGTTACGTGTTTACGATGAAATATTTAGAGCAACCCCTAACAACAGTGAACAAAGAAGCTAAGAAATGCTATCAGTTCAGTTCAGTTCAGTCTCTCAGTCGTGTCTGACTCTTTGCGACCCCATGAATCGCAGCACGCCAGGCCTCCTTGTTTCCATCACCAACTCCCGGAGTTCACCCAAACTCATGTGCATCGAGTCGATGATGCCATCCAGCCATCTCACCCTCTGTCGTCCCCTTCTCCTCCTGCCCCTAATCCCTCCCAGCATCAGGGTCTTTTCCAATGAGAACTCTTCACATGAGGTGGCCAAAGTACTGGAGTTTCAGCTTTAGCATCATTCCTTCCAAAGAAATCCCAGGGCTGATCTCCTTCAGAATGGACTGGTTGGATCTCCTTGCAGTCCAAGGGACTCTCAAGAGTCTTCTCCAGCACCACAGTTCAAAAGCATGATTCTAAAAACTGTTACAGAAAACCAATAAAAAGACTAGAAAAAGAAAACAGAAATAAAAAACAGGACAAACAGAAAACTAACCAAAAAATGGCAGTGTCCAGTTTATTTATTTTTGTTCTTGTTTTGATGTCATATTTAGGAGACCATTGCCTAATCTAAGTTCATGAAGATTTACTTATATCATTTCTTCTAGAGTTTTATAGTTTAAGTTTTTACATTTAGATCTTTGATCCACTTTGAGCTAATTTTTGTGTATGGTGTGATATATGCATGTATGTGATCCAACATTTGGCACTTGTTAAAAATAATTGATCATAAATATAAGGGTATATTTAAGGATCCTCGATTCTGTTCCTTTTGCCTATATGTCTGTGTTTATAACAGTACCACATTGTCCTGACTACTATATGTTCATAGCAGGTTTTGAAATTGGGAGGTGTGAGTCTTCTAATTTTGTTTTTCTTTCTCAAGATTGTTTTGACTATTCTGCATGCCTTGCATCTCCATATGAATTTTAGGTTCAGCATGTCCATTTCTGCAGAAAGTTAGCTGGTATTTTGATAGGGATTACATTGAATTTGTAGATCAATTTGGGGAATATTAGCATTGTAGCAATAAATATTTTCCATGAAAACAAATGTTTTCCTGTTGATTGGGGTCTTAAATTTCTTTCAATGATGTAGCTTTTAGAGTATAAGTTTTGCCCTTCCTTTGTTAAATGTATTCCTGAGTATTTTATTCTTTTTGATGCTATTTTAAATGGAATTATTTTCTTGACTTCATTTTTTATTTGGTCATTGCTACCGTGTTGGGAAAATCCCCTAGAGAAGTAAATGGTAATCCACTCCAGTATTTTTGCCTGGAGAATCCTATGGACAGAGGAGCCTAGTGGGCTACAGTCCAGAGGGTCATAGAGGTGGACAAGACTGAAGTGACTTAGCACACAGGCACTGTATAGAAATTCAATTAATTTTCACATTCTGATATATATCTTGCACCTTTGCTGAACTCATTGATTAGCTCTAATAGATTTTTAGTGGATTCCTACAGAATTTTCTATATGCAAGATTATGTCCCTGGCAAGTAGAAACCGTTTTATTACTTCCTTTCCAATTCGGAGTCTTTTATTTAATTTTCTTGTGTAATTGTCTTGGCTAGGACCTCCACTACAATGTTGCATGCAAGTGGAAAGAGAAGACACCACTGTTTAGTTTCTAGTTTTCATTCACACCATTAATATGATATTTTTCATTTGTTGTTCAGTTGCTAAGTTGTATGCAGGAGACACAAGAGAGCTAGGTTCGTTCCCTGGGTTGGGAAGATTCACTGGGGTAGGATATGGCAATCCACTCCAGTATTCTTGCCTAGAAAATCCCATGGACAGAGGAACCTGGTTCCCTACAGTCCATGGGGTCACAAAGAGTTGGATATGACTGAGCACTCCTATTAATATATTAACTGTAAACTTTATGTAGAGGATTATTTGTACATTTTTCACCAAGGGGATCATATCAAGTTTGCAAATTTTAGCCTAGTTTTCTACCCAACATACCACAAACAGTTCTGTCATTAGTCTGTCTTTTGTATATCACTGTAATGGCTACATGCCGTTGTATTGCACTTTAAAAACTGAGTTATCTTGCCATTTATCCAAGATTAATTATTCTAAAAATTATCCTATAAATCCATGTGGTTATACTCATGATTGTTTTGGGGTTGAAATCTGAGAAGTAGCATATCTGGGTCATAAGGCATGCACCTGTGATAGATTTTTATAATTTAGTTTAGTATTTATTCTACTTGTGTTTTCTCTCCAACTGAATTGTCAGATTCTTTTAGCTAAGAGCCTGGTTTTTTCTTCTGAGTATCTCCATAGGCTACCCAGGATATCTATACAGGACCATTCGCCTGAAGATGGTTAAGGAAAATATTTAAATGACTAAACATCTCTTTGCAACAAACGATTTATTCTTAAACTTTCCTGCTGTACCTAAGATGTTTCAGTTTTTTTTATATGCCTTTATTATATAAAATACTACACATACATACCTTTCAATAATATTTTTTGTGTGTTCTTTTTATCCAACTTTACATTCATTACTTCCATGTTGTCTAATTATCAAAGATATTTCAAGCAATCTTTTTTTTTTTTTTTTTTCACTTTCTAATCCAGGCAGAGAAGGGTGGGTATCAGGAACCGGGTTCTTGAGAATACATTGTTTAAGTAGTGCAGGGTTGGTAAGCAAAAGTAGTTGGTAAAAAAGTTTAGTTTCTTGCAAGTCTGTAGCCAGATTGAATGAATATCTTTTGCTTGTCTAAACAATCATCACAGTTGGTAACAATACAATTTTGCAACTGGAAGCACACAGATTGAGAATTTGGGTGTGTTTTGTAGAAATTTTTCAGAAGTAGGATATTATGAGGAGCAAATTGGCTTAAAGAATAGGAGAGGAGGCACCATCTGAAAGAATAGGAAAGAAAATTCATGAAAATCTGTGGCTGGTGATCAAACAAAA
Organism: Neotragus moschatus; assembly: GCA_006410615.1. Lineage (NCBI taxonomy): Eukaryota > Metazoa > Chordata > Mammalia > Artiodactyla > Bovidae > Neotragus > Neotragus moschatus. Next base: position 307,090 of record SJYA01001431.1, read on the forward strand.
AGCTAATGGTTACTAACTGTGACTAGTCTGAGTTTTTATGCTCCTAGAATGTACAATATTATAAATTACTGTTTTGGGATTGTTGTGCTAGAGAACAAATGACGAATGAAAAAGAAAGAAACAGTCTTCAGGTTGGGTTCTGTTTTATTTTAAAGTTATTTCCCAAGCACTACTGTAGGAGCCTTTTTTAAAAGTGACATTTCAAATCCTGAGGGTTTGTGCCTAGATGCAATTTATCTTTTGGCATATATTAAAGAAAAAGCTGCTCTCATGAAATTTTACTCACCTGTTAGGAAAATTCATGCCTTTTAAAGTTTAGAAATTCTAGAGTTTCTTATCGAGACATCGACATTAGCACCTGCAGCTCTTTAGCAAGAGATGTAAACATGCAAAAAATGAGCTTGTTCACTTACATTCCAGCTGAGTTCAGTTGTATATAACCAAACTGCTCAAGACCAAGACCAAACCAAAACACTGAGAACCTATAAAATACGTGGAGGTGCTTTGGGAGAGCTAGGAGGCTGGTGTCCGAACAAGTCAGGTGAAACAAAGACGTATGCTGTTGTGCAAAGAGCCAGATGTTTTAGACGAGTTGGGGGTTTGAGGAGAAAACGCGAAGGGAGCGGCTAGGATCTTCAGTGCCCCTTTGTTTTCCATCAAATCAGAAAGCAGGAAGGATAAGCATTCCCTGGGTTTAGGGGAAGAAAGGAAGATTTTAAGGAGACAGCAGGGTGCTATAAACCCTGTGTGTGGAGGGAACATAACGGAAAAAAGGCTCGAAGCTGTGCATCCCCAAGATCCTCGAAAGAGGCCGCCCTCCTCCTCCAGGGGTGGTGCCGTCTTTGTATCTTGGAGCACTCCGTGTATCAGTCTGGGAATGATGTGGGAAGACTGATGGACCAAAAGGGTGCTGAGAAAGAGGCTCTCTAAGTAACCAACTGTTGGAGTGTAGCTTCCGCTGTGACCTTGCTTCCTGGATTCCGAGAGCCTTCATCTTTATTCTCACGGCTGGTACAATTATTACCTACCTCTGCCTGGGCCACCACAGTAGAACCCTGATGTTATTATTTTTAAAATATTCATTTATTTGACTGTTCCAGGTCTTAGTTGTGGCTTGTGGGATCCAGTTCCCTGACCAGGGATTGAACCTGGGCCCCCTGCATTTAGAGCATGGAGTCTTAGCTCCTGGACCACAGGGAAGTGCCAGTAGACCCCTATTTGACATCCCTGACAAGTCCTGCCCATCTTATTAACTGTTCTTTACATTGATGATCCATCTTTTCAAAACCCCACTTCCTGCATACTTGGAGTTTCTGCTTCTGTCTCAGATTTAACGAATCATTTTCCAATGCTTCCGTTAACTGTTACGAACCTTGTTTCACATAGTTATTTCTCAAATCATTAGCCTTTGTCTCAGTTAAGTCAGAATGATTTTCTGCGTCTGTGCTCTTTTTGCTCAGCTATTTGCTCAGCCTCACTTTCCTTGGTTTAGATTCTACTCATCCTTCAAGGCCCAGTCTAAATCATATTTTTAACTTGAAACCTGAGGCAGCATACTTCGGCACAGGAATGTTTATTTTCTTTTCTCTTTGCCAAGATATAAGCCTATTAACTAGGATGCTGGGAAAGAAATGACCTCATTTAACATTCTGTTGGATCCAATAGTATCCTTTATTTCCATTCTGCTGTCCAAACCATATAGTAAACATTTTGACAATGGGAGCCTTCTGAGAATTCTGCAATACCTCAGACAGTGCTGGGTACCCAGCAGTTAACACGGCACCTACTTGTGACTGAGGAAGAAGACATACTAAATAAAAAATACCACAGTGGTACAAAGTATAGAGAAATGGGCAAGCCTTGAATGATACCAGTCAGAAATAATTTCAAGAAGGTAATATAATTTTACAAGAGTTTTGTTTCTGCTTTCTTCAAAGACACCACATGGGAGGGATAGGAAAGACCTCCAAATATTACAAGGAGCTACCATATGATCCAGCTATCCTACTGCCAGATATAATGCCCTGAGAAAACCCTAATTCAAAAGGACACATGTACTCCAGTGTTCAATGAAGTACGATTCACAATAGTCAGGACCTGGAAGCAACCTAAATGTTTAACAACAGATGAATGGATGAAGAAGTGGTGGTGCATATTTACGATGGAATATTACTTAGCCACTAAAAGGAATGAATTTGTAGAGACAGGGATGGACCTAGAGTGTGTCATACAGTGTAAAGCGAGTCAGGAAAAGAAACACAGAATCATATATTAACGTACATATGTAGACTCTAGAAAAATGGTACAGATGAACCTATTTCCAAGGCAGGAACAGAGAGGCAGACACAGAATGGACATGTGGCCTTGGGTGTGGAAGGGAAGGGAAAGGTGACTTGCGAGATTAGGATTGGCATAAATACTCTACCATGTGTCAAATAGCTACTGGGAAGGCTCTGTACGGCACAGGAAGCTCAGCTTGGTGTCCGTGATGACCTAGAGGGGTGTGCTGGTGGGAGGGAGCTCCCAGGGGGAGGAGATACATGTATACATATAATTGATTCACTTCATTGTACCGCAGAAATGAGCACAACATCGTAAAGCAATGCTATGCCAATAAAAAATAAATTTTTAAAAAAATGAAAAAAGAAAAAAATTTCAAATGTTGCGTGGTCTGCTCTGTTGTTTGGTGCAAACATCCTTGGGAAAATTGGAACCTGGAATATTTGATGACTCCTCCAACCTTGGCACGTCAACCTGGAGTGTGCTTTATTTTCTTTTATTCCTCAGAATCCCTATGATTATTAATAGTGGATATTATCCAAGGGCAAAGAATGTGTGGTCTTTTTGACCAGAGACTAGTTTCCATAAAGAAAATAGCTAACTAATTATCATCTCTGTCTCCAGTCCATTTCTGCCACCCATAGCAACAAAGGATTCCATTAAAAAACATTACTATTTTATTAAAAATGCTAAATTAATTTAGTATTCTTTTAAATTTCCCAGTAGGTTTTGAAGAGATGATGGTGCCATCTGTGTATGCCCAGAAGTGATAATTATAATAGCAGAAGAACCAGGCTCAGCTTTGGTGCCTTCTTTTTCAAAAGGGACCTGAATGGAGTCATTGCATTTACTGATTAGTTACAGTTCTTTCTCTTCATTCAAATTGGTAACAAGGGAAACAATACTTCTCAATACTCTTTCAGTAAAAATGAATGTCTCCTGAAGTATACAGTTCAGGTATAGACTACTTAATGGGCTTATTCAGCAGAGTTTATGAAAAAGTTGAACCAGTTCATTCTTTCCTTGTTTTCAGTTTTTACATATGGAATATCTTTTGCTAGTCTGTGAAGCTTGGAAACCACCTTCTGTGCCAAGCTATTGTTTCTTAGCTGCAAGCCCACTCTTTGAAACTCTTCTTTGTGATGGTGAGGCTGAGATTTCGTCAACCACACTTTAGCGCGGCCACTTGGCTCCCGGCTAGGCTATACCACTGGACACTGCTAGGCCTTCCTGTTTACTTCCTATGACTGTGCTAGACGTCTTCATCTTCTCCGCATTATCTTCCCTAGGAATTCACTTGGAATTCATTTTGCAGTTTTTCCGACACTTGCAGAGTTGGATTAAGGCACCATCCCAGGGATATCAGCACTAGCTAGCACCTTCTGAAAAGTCTGAATTTCATCTCCTCCAGGGTTTAAGAAACTTTAGACTTATGGTTTACAAAACTCCAAACTCCTCCATTTGTTCTGCTAAGCCAAGGTGTGTAGCTGCCTCCCGCAACTGATACTTTCATGATACTTGAAAAAAATTTTTTTTTGTTTGAGTATACTTGATTTACAGGATACTTCCATGATATCTTAATACAGTGGTAGGCAAATGTGTATATTATCTGTGGCTGCTTTGTAAGAGTCAAATATTTGCAATGGCGACCATAGGAAAATGTTTGCTCCCTGGCTCTTTGTACAGAAAGTTTACTGAATTCTGCCACAGTGTTCTAGTCTTGTCTTTTTAGTTTATGCTAAAATTTTAAAATAATTACATTAAGTTCTCTCTGTTCCTATAATCAGTGTGGTTTCTAGATCATGCTCAGACCTTGACTGATACAAATATTGGTTCCAGATGTGGTCCTGGGAAATGGACACTCCAAATGGGGATTGGTTTGGTCATCTTTTTGTACTTGAATACAACGTTGGAATTAGGTACTAGCAACCCATGGAGTGCAGTTGATCTCATTTAACCAGTCATTTCCATTGTTGGTTGTGGTGAAATGCCTACTACAGCATACGCCTAAGAACCTGACCATTATGACAGTAATGATAACTACAAGGACTTTGGCTGGGATAGGTTTCCTGATGGTTTTGAAGTTCTTACAAAAAGAAAACGACAAATCCAGAGACTTGGAGAGCTTTATTATATCCCTAAAAATATCTTTTTAAATAACCTGGACTATCATTGCTGAGAATCAAATACAAATTTTAATTGGGCAGAATGCACAGTTACAACAAAAATTAAATTCATAACTTTTTCACGTACAAGTACAGAGTCTGACCAGGGAAGAAATGTGCCCCAATTAATCTGGTGAACTCTATGAATCCTTTCTCCAACTATAGCTTTTAGATACATGAACTAAAATATATAGGATAAAAAAGGAAACAAATTATATTGAAATACAATAATCAAAATGTTTTAAACAAATCCATGTAATTCTTTAAAATAATTGCTTTAAAGAACAATGTCTAGCAGTAGGTCGTTGCTGCTAAATCACTTCAGTCGTGTCCGACTCTGTGTGACCCCATAGATGGCAGCCCATCAGGCTCCCCCGTCCCTGGGACTCTCCAGGCAAGAACACTGGAGTGGGTTGCCATTGCCTTCTCCAATGCATGAAAGTGAAAAGTGAAAGTGAAAAGTGAAAGCGAAGTCACTCAGTCGAAATGCCACAACTTGAATACTTTTTTGATATATCTGCATCACATCATAAAGTAGTGTGAAATATCTGTGATTTCTATTGTTGCCAAAGTCATGGCAATGATTAACACTACTGTGCGGTTGGTGTTTTTTCGCTCATATTTTTTATCAAAGAAAATCTAAATTTCAGTTAGATGTTAATGAAAATTTTTTTTTTTCTTCAAGTTTACTAATCTAATTTTCATCTATGTACCTCAAGAATCCCTGATTTAGTGGTTTAGGTACCCTTGAGAAATCAGCAGGATATATATCCTTGAGGAGTTTTGACATAATTATTCACAATTAATTAGATGAGGATGAAGGCTGTACGGCTCATTTAATCTTCTTTTAACTCTTTCTACCTGTGACACATCCTCCCATCATTCTAGGAGTCTCTTCCTCCTAGACTGGGTGAGAATCTTCTCTCTGCATCGATATAGCCCAGGACTTTTGCTGTTGAAGCACCTAGATACTGTCGTATCCAAGTACTTTAATGTGTTTTCCGCATCAGAGATTAGGATGCTATTCTGCCTGTTTGCCTTTCCATATTCTCCCCACTTATCTGTAAGGTTTCTGATGTTAGAGACCACATCTGACCACATCTAACACAGGGCCCATCACCTAATACAGCTGTCCCCAACATTTTCGGCATCAGGGACTAGTTTTATGGAAGAAAATTTTTCCATGGACG